>JAMJFZ010002046.1:262500-727500 GCA_026225945.1 Cricetomys ansorgei | reverse complement strand
AGGTCCTCTTCTGGCCTCCGAGGGCACTAGACTCATGTGGCATACAGAGACACACATACAAGACATACATTTAAAAAATGATAAACGGTAAAGGTAAAAGTTCCTTTAGACGGGTCTTACTACGTACCCTGAAATTTACTATGATGGCCTCCAAATCACAGAGATCTGCCTGCCTCTGCCCTCCCAATCGCTAGGATTAAAGCGTGCCGTCACGATTGGCCAAAAACAAACCTTTTAGAAGGTGGAGTGGGGCTGGGAAGATGAATCCGTTGGCAAAATGCTTGCTGGGCATGCGTGAGGCCCAGAATTCAATTCCCCAACGCAAGAGAACCCCCCCACCCCCACCCAGGTGCAGTGGCTCCTGTTTGTGATGCCCCGGTGGCAGGCAGACAGGAGGAGCCCGTCTCTGGCCAGCCAGTCTAGAAACCAGGAGTTCCAGGGTCAATGAGGGACCGCCTCGAAAACTAAGGTGAAGAACTAACTATTGAAGAAGACTTCCTTCCGCGGGTTCCCACACGCGTGCGCACACTACAGGTTCCCCCCGGCTGAGTCTGAGCTGTATTCCATGAGGAAGGATTTGAAGACAGACATCTTCGAGACAGGCTCAAACAGTGGGGAGCTCTTAGGTATTAAGCAAGAAGTGACAAATTTGATCTGATTTTTCAAGGCGGGGGGGGGGGGCGAGAGCTGGGGCGTGGGGGGGCAGCTCTGTGTGAAGGACGCAGGAGGCTCTGGGTTTGGTCCCCAGTACTTCCTCAAACTAACTAAATATAATAATAATTAATAACAATAATAATAAACAACTAGACTCACTGCTGCTGGGCTAGTGGAGAGCGGAGAGCTGGGTGCAGCTCAGTTGGTACAGTGCTTGCCTAGCATGTGTGCACCCCGGGATCAAGCCGCATCCCCACAAAAAGCACTAGTGGAGACAAAAGCCTGTAATTCCATTTAACCTCCCAGAGCTGGGATTGCAGTGTGTGCTCTCACTCCTGCCTTCCCCGCTTCCGGTCCTCAAGTTCTCTTTGCAGCGGGACATTTCATTGCTTTCTTGGGGTCGTTAATAAACTTTGGGGATGTTGTTTTTAAGTGGGGTGAGGGTGGGGTGGGGGGTAGGAGGGGGTGGTGCATGCCTTTAACCCCAGCACTCGGGAGGCAGAGGCAGGCAGATCTCGGAGTTCAAGGCCACCCTGGTCTACAGAGTGAGTTCCAGGACAGCCAGGGCTACACATGGAAACCCTGTCTGGAAAAACAACAAAACAACAACAATAAAAAGATTTAGTTTTCTCTATCCATCTATCGTGTGTGTGTGTGTGTGTGTGTGTGTGTGTGTGCGTGTTGAACTCCGGTCCTCTGGAAGAACAGTGGGAAGAACCTCTGAGCCATCTCTCCAGCCTGAAACAAGGAAGACTGTAACACGGGGGTTGTTTTTATTTTCTCGGTGAATAAAGGAGTACAGTCAAGCCAGAGAGGAGGCTGGGCGGGGAAAGCACTTGCCAGGTTCCCTAGTGGCCTGAGTCCCAACCCCATCGCGAGGCAGAACTCGTGGTGGAAGGAGAAAACTGGAAAGTTGTCCTCGGACCTCCACCCGAGGCGTCTCTCCCCACAATAATAATAGTATTTATTTCAAGTGTAAAGTTACGATCTGGAATCGCGGCCAGGGAGGTCTGGAGCCTTGAGGAGCAGAGACCGGTGAGCAGCACAGGCCCCTGGAGGCTGGAACAGATCTGTGCGCACGCCAGGCTGCGGGCGCGGGGAGGCAGCTGGATTTGCTCAGACTTGAGGTGCTGCTGACTAGCATACCCCAGAAAACCGAGCGAGGCAGCTCCGGGCACAAAGAGGAGTAAAATTCTAGCGGACTACGGCGAGAGAGACAGGAAGACATGGGCGGGCCTTAATGACAGCTAAGAGGTGGTTGGATCAGTGGCTTGTCAGTCTCAGACAGAAGGGCTGCGGTGATTGGTTCTCTGAACCTGATGCGGTAGCCGGACGGTGGAATGCTTAAAACTAAAATTCTGAAAGGAAAGCTGGCGTGGTGGTCCGAGCCCGCAATCTCAGTCTTCGGGAAACGGAAGCAGGAGAATCAGGGACTCACGGCCATTCTCAGACACGTAATGGGTTTTCAGCCAACCTGGGCTCTGTGTGTCGTGTGACTTGGGTGACGGAAAGGCCCATCCTAGCACCGGTGGCAAACCAGGAAAGCTGCATCCATCCGTGGAGCCCCTGCAGATCCTGCCTGCCCCTGGGCCTGTGCGCAAGGCTCTACAGTCTGGGAATTGGTACTGCTTGTGTAGCCTTGGCAGGGCCTTGCAGATCCTTTCAATTTCAGGAGTATTTTACGGGTGTAAGTTTTGTTTGCTTCCTAGGCATTAAGAAAAATGCATTAAACAGAACAACAATGAGAGCATGGCAAAAACAAAAACCAGAGCCTTCAAAACCAAGCTAAGCAACAGACCCATGATGCGGTCCAGAGGGTAAAGGCTCTTGTCACCAAACTCAGGCACCTGAATTTGATCCCTGGAGCGTGTAAAGGCGGAAGGGGAGGGACTGGAGAGGCGGTTCACCGCTAAGAACTCTTGTAGCTCTTGCAGAGGACGCGGGTTCAATTCCCAGCACCCACACTGTGATTCACAGCCATCTGTGACTCCAGTTTCAGGGGATCTCACACCCTCTTCAGAGGGCGCCAAGCACACACGTGGTACACATACATACATGCAGGCAAAACATTCACACGTAAAATAGATGAATGACTGATAAGGCGGAAGGACAGAACCCCACAAAGTTGTCCAATTGGTGCTGTGGTGTGCGGTCCCTCCCACCTGACATTGAAAGGTTTTCAGTTTGGGGCTCACGGGGACACTTTTGGGGTGAGGTTTACTAGAAGGTGGAAAGGAGGTTGAAAATTTTCCCTTGTTGGTCCTCAGTTGGCTGTTGCTATGGGCAACCAGGGAGTGGTGAGTTAAAGACCATCAGGTGATACATAACACCTTCTCCTGGCTGGTTGCTGCTGGGGTCACCGCGGCAAGAGTCCACAGAAACCAAATTGCTACTTTTGAAAACCGTCACAATTTAACCAACCAAATGGAGCTTCACCAAATGAGGTGGTCTTGGCTAATAGACATTTTCTTTTTGTTTGTTTGTTTTTTTTTTGTTTTGTTTTGTTTTGTTTGAGACGGGGTTTCCCTGTTAGCTCCAACTGTCCTGGAACTCACTCTGTAGACCACGCTGGCCTCAAACTCACAGAGATCCACCTGCCTCTGCCTCCTGGGTGCTGGGATTAAGGGAATGTACCACCACCGCCTGGCTTTGCTTTGTTTTTAAGACAGAGTCTCTTGTAATTCAGGCTAACCCCTCAAACTCTACCAATCTCTATTCAAAGCCCATGCACCTGCACACACATACACACATACGCACCTGCACACGTGTACTCACACACCACACACACACACATGCACACATGTATACACACACACACATGCACCTGCACACATGTATACACACACACACACACACACACACACCACACTAAATCAATATGTAGATGTGCAAGTACTTTTTATTATTAAAAAAATTATATACAGCCGGGCGGTGATGGTGCATGCTTTTAATCCCAGCACTTGATAGGCAGAGTCAGGCAGATCTCTGTGAGTTCAAGGTCAGCCTAGTCTATAGAGCAAGTTCCAAGACAGCCACAATTACAACAGACAAAACTTGTCTCGAAAAAAACCAAAAAAAAAAAAAATTATATGCAACTGTGCACAGTGACACATGCCTCTAATCTCAGCACTTGGGTGGCACAGGCAGGAGGATCAGGAGTTCAAGACTAACTTCAGCTACATAGTGAGTTCAAGGCCAGCTGGGGTACACAGGAGACACTTTCTGGGTGGGGGTGGGGGAAGGAGAGTCACGTGCTATCCCCAAATCACAGAGACCACAAGGAAACCTGCTTTTCTGCTCACCAATCATGTGAGTTTCACACCCGCAACACCGGTTCCCCAGTCTCTGCAGACAGCACCTGGGTGGCCTACAAGAGGTAAGGACTGAGGCCCACGGACTGTTCCCCACTTTTGATGCCAGTACAAATGCTGAGTGTCTACACTTCTGTGTGAACTGGAGTCAAGCAGGGGTCCCTCTCAGGTCTGATTGTTCACACAACTCGGACAACTTACACTTGCTGGTTGCTTACAACGGTCCTAAAGGCAAATGCGCGGCTACAGGAGCTGCTTAGAATAATCTGGAAGGGCCCAGAACAGGGGCTTCCTGTCCCAGTGTCTTTAGCTCTGCTACCTGCCCAGCAATTGGTGTACAGTGCTCCCCTCCTCCCTTCCTCCTCTTCCTCCTTTTCTCCTCCCTTTTTCCTTTTCCTTCTCCTCCCTTCTGTTTTCTTTTCTCTCCTCCTCCCTGCCCCTCCTCCTCCCTCTCCTCTTCTTCTTTTGTAAACCAACCAGAACTCTCAGAACCCTATACTTTCATGATTCTGTGGAGATCTCATCACGTAGATATCAGTCATTAACTCAATCTCTGGATGAAGCCAAAAAGTTTATTTTATATCATGTTACATGTATGAGTGTCTTGTCTACATGTGTGTGTACCACGGGCTTGGTGCTGCAGAGGCCAAATGAGGGATCAGATCTCCTGGATCTGGAGTGACAGATGGTTGTGAGCTGCCATGTGGGTGCTGGGAATTGATCCCAGGTCCTCAAGAAGAGCAGCCAAAGCTCTTAACCGCTGAACCGTCTCTCCAGCCCTTCTGGTTTCTGCTTTTGTCTTAAACAGATTTTCATGTAAGTAAGCCTGGCACGGTGGGGCACACCTGTGATCCCAGCACTCCAGAGGTGGAATTCGGAGGATCAAATGTTCAAGGTTATCCTTGGCTATATTCCAGGTTCCAGACGAGACTTTGCTACATGAGACCTTGTCTCAAAATAAAAAAAAAAAAATTAAAAATAAGAACTTGCCGTGTAGCCAAGGAAGAACTTGACCTCTTGACGCCTCTGCCTCATCTCCCGAGGGCTAGACTCCTGCACACGCACCACCAGACTTGTAATTGTGATTTGAACTTTCTGGAGAGCAGCTTCCGTCCTGAAACTGTCTAGGAGCCGTCCAAGAGAGATGGCTCAGTGGTTGAGGTCGTGCTCTGCTCTTGCAGAAGAGCCAAGCTATCAGATAGCTCCAGACAGCTTCTAAGGCTCCTGGGAACTGACACCCCCGGCCTCTGAAGGCTCCTGCGCACCCACGAACTAACACACACATACACCTACACATAGTTGAAAACAAAAATAATTTTTTAAAAGACGTTTCTATTGCCCAGGGAATTCTGAGGGATTTAGGAGGAAAGATCAAATATATATTTACTAGTACATCACGGAGAACGGACCACCAGCTCCCATCAGGTGCACCGTCTTTTCTTTTCTTTTTTTCTGAGAGAGGTTTTCTCTGTGCAGCCCTGGCTGGCCTGGAACTCACTCTGTAGACCAGGCTGGCCTCGAACTTAGAGATCCACCTGCCTCTGTCTCCTGAGTGCTGGGATTACAGGTGTGCCACCACCACCACCACCATGCACACCCTCTTGACAGGCTCTGTGGCTTCCACTGCCACTTCCAGGAATGCCTGCACCACTCGAAGACCTTTAATTTTATTTTGAGATTTATTTTATATTATGCGTGTGAGTGTTTTGCCTGCATGTATGTCTGTGTACCAAATGCATGCCAGGTGCCACGAGAGGTCAGAAGAGATCTTAAGAGGTCATCCTATGGCCTGGAACTGGAGTCAAGAGTGGTTGTGAACCTCCACGTAGGTGCTGGGAACCAAACCTCAGCCCTCTGCCAGAGCAGCTAGTGCTCTCAACCCCTGAGCACCTGCCCAGCCTGGCTTTCATTTTAAATTGCACTGCCAGCCTTGACTGCTTTCTTCACTGTGATTGTGTTTCTGTTCTCCTATCCTTTCTTATGTTTGAGGTCTACAGGAACTGGGTTCTCTAGTATAGAAACTTAGGAATCCGAGGTGGAAATTCTGGCCTGTTCTCATGCCGAGGTCTTTATGTTTTTGGATTTGCTTCCTGCTTCAAGTCTCTGTCTGGAGAACAGGCTTTTCACTGTTTGGGGAACAGAGTCGCCCTGGGTGGCTCATGCAGATCTGGAACTCAGCCTGCTACCCGGGCTGACATCAAACGCTCAAGCCTTCTTCCTCAACTTCCTGAGTGCTGGATATAGGCCTGCACTGCCTTGCTTGTTTCAAGACATCTAAAAGTTAATACGTTCAAAACAAACCCCGGTCTCTGTGCCCCATACCACACTTAAACTTACTCTTTCCGAAGTGTTCATGAGCTTATACTGTGGTGGGATGAATTAAGATGGCCCCCATAGGTTTGGGTATTTGAACACCTGGCTCCCAGTTGATAGCTTTGTTTAGGGGAGACGGGGTCTCTATATAGCCCCGGCTGTCCTGGAACTCACTCTGTAGACCAGGCTGGCCTTGAACTCACAGAGCTCCACCTGCCTCTGCCTCCCGCGTGCTGGGATTGAAGGTGTGCGCCACCTCCAGCTTGGGACTCCCTTTTTTAAAATTTTGGCACAGTCTCGCTAAAGTGCCACGGCAAACCTTGAACTCTGATTCTCATGCCTCTGCCTCTGAGTGCTGCGATTACTGGAGTGTGTCCTCTCCAGTTGCCATTTCTTCCCTCTAGGGCAGCTCATGAGTCTTCAGGGAAGGCCTCAGAGCAGACGGCTTCATCACCTCCTCAGAGAGAATGCCAGAGATTTTATTCGGGTGACAGCAACAGGCTGTTTGCTTGTTTGTTCGTTTTAAACCAGACGATCTTTTTTGAAATATTTTCTCTCTTGGATCTTAACAAGCTGGGCATCCCACTTTACCTCTGTTAATATCAGGAGGGTGGCAGCTATTCATATTGTACCCCCAAAATGGTGCGGTTCCCAGGACATCTGTAATAATTCCAAAAAGTGGATGTATCAACCACACTCCAGGAAGCCCCATGCTCAGGAGTCGGTGGCCAATGCAAACAGGACACAACAATTTTTTATCTTCTTTTCTGTGCATTGATGTTTTGTCAACATGCACATGTCTGTGGGGGGGTGTCAGATAATATAATTTCACATTTCTGGAAAATCGTTACAGCTTTTAGGGTTCTGTATGGAAAGACCAAATTGCATCTCACAGATGATGAAGACACAGGCTACTCAGTTACTTGTGCTAAAGCCTGGTCAGGTTTCTCAAAGCCCAGTCCAGTGACCCAGGCCTTGTTCCAGAGCAAGTATCCTCCCCTGGCACAAGGGAGACTGGGCCCAAGCTGGCCAAGCATAGCTGGGGCCTTTCCAGACCTCCTGGCAATTGCAATAGCTTGGAGACTTGTGTGCTTGTTACCAAATGAGGAGTCAGAAAAGTCCCGCCACCTTCTGCTGTCTTTATCTACCTCTCCTCCCCACAGTGTCTTTCCCATAGTGCTTCACTCTGCCATGTCTTCAGAGATGGCAGTGTCTGGCTGAGAAAGAGACTGCCTTCCTCACCAACCTGACTTCGTCTTCCTAAGATTCCCTAACATTGTACTTGGAGTTGGGCCATGTAGGCCAAGAGGCCAGCAAGACTTCAGCCCGAAGGAGCAAACCAGCACCAAGGAAACAGTATTTCATAGCTGGTCAGGTGACCTACAGTCCGAGTTAATTATTCTCTCACAATAAAACAACCTGGCTTGCTACTGTTCATCTGTGAGAAGAAGGAGCGAGACAGCCAAGCAACCTGAATTTTAAGCCTGTTTCTTTGTTTTGAACACAAAGGAATTTTCCCCCTCCACAGTATGTGAGCCAGGCGCTGTCCCTTGGGCTCCATACAAACACACAGAGCTGCAGAGGGAACCGGGTAAGTTGGATTTTGTAGTCACAAGCTGTTCCACATCAACTATTTACAAGGTCAGCGGGGACCATGGCTTACCGAAACAGAGAGCTATGTAATTTAAAATGAGGAAATCTTGATCTACCAGAAACATGAGACCTTCCAGGGTTTCTAAATAGCTTATATTCCGGACTCTGTTGGAACAAAATATGCTGGAGGGTATTGGGAAGTACACAGACTGCCATCCAGGATAAAATAGCAGAGGGCCTTCAAAATAAAGGCCGTTGAGCACAGCTCTCCTTCCCTCACTGATCTCTTGAGGGGCTGGGCCATCCTGGATTCGGATGCTCGGGGAACTAGATGTGGTTATAACTGTACACATAAATCATACAGATAACATGTTTTTGTGTTGTTTTGGAATGTTCGTGTGTGTGTATGTGTGTGCCAAAGCACACCTTGTAGAAGTCAGGAATAAAATGTGGGAATCGGGGCTCCCCTTTTATCATGTGGGTGCTGGGGATCAAACTCGGAGCACTGGTTTTTGTGGCAAGTGCCTTGAGCCACTGAGCCATCTTCCTGGCCCTGCTTAGGTTTTTCGAGAGGGACTCATGTAGCCCAGGCTGGCCACGAATTCACAGTGTAACTAAAGTTGGCCCTGAATTCCTGATCCGCCAGCATTATGATCTTCATGATGTTGGGATAGCATGTCTACCATGCCTGGCTGTACCGATGTGGTTCAGAAGGCATCACACTCCTCTTGAACCCCAAAAGCCAGACGTTAGGCAGAAGGACTGCCATTAATTGGAGGTCAGCCAGAGTTGCACAGCAAAGCCTGATCTCAGGCAGGCACAGTGGCGCATACTGTGATCAAGAAGCTGAGGCAGGGGATCCCCACAAATCCAATGCCAGCCTGGTCTACATAGTGAGTTCCAGCCCAGTGTCAGGACTACATAGTGAGATACTGTCTCAGAAGTCAAAAGATAAATACACAAATAAGTAATTTTCTAGACGATCCTGTCACCCCACCCCCGCCCCAAATAAAAGCCAGGCATGGCCGCATACGCCTATAATCACAGATACGGTCCCACTTGAGAGCTACGGGAGTCCAAGGTCATTCTTGGCCATCTTTGGTTATATAAGACCTGTCAAAGAAAGAAAGGGAAAGGGTGGAAGAAGAAAAGAAAGAAAGAAAAGAGAAAGAGAAGAAGAAAAATAATTCCAGCACTGGGTAGGCAGAGGCAGCAGGACCAGCAGTTCAAGTCATCACAGGCTACTCAACAACCTCAGGTCTCTGGGCTGCGTGAGACCCTGTCAAACCAGCCAAACAACCAACCCGAACGAAACAGAACAAGAATAAACAGTCGGAGTGTGGAAACTCCTTGGCCTAGGGAGGACAGCCCAGTGTGGTGAGGCTAGCACTCGGTGGAGGGTTGGGATGCAAAGGGGCAGTGTACAGATGGGGTGTTTTACATAAAAGATCTGGGAAAGAACTGAGAGCCGGAGGTAGAGCAAGGTAACAGAGCAACCCGTGCCCGGGACGTTAGGATGCTGGGTCCAATCCCAGCGCCAAAATCCAGCCAAGCACATGAAGGAGCCGACTGAAGAGGCTGCAGGTGAGGCAGGGCGTTGCAGGCTGGGCTGCAAGCACAGGATCCAACCAGTGGACGAACTGGGTTTTGAAACTAAAAAGACCGTTTGGTTTTAATAACAAGAGGACTAAGACAAACAGCCTAACTTGGTCTAGAGTAGAAGGGGCAGCGACATGCTGGGTGTAGGAAGGTTTTTAACTTACTTTTTCCCCTCAGAAGGTTCTAGAATTTAGCCTATGAAATAAACTGACAGTAGAGATCAAGAAGTGGGGTGTCATCAACCTTAGTCATGTGATGAGCACGGGGCCCGTACACAAAGCAGGAGCGTCAGAGAAACAAGATGGCCTTGCACGGAACTAAAGAAAGGTTCAGGGGCTCAAAAGCTCTAGGGAGAGGGAGAAGACAGCAGAGGCTGCAGGCTGTGGGAAAGAGATGCACAGTCAGCCCAGGCTGTCCGACTGTGAACGGGGATCCTGGAAACTCCCACCCGTGGTCTGCTCTGTCCGTACCAAGTGTCAGAAGCTCACTTTCTGTAAAGAAGAAAGTCCCCTGGACTCCGAGGGAAGCCTGTGCCTACAAGGCTGGGCTCTAATGTTGACAGGAGAAATGAAGAAAGTCCCCAACACTCCGAGGAAAGCCCGGGCCTGACAGGAATAAACTTCCTCTGAGCACGGCACAACTTTTTAAGGCATTCCCATGTCTGCAGAGGGAGAAAATTATCCTGAGAGTCAGGGGCCCTCAGAAAACCAGAGCTGCCTCAGCTGGTGGCAAGAAGTTAGAAAAGGACCATAACCCTCAGGGGCATTCCTCTTTGGTCTGCCAGGATGCTTTCTCCATGCAGGAACAAATACAATTATTAAATAAACATTGCTATAAATAGGGAAATTTCCAGACCCCAGGGGATGGTGCACTTACTGGAATAATAATGAGATAACCGAAAAATCTGAGTAAGGTATTTTTGATTTTCTGCAACCGAATTTTAACCATGTACCCTAAAGGGCTGGGGGTGTCAAAGGGATTTTTGTTGGTGATGGTTTGTGGCATGGGGAGTCAACCTAGGGTCTCCTTTCGCGTTAGGCGGCAGGGACTGAGTGAGAGAGCTTGTCTGTTGTGCTCGAACATGGAAGCAGGAGGCTGATTTTCTGTATCATCTTTCAGAATGGAGCTAGAGCGCCAGACCTGGAGGGTCAGCTATGAGGGAGGCTGAGGCAGGAAGCTCTCAGGTTCAACGCCTGCCTAGCTACAGAGATCCGCCCTTAGTACGTATATGCAAATTCCTAATGAAAGGGGCGGGGTCCAATCACGGCCCAGACTAGAGAGGGCGGCCCCTCAGGGCTCTGTACTGGGCGGGCTGCACTGCTTGCCTAGCGTGCAGGAGCCGCTGGGTTTGATTCCTAACAACCTGCACGAGGCCTGTCCCCGCCCTTGCTCACATGAACAGCAGAAGCGGGGAGGCCCCCGGGGTCCCAGAATGTCAGGGCTGGAAGAGGCCTCCAAGAGGGTGCTGCCTGGTGCCCTCAGGTGGCACCCCTGGAAACCCGGGCCTGAGAGAAGCTCCTAGGGAGGCTACAAAGCCCGGGGCTGGAGAACCCCTGGGGTCGGTCTCCAATCTGTGATAACAAACAGGCTTATGGCGAGTTCTGAAAATTTCAGCTGGAAAGTAAAATCAGGAGCTTTCCAGCCAGGGTATTCTTATTTTTATTTTGGTATAGAGTTGGGGATGAAACGCATAAGCCTTGAGAGCTAAGCAAGAGCTCTCCCAGCTCAACTTCCAGGAAAGCTCCAGCAGGGGGCAGCAAACTTAAATATGTATCTCAGCGCTTATAATTATTATTATAATTCCGCAGTACGAGAATACTTTTAAGTGTGGTGAGGAGGGGCTCCAACATACCCCTGGCTGGCCTAAGGCTCGCTATGTAGCCTTGAACTTTCAGATAACCTTCTCCTGTTTTCATGTTCTGCATACTAAGATTACAAACAAGAGTATATTTTTAAAAAAATCGCATTGATGTATGGTGCATGTGTGTGGACGGGTACCCGCGTGACACGATGTGGCTCTGGCGGACAGCGGAAAGCTTGCAGGAGACTGGTCTGTCCTACCACTGAGTCCTGGGTTTGAATTAGTTCATCAGGCTTGGCGGTGAGCATCGTCACCCCCGGAACAATCTCGCTGGACCAAGAGGTCTTACTTTTTTATCTCCGATGTTGATCACCACATCACCTCTAAAACTAACAGCTACTATTTCTTCTAGGACTTTGATCTGTGCCGAGCACCATGTAGGTGATGTGTTCCGCTACTCCATTTTACCCGGGAAGTGATGTAGAGAGATTAAGGTTTTTGCATTTGGGGTCTGGAGAGGGTGCTGAGCAGTTGAGAGCATCCGCTGCTCTTGCAGAGGACCTGGGTTCTGTCCAAGCACCCACATGGTGCTGTAACTCAAGTTCCAGAGGATCTGGTACCTCTTCTGACCTCTGAGGGCACCAGGAACACACTGCACATACATACATGCAGGCAAAACACTAAGACACATGAAGATTTTTAAAATCTAATTTTTCTTTTGTTGGTTTATTTATTTATGTTTGTTTTTCAAGGCAGGGTTTCTCTGTTGTAACCCTGGCTGTCCTGGAACTCACTCTGTAGACCAGGCTGGCCTCGAACTCAGAGATCCACCTGCCTCTGTCTCCCAAGTGCTGGGATTAAAGGCAGTGACCTGGTATTTCTTTCTTTTAATTTTTAAAAGTTAAAAAGGGGGCTGGAGAGATGGTGCAGCGGCCGAGAGCACTGGCTGCTCCTGCAGAGGACCTGAGTTCAGTTCCCAGCACCCATGTGGTGAGGCACATCCATTTAACTGTAGTCCCGTGGGGTCGTTTCTCTCCTCCAGTGTGCGGACAAAACATCCAGGATCATAAAATACATAAATACATACATCTTTAAAGTTAGAAAAGTAGGCTGAGTGTGGTGGCACAGGCTGTTAATCCCAGCATTTAGGAGGCAGAAGCAGGCAGATCTCTGAGTTCAAAGTCAGCCTGGTCTACAGAGTGAGTTCCAGGAAAGTCAGGGCTACACGTCATAAAAAACAAAAATTAAAACACTTCAACAATTTGGCTAGGATACAGCCCAGTTGGTAGAGAACAGTCCCAGATTTGGGTTTAATTCAGAGTGCACAGAGACAGGGAGAAAAAGATTCTTGACTTTCCTTTTATTTTCACTTTTTTTTTTTTTTTTTGCTTTTGTTTTGTTTTGAGACAGAGTTTCTCTGTGTAGCCCTGGCTGTTCTGGAACTCACTCTGTAGACCAGGCTGGCCTTGAACTCGGAGACCTGCCTGCCTCTGCCTCTCAAGTCCTGAGATTAAGGATGTACACTATCAAGCCTGGCTGCGATTCTTGACACTTAAAAAACATTTTTTTATTACGTTTACGTGTGTGTGCATGCATGCCTCTGCGTGTCTGCATGCCCACAGGCCCATGCTCATGTCATGAAGCTGTGTGGAGTCTGAGAATAACTTAGGCGTCAGCCATGCACCTTGGTGGGGGTTCTGCGGACTGAACCCAGGTTGTCAGGCTTGGCAGTAAGAGCTCTCAGGCACCGAGCTATCTCGCTGCCCCAGTTCTTACCTTAGGGAAGACTTCAGCCAGACTGCACGGTGAGGGACCCCTTTCCTTCTACCCTTACTTAAGGCAGGAAGTCTCAGAGCAGGGTGGCAACAAAGGAGGAGGAAAAAGTGACCAGAACTAGCCACATTCTGAAGATACTGGCCAGATAGCGTCCTAAAGACTTGCATGTAGATTCCCAGCAGGAGGTTCTGTGGGCCAGCTTGTCTCCACAGCCAGTTGCAGCCATGAGCATGGCTATATAGTGAGACCCTGTCTCAGAACAAAAACAAGTTCCTTAGAACCCTCCGAGCTGTGTAACGGCCATGTTGCTTTTCCTGGGAGACATGAAGCCCTGTTCGCCCACAGAGGGCACCAGCACTCCAAGGACCAATTCCACCCAAGCCCAGCCTTGGAGCCATTGAGTTCATCAGACTTAGAGGAGCGTGGCTGAAGGGTGCCTTACTTAGAGGAGCGTGGGCGACTCCAGAACAGTCAATCACTGAAGCCCCACCCTGCATGGGAGCCAGCCTCTGAAGGCCGCGTGGCCTCCGCGAGCCTTTTACTTCTGTACACGCTAATGGCTCAGGAGTCCCGTGCAGCCGGTGCAGCACCTCCTCCTGCACAGACTGTTCAGGCGGACCTCAAACGTGGGATCCTCCTGCCTCAGCCTCCTGAGGAGCTGTGTTTCCAGGCATGCCCGCCACGCCCTGGCTCTTTACTATGCACCATTTCGAGCCCACTGGTCTTCATACTCCTACCCAAGAACGCTACGGGTTTCCTTGTGACTGAGGGCTTTTGCTCCAACCACGGTCTGGGCAATTCCTTTTTGTTGTTTGTTTTTCAAGACAGGGTTCCTTGTCTAGTCCTGGCTGCCCTGGAACTCACTCTGTAGACCAGGCTGGCCTCGAATTCACAGAGATCCTCCTGCCTCTTCCGAGTGCAGGGATGAAAGGTTTGGGTGCGCACCGCTTTACGTGGCCACCTTACTTTTTGAAACAAGGTCCCTCCCTGAATTTGGAGCCTCTGATACTGCAGGACTAGCTGGTCCGTGAGCTCGGGATCCCCTTGTCTCTCTGTTCTCAGTGTGAGGACCACAGACAGTTCCTAGACGGCACTGGCGTCGAACTCAGGTTCTCAGTCTCCAGAGAACACTTTGCAGGGTTGTTCGGAGAAGCTGTCGGGTAGGTAGATCGGAAGCCGCCCTACTTCTCACGGTGAGACCCGCACCTAGTTTGGTCCCCTGAGTCTTCAATCCGGGACCAGATAGACCGCGGTGATGCAGGGTGACCGGCAGCTTCTCTGCACCCCGCAGCATCAGAGAGAGGAAGGGGTCTGCCACCACTTGGGGCAGGAGTTTGAGACCAGCTTGAGCACCGTCGCCGGAACCCATCTTCAAGAGAGGGGAGGAAAGGAAGTTACTCTTAAAATGGGCCGAATAGTTCTGTATCTACTAGGGCGAGGCTCCCAAGGCCCGAAGGTTCACTTAAACAGGAGGCAGAGCTGAAGGCTGAGGCGGACTCTGCCCTCAAAAAGAAAACCTGTGAAAAAGGGGAGGGTGGGTGCTGGCGGAAATCCTCCGCACCTGGGGCGGGAGAAATGGGGGGAATAGGGGAGCGGGAGAAATTGGGGGTGGGGGTGGGGCATGAGTGAAGGACAAGCCAGAGGCTGAGAGGAAGTGCCAGGGGCCGGCTGACCGCAATTAAGACCCAGGGCAGGACACCGGGCGGCTCAGGTGGGGCACCGTGACGCAGCCCGCGCTAGGCGTCGGCTCCGGTCAGCTCCGCCCTCCCACTGTGCCGTCAAGTGAACCGGGCGTTTTTCCATCCCGGCCCCGCCGGAGCCGTCGCAGTCACCACCCCGCGGGCAGCCGCGTTCTCCGGGTCCCCTCGGAGGCTCCAGGACCTGGGTGCGGCGACCAGTTGCGAACCCCGGGAGGCCGATCCCGGCCGCCCCCTCTACTTGGGGCCCTTCCAGCCAGGGCTGCACAAGGACCTCGCTGTCCTTCCACTTCCGATCGCCTTCCGCACCTCCCTCCCCGCCCCACCTGGCCCCGGCCTCCACCTTCGATGTCTCCTCCCCTTCCCACGTCCAGCTCTGTCCGCAGAGTTTGGTTTGAACTTTCGAACCCGCCAATCATCGCTCTCGGTGCGTCCCGGGGCGGGGCCCGGGGTCCGCCCTCCCGACGCGTGGCCGGGCCAGGATATATAAGGCCTCTCCCGGAGGCCGGCCTCACGCTGCTTCTCCCCGGGACTCCTTGGTAGTCTTCTAGTGGGAGGTCCCGGTCACCCTCTCTTCTCTTCCTCAGCCCTGCTGACCACTTCAAAGACTAAATATGGTGAGTCTCCCTGGCTGTGGGCAGCGCCGAGAACTGGAGGGACCGCGGGAGCCGCGGGCTGCCCGGAGGCGGTGCCTGTGATCGCCCCCGACGGCCGCGTCCGGTTAGACCGGCCTCTGGTGGCGTAGCCTAGATCGCCAGACTGGTATCGCGTCGGGCAGGGAGCTTCGTCCCGGGTACCTCCCTCCCGATCGTCCTGGGAAGGCAGGGAGCTTTCACACGGACCACGAGTGTGGAGAAACTAGAAGGTCTCCTTTTTATTAAACGATCTCACTTTCGCGGCCGGGGTATCACCCTCAAGGACCTCGTGCGCTCCGGGGCGACCGAGCGAACACTTCCGGGCCCCCGCTCCGCGCCCCGTGACTCGCTGCTGAGTCACCTGTGCCGGTCCCGGGACCTCGCAGCCGCGCGGAGCACCTGGACCGGCCAGCGCCTCGGGGGTAATTAGCCGTCGAGTCCCCCAATCCAGAGTTAGTGGCATATTAGTTAGCTCAGTGGCGTATCCAGACAGTTTTAAGAAACACGTCCATAAACGTTCATGGGTTGTTTTTTTTTTTTAAACTAGAGTAAACTACTACCAACAACGTATATTTTGTATTTTGGTATCTGAGACGTGTCCCTTGTAGCTCCTGCCGGCCTTGAAATCACTATGTGCCAAAGATGACCACAAGCTCCATCCTCCTGTCTCCACCGCCCAGTGCCAGGATTCACCTAGGTGAATAAGGAACTCGGGGTAGGGGCTGGCTCTAGAGGCAGAAGCAGGTGGACCTTTTGAGTTCAGGTCAGCCAGGGCTTCGTGCTGAGACCCTGTCTCAAAAAGAAAAACAAAACTGTCAGGAACGTATCCCGGCTTGGAGGAGACTAGCTAGTTTCTGTAATACTTGGGAGGCTGAGGCAGGGGGATTGTTCCTAAGTTTGGGCTTCTCAGGCTGATGTGGGCTACAGAGTGATTAATCTTAAGGAATAAGGGACCTCCCTGCTACATAAATTTAATTATTTGGAGCATTTCCCTAGCCTGGAAGCCACT
Source organism: Cricetomys ansorgei (assembly GCA_026225945.1). NCBI lineage: Eukaryota > Metazoa > Chordata > Mammalia > Rodentia > Nesomyidae > Cricetomys > Cricetomys ansorgei. The sequence goes on along the minus strand of JAMJFZ010002046.1, from coordinate 711,112 downwards.
GAGTTAGTCTTCAATGCTTCGGAAGAGAAGGGAACAAAACCGTAGACTCCTTTAGCTGCCAGTAGAAATCTAAGAGAAAGCCCCTCCTAGCAGTGTTTTTGAAGCCCCATTAACAACCTTTCGGCCTTCCTCCCTCCCACTTGTTTCCCATAAAACAGCTAAGGTCTCCTGACCACAGCTGTTGAGACTTTTAAAGGTCTATGGAAGCGCTCCTTTGGGGGCGTGGGCGGGTCTCATGTAGCACAAGCGGCTCCTAACTCTCTTTAACTTGAACTACTGATCCCGCCTTTGGGGTTACAGGCCCGTGGGTCCGTGGTGCTGGGATCAGCACAGAACTTGCCGGTGCTAGGCAAGACCTCTCTCAACTTGAGCTTCGTCCCCAGCCCAAACACTGGTGTTTTTGTTTGACCTACCCACTTGAGTGGGTGTCCTTGGGTCTGGGTGTAGGAGGGGATAGCTTTCCCTGAACTGAGGGGTTCGGCCTGGATAGTAAGCCTCTTTACCAGATGAGCCAACACCCCCCCTACACTCCAGAATTTTTGAAATTGCTCTGTAGACCAAGCTGGCCTCCATCTCACAGAGAGCTTCCTGCCTCTGCTTCCCAAGTGCTGGGATTGGAGGTGTGTGCCACGACCTCCCCTCTAAGAAACTGTTTCTTTTTTAAACAAGCTTTCATGTTTCAAAGTTGTATTCTGAAAGGGGGATTCAGTGAGGAACAGGGTACTGTAGTTACAAAAAGTATGTAGCGACTGGTTTGAATGCTTCCGACCAAGCAAAACCAAAAAGATACAATTCAGAAAAGCCGGGTGATCGCCTGTTTGGCAAGCACTGGGTAAGTGAATGGCATTTTGCAAGACAAGCGGCCTAGCCAGTTGAGGCTGGACCAGACCAGTGACTCATCTAAGCCTGCCTCGTTTCCTATCTTCCCAAGTAGCGCCTGACTTTGCCTTCTTTGCTTCCAGGGGACAGGCTTGTTTTTTAAAGAAGGATCTACATTTCTCGTGTGGCTGTATGTGCCACAGTTGGTTCTCTTCCTGCATGAAGTAGGTCCCAGGGATTGAACTCAAGCCAGCCATCTTGCCAGCCCAAAGAAGCAGTTTAGGCTGATCAGTGGAACAGGAATTGGGGAACCAGAGGCTGCAGTTGAAGTGCCTTGTTGAAATAAAGGGGACTCCAGCACTACTTCCTTAGGCTTGTCTGGTTCCCTCTAGCTTCTGGGGACTAGAGGTTTTAAAGTCCAGGTGAAGGTGAACGCAAAGGTCACTTGAACGAGAGCTGCCCCTCCCCCACAGTCCTCAGGGCAGGAGACACTGAACTCTGGTCGGAACCCTGGATTATTTTATGGGAAACACAGGGAAAGGTGGCCACAAGTCAGTAATGGCTTGTTTTATTATCCTGGCCGTGAAACAGATCCTTTGAGAACCTGGGTGTTAGACTGAGTTTCCTTTCGGTGACTTATTTATTTATTTGGCTTTTTTTTTTTCCGAGACAGGGTTTCCCTGTTGTAACTCAGGCTGTCCTGGGACTCACTCTGTAGACCAGGCTAGCCTTGAACTCAGAGATTCGATTGCCTCTGCCTCCCAAGTGCAGGCGTGTGCCACCACTGCCCAGAGCTATTGGTGACTTTTAAAAGCATGAAAGTCTTTACTTTTTGAGGAAAATAATAGGACCAATGGGAGAGTGAGGGGCTTTTAGGTCCAACTTGAAGATTTTATGCCAAATTCAAAGTACTCATCTCTCTGGTTGGTGCTGGCGCACGCCTTTAATCCCAGCACTTGAGGCAGAGGCAGGTGGATCTGAGTTCAAGACCAACCTGGTCTTAGAGTAAGTTCCAGGACAGCCAGGGCTACACAGAGAAACCCTGAAAAACCAAAAAGAAAAAAGTATTCATCTCTCTTACACTGAATTATGAATTATCTTAATCCTGTGAGAGCAGGGTCTGCTCTTGCTGCCTCATTTGTCTGATCAGGAATAGGTTTGGTAGCTTCAGAATTACTGTTCTGCAAGGCAAGGAAAACAAGTATCCCTGCTGTTCAGTGCTTGTAATTAACTTCTCCACGGTGCCAGACATGTACAGTCTAATCTACTGGGGAACAACTAATTTCTCCTTTCTCTCCCCTTTCCAGGCCCATTTCTTAAACTATCACGCTGATGTTTTCAGAGCTGTCTGGCCTTTGAAACATCCTTGCCTCCCACCAGATGGGTTAACAGGGAAGGAAAAGTGTCCTTATAGATTAGAGTCTTCACCGAGAGAAAGGCTGCCTCTACTTCATTTAACATGCAGCTAGCTGCTTATCTAGCATTTTCTCTGTGAGTCATGGGGCTGGTTTAAGCTGGTTTTAAAGGGGAGAGGAAGTTTTGTCTAGTAAAGAACTGGATTAAAGAGGAACCATGATGAGCTCAGGGTGACACAGTCTGTGTGACTCAGCCCTGGCAGGAAGGATTCTGCCTCAAGTTCAGGGACCCAGCAGCCTGCTTCTGGGGAAGTTTAGGCAATGTTGTGTGCCATTCTAAAGCAGCAGAAAATGGATCCTGGACCTCTGTGGATACAGTCAGTGGAAGGGCCTTTCCTTGCCCAGTGGGTCATCAGCGTTAATGCCTTCCAGAGAGTAGTTTTTTTCTTGTTAGCTCTCAACAAAGATTTTTGGTTGTGAAATGTAGTCCTTGGCAGGAGTGGCCTCTGAAGAGCGATTTTTGTCTTGAAGGTTTGTCATTTAGGTTGAACCACCCCCACCCCCACCCCACAACCCCACCCCGTCCCTCATATGTCACGTGCTGACACTTCTCTCCCCCTTCCACAGCGTGAGTGCATCTCCATCCACGTTGGCCAGGCTGGTGTCCAGATCGGCAATGCCTGCTGGGAGCTCTACTGCCTGGAGCATGGCATCCAGCCTGATGGCCAGATGCCAAGCGACAAGACCATTGGGGGAGGGGACGACTCCTTCAACACCTTCTTCAGTGAGACGGGCGCTGGCAAGCACGTGCCCAGGGCGGTGTTCGTAGACCTGGAGCCCACAGTTATTGGTAAGCTGACCGGGTGGGTGGGGGGCTTCCCTGAGGTGTCCCTTCTTGGTGACGTGCTCAGTCTCTTCAGACACTGCAGACTGAGCCCGAGGGGGTTGGTGGCGGACGGCTGACTCCCTCTCCTTCTGCAGATGAAGTGCGCACCGGTACCTACCGCCAGCTCTTCCACCCTGAGCAGCTCATCACCGGCAAAGAAGATGCTGCCAATAACTATGCCCGTGGCCACTACACCATCGGCAAGGAGATCATTGACCTTGTCTTGGACAGGATTCGCAAGCTGGTGAGCACAGTGGGTTATGGGGGAGAGGTTCTGAGTCCCATGTTTTACCACGATTTGAGGTGTCGTGTTCATTCAGTGAGGGCAGCTCAGTTGTCCAGGCGAGAACCAGCAAGCCTTAACAGTTCCCCTGACACCAAAGTCTGTTTTAAACCTCTTTGTTTCGAGCTTAAGACATTGACATCCCTTTTTAGGTCTTCTTAGTCACACTGAGAAGGTGGCTGACACCTGCCCGCATATGACTAATTGATAAAACTCATTTGGAAATCTGGGCCGGTGTTTCATGTTAATAATGAACAGTCATAGCTGTGGCTGCAGCTCATTCGTACCGGCGTTAGGACCCTGGTTCATGTTTCGGCACAGAAAAAACAAGTTCAGAGCCCAAGAAGCTGGCGTGACACCATTTAGAAACAGCCTACTGGGGCTGGAAAGATGGCTCAGCAGTTAAGAGCACTGGCTGCTTGTCCAGAGGACCTGGGTTCAAATCCCAGCACCCACAGGGCAATTCACAACTCTAATTGCAGTCCTGGGGGATCAGATGCCCTCTTCTGGACTCTGGGCATCACACACATATGGTACACGGATATGCGTGCAGGCAGAACACCATACACATGAAGTAAAATTAGAAAGAAAGCGCCCACAGAAGAGTCCTCCAACAAAGCTTGAGGTGGGGTGAGGAGACTCCTTATTGGGCAGCAGACATGTCATCAGAACTTTGAAGTTCTGCGATTAGACATCCCAGAGAAGCGGTTTCCTAAGCACTCAGTCGGGGCAGCCGGCTGGCTCCAGCAGAACGGTCCTAAGCGACTCCGGTCCTGTCAGGAAAGCCCATGAGTGCGTGATGTAATGAATAAGTAGCCTAGGGATCCGACGGCCGCTCTCCAGTCTGTGTGGAGCACGTAAGTGATGAGGAGAGTGGCTTGTTGGGAAGTCACATTATGCAAGTCCAGCCACAACTGGCCTGTGCGTCACAGCTTCATGTTTCTCAGAATTCCAGTTAATCATTGAGTGCAGATGGAGTTTCAGCTACAGCACGGAGAGTAGGCCGTCTGGTGAGGGGCATAGAGACCTAGTCAAAGCCATTTGTGGTTCTGGAAGGAACACTACCAGAAGAACTGCATTTGACCTTGGTGCCACTGTGTCTACAGGCTGTCTAATGGCTATGACCTGACCGGGGTCTGCCTGATACTCCTCATGTGTAGTGGAGTAAGGACCCACAGATGAGTGACCTAGAGGTTCCGTAAAAAGTGTCTGCAACCTAAGAGTCAACAGGATATTTGACGGGTCACGGCTAGGGGCAGGGGGTCGTCCTGTGGTAGGGTGCTTGCCTTGCGTGTACCAGGTTCCATCTCCAGTGCCATGGAAATGTATGGGGGTCACATCTGGCCGCCGTTTTGTAACTAAACCTGAGTTTGCTAGTCACAGTAGACCAGTTGTAGGGAGCGGAGAGGCCTGGCGACCTGAAGTCTCGTGGGAGGCTGATACAGAAGGGAATCGATGACCTTGCCCGGAGTGAATGGGCGCCCAGATAACCTGGCTTCACATTCTGAATGCGTTCTGTGCCGAGTGTTATTCCAAGAAGCCCTGAGCTTTAAGAGTGTCAACCCCCAGAAGTTCTCTGAGTCACTGAGCGGTTCGAAGCCTTTCACAACTGCTCTTTGCAGATGCTCCTGAAGACTCTGGGAGTTTCTCAGCGGGTCACAGACTTATAAACGCAGTTGCAGCTTTCCCAGATTGTCTCATTAAAATGAACTTTTCTCCCACAGGCCGACCAGTGCACGGGGCTTCAGGGCTTCTTGGTTTTCCACAGCTTCGGCGGGGGAACCGGCTCTGGGTTCACCTCCCTGCTGATGGAGCGGCTCTCTGTGGATTACGGGAAGAAGTCCAAGCTGGAGTTCTCCATTTACCCAGCCCCCCAGGTTTCCACCGCTGTGGTTGAGCCCTACAATTCCATCCTCACCACCCACACCACCCTGGAGCACTCAGATTGTGCCTTCATGGTAGACAATGAGGCCATCTATGACATCTGTCGTAGAAACCTCGACATTGAGCGCCCAACCTACACTAACCTTAACCGCCTTATTAGCCAGATTGTGTCTTCCATCACTGCTTCCCTCAGATTTGATGGGGCCCTGAATGTCGACCTGACAGAATTCCAGACCAACCTGGTGCCCTACCCTCGCATCCACTTCCCCCTGGCCACATATGCCCCTGTCATCTCTGCTGAGAAAGCCTACCATGAGCAGCTTACAGTAGCAGAGATCACCAATGCCTGCTTTGAGCCAGCCAACCAGATGGTGAAATGCGACCCTCGCCACGGCAAGTACATGGCTTGCTGCCTGCTGTACCGTGGTGATGTGGTTCCCAAAGATGTCAATGCTGCTATTGCCACCATCAAGACCAAGCGCAGCATCCAGTTTGTGGACTGGTGCCCCACTGGCTTCAAGGTCGGCATTAATTACCAGCCTCCCACTGTGGTGCCTGGTGGAGACCTGGCCAAGGTCCAGAGAGCTGTGTGCATGCTGAGCAACACCACGGCCATTGCCGAGGCCTGGGCCCGCCTAGATCACAAGTTTGATCTGATGTACGCCAAGCGTGCCTTTGTGCACTGGTACGTGGGTGAGGGCATGGAGGAAGGGGAGTTCTCTGAGGCCCGTGAGGACATGGCTGCCCTAGAGAAGGATTACGAGGAGGTTGGTGCAGATAGTGCTGAAGGAGATGATGAGGGTGAAGAATATTAGCCCATGCGCTGCAGTTTTACACTTCGCTGTCCTGGATTTGTCTGTGTGTATGTGTAACTGTCCTGAATTCTCAATAAAGGTATTCGCTATTCTAACTGGGAAACTGGCTTCTGGTTCACAGCTTTTCTCCCCTCCCCCCTGAGATAGTATCTTGCTAAAATCCAAGTTGTCCCCTGCCTCCACCTCCATGAGATGACAGCTGTCACCATCCTTGATTGAATCACAGATTCATGACCCATTTTGGGGTCCAGTTGAGGCTAGTGGTTAATTGGCCAACATTTTCAAGTACTTACTAGGTGTGCCGCCTTCTGTGCTGACTGGTTTAGAAACAACTGCACTCTGCCACTTGAGCTCAGTGCCGTGGATTCTGCCATGCAGAAAGACTGGCTGGAGTGGGGCTACAGAAGCCACTGGGGGCCTCGTTATGTTAGTCTGTGTGCAAGAACCTCTGACACTAAGTATGAATGTACTAAATATAATTGCTGGTTGGGGACGGCAGACTTCGCTGAGACAGGTTGGTAGTGGGGGTATTTGACCTTTATAATAGACTGGACATTTGAAGGAAACCGGGGAAAGATTTGTGAACCTTCTAACCAAGCCTCTGTAGCAAGCAACGCTGAGAGCGGAAAGATCAGTTGTTAAAGTAACTTTGGATCACTTAATAAGAGTCCATCGTTGACTTTTCCAGTGCTCTTTATTAATCACAAATCATGTCAAACCTCAGGGAATTCTATACACAGGCGGCTAGGCGGAGAGCTCACTCCAAGGCTTCCTCACCCCTTGCTCTCCTCTTGGTCCTCTCCTGCTCTGCTCCCCCTGCCCTTGCCCTAGGTGTTTTTTTATTCCAAATCCTCTCCCCACCCAGCCCTCCAATATACAAGTGAATGGAACCTAACCTTCATCTGCCTTAAGGCTAAGGAATGTCCTATTCATGGAGAGCTGGATAGCCACTCCATTGTTTACTGGTAGGAAGTGAATCCTTTACGTGCTTCAAGGACAGTTTACTGGAATATTATCCATAACTATAAAATCTCCCACAACATCCAGTTGTTACTAGAGTAGGTGGGGACCACACTTGGAACCCAGTGTCGGCTCAGCCCGCGGTCCTGCCGCGCAGTTACAGGGCTAGGGAAGCACTAACAGTGGAGTGCTTCCTTGCGGGCAGAGCCTTGGCTTTGATCTCCGGGTCAGCCTAGCATACATGAGACCTTAGGGAAGAGGAGCAAATAAATGGGTCCAGAGAAGCCTGAGCCCAGGGTGCTGATACAGGGTTAGGTTTAAAGAGCATAGCAGTGTGGTTTGCTCATTATTGGTCAACGTTGTCAGGGTGGTCCCATAAATTGTCAGACCTGTGTGAAACTGGAAGGTGGCCCCCTCTCACACCAAGGCTTCAACCTTGTTCCTAGTATGACATAGGGAAATTTAATTCTTTGGCGTCCATTGTTGGAATAGTTTAATAGCCAAAGGGAGAGGCACAAGTGTTTCTAGAATGTCTCCCTTGCCAGCAGTGTGAAGAGGGCAGGAGCGTTGTGGCTGGCTGGCCAGCTTAGCCTGGTTAGAATCTGGTTTCAGTAGTGTCTGTAACTTTTGAACTGAGCAGTTATCAACATGTCTGATGCAGAAGGAACTGTTTTGGTTCCTGAGCATGTGCCTAAAAGCCACTATGTGGGGCAGGTGGGCAGAGCTCCTGATGTGGAACCGGTGGTTCCCGGTTGCCAGCTTCGCCTAGACTGCTTTGTACAGCTCACACTGCTCATATTGACTCCCTTCTCTGTGTGGAGCACACCTTCAAAACTGTTTGTGTCAGGTTTGGTGACTCATGTCTGCAGCTAAGGAGGCTGAATCCAGAGCCAACCTGAGTGACTTCAAAGCCATTTAAGTGAGACCTTAGCCTTCCCACCACCACCAGAAACGTGCGGCCTTTTGAGCTGTAACTCCAGCTCCAGGGGATCTGACTCCCTCTTCTGGCCTCTGCAGGCACGCGCACACACATACACATAGTATCTTTAAAAGCACACACACAGCACATTGTGCAAGGCATGTCTGTGGGCACAGCTTGGCAAGCCTTTTTCTGCTCCAGATAGAATCTCTGCTGTCGACATTTCTGTAACATTCTTCTGAGCAGCATCTGTGGTTTTGTGAGCTTTGGGCAAGGCAAGCCCGCTGCTGAGCTTCAGCTCTAAGCTGAGCCTGAATTATCAGGCTAGTTCTTCCTGAAGCTTGGGGGACAGGTGGGTGGGCTAAGATGACCACCAGATGTTTGTATTGGCTACAGTCTGTGATCGGAGAAAATGGAACAGCCAGGTATGAGGAGCAGATAAATCAGTTTCCGGCTAGTGTAGAACAGCCCCCCCACACACACACACCTGAAAGGTTCACTTTCTAAGCTGGTATTTCCCATGCCAAGGACCCCGATGAAAGAAAGAACTGAAATGCCCACGTGGGGTCCCTTCAGCTTTCAGAAGCCTGCTGGAGCCTGGATCCCTAACCCCACTCCCCAGCAGCCATCCCTGCCAGGGGCGGCCCTCGCCAATTCCCTCAAGTAAGCCTTGCAGATAGATGAGTTATTTTATACATGAGCCCAGATGTGAGGAGCTGGGAAGTTTTCACAGCCTCTGCGGCGGCATGGGGTGAGAAAAGGTGAAGGAAGAGGAGCTTAGCCGAGGAAAAATATTTCAGAGTGGCACCTGGGGAATCGAAGAGCAAAGTGCCGGTGGTCGGGGAGGAACTTGTCCTCAGAATGGTGATTTCCCCCTCCTGTGTGTGGCGAAAGTGTGTAGAAGTTAGCCTGCAGCAAGAACAAATATACCCCAAGGTCCAGGTCACGGCTCTGTGGCTGACAATCATGTGATCTGCCCTTGAGCACAAGTGGAAAGCCTGGTCTGGAATCGCTTTGGTGGTCTGAGGATAAATGGACTGAGCCTAAGGGGGTGGGCTTCGCCACGGCTGTGGCTCCATCGCCATGGTCCTCACTGACCCTTGCAGAGTGTCTGCTGCCTCCCTGCTGTGATGGCCCTGAGGGGCAAGTGGGCCCAGACAAACTCCAGCGTGAGTGAGAAGAAACAGAAGGAAGTGCAAGGTTGGCACCTGTGTGCCCAGGGTGCAGGCGGCTGCTGGTAAACATCTGTGCAAGCACCGACAGAAACTGTCAGGCCATAGGGTGGCTTGTTAGAAAACTAAAAGCCCAGCGTGGGGCTGAAGAGGCTCAGCAGTTAAGAGCGCTTACTGCTCCTGCAGAGGGCCAGGGCTTGGTTCCCAGAACCCACATAGACGCTCACAACCATTCGTAAGTCCAATTCCGGGGGTCTCGCTAGACTTCATGGATACCAGACACTCTTATGCATAAAATAAAAAGTTAAAATTCAGCCCAAAGAGAGCCTAGTCTTCAGACCTCCGACTTCTGGAATGTTCTGTGGCACCCCGGACGGGTTGTGGAAGGAAAGGCTACATTCATAGCTTCGGTGTTTTATAATCTCTCTTCTTCGCGGGAACTACAAGCTTGGAGAGATTATCTAGCCTGAAGCTGCAGAGAAACTAACACAATTGAAATCTGACCCCCAAACTCCCACTAAAGTGGCTTCCAATTAGCACCTGGGAAGGTCGTCTTTGTACCAGGCAGCCTTTCCAGGTCAGGAGGTCTGTGCCACAGCCTGGAGTGCTGGATGGAACTGTAGTCAAAACAGACCTCAGGCACTGGTTGTCGCCATATAGCCCGGGAGCCCCAGATAATCAGATGCAGAGTAGCAAAGCCGGGTGGTCCAGCACCCAGGATGAAGCTTCCCCAGTGACCAGGGGGAGATTTGGCGGCCTGGTGGGCTGGCTGTGGACACCCGGCCTCCTGCTGACTAGCTAGCCGCTGATATGCTGACCGGACAGCTCATGTCCCACATATTGCACCCTTAAGCTGCCCAGTGCCTGTCAGGCAAGGTCACCAGGTGGGGCATCTAGAGATGACCTTGGCAGATGGTGTTTGGCTGTCCAGGAGACCTGGCAGCAGCAGCAGAAAGAGAGCCCTGTGTGCTTGGGGGGTGGGGCGTGGAAACTGACCTTCAGCCTCACAGCCCTGGTCCCCTTTGCTGTCCCAGCCTGTCACCACCCCGTTCATTTCAGGGAGCTAATGTTCCAAGTTAGTCAACCCTGTGCAGGTTTGGGGAAAATGGTTCATTCCTCCCACAATGCCCCAGAGTGTGCAGCAGGCAAGAGATATTGAGAGACCAAGAATCAACACTTGCCAGGCAGTGGTGGTACAGGCCTTTAATTCCAGCACTCAGGAGGCAGAGGCAGGTGGAACTCCATGAGTTCGAGGCCAGCCTGGTCTGCAGAGTGAGTTTCAGGACAGTCAGGGCTGCACAGAGAAACCCTCTCAAAAAATAAAATAAAATAAAATAAAACAGGATCAACACTTGGCAGAACTGGACACATAGGCTTCAGGTGAGGCAGGAAACTACCTTACAGAACCAGATGTATCTCTTTGAGAAATTATTTTATATGTGTATACATGTGTGTGGGAGTTTCTGCATGTGTTCATGGAGGCCAGAAAAGGGCATAGGATCCCCTGGAACTCGAGTTACAAGTAGTTAGTTGTGAGCCTCCCCGTGTGGGTGATGGGAACTGAACTCAGGTCCTCTAGAAGAACTTGGACAAGTCTTGAGATATGTCTCTGGCCCTTGGACACATCTCTAAGATGGGGAGTGCTTCGGAAGGGCTGTCCCTCCTCCAGACACCCTCCTCCCTCCTCCTCCCTTTTTTCCTTCTTTCCAGAGCTGGATGTAAAACTCCAGCCTCCCACAGGTGGCCAAACGATGATCACTAGCTCCGTCTCCAGTCCGGGGAGAGTTACTTTTCTTTTTACCTTTTGCTCTGTGCATGTATGTGTTATGTAGGTGTGCAGACACATGTGCCGTGATGTGTGGAGATCAGAGGACAACTGTGTGGAGCTGGTTCTCTCCTACCTTTATGGGAGTTCAAGGAGCCATCTCACATGGCACCAAAAGATTTCCTTTTAAAACTAGTACAGACGGGCGGTGGAGGCGCACGCCTTCACTCCCAGCATTCGAGAGGCAGAGGCAGGTGGATCTCTGTGAGTTTGAGGCCAGCGTGGTCTACAGATCGCGTTCCAGGACAGCCACGGCTACAAAGAAAAACCTTGTCTTGAAAAAGAAAAAAGAAAAACAAAGCACAACAAACAAAAAAACCTGGTACAGACAGCCAGGCATGGTGGCCCACACACGTGGAGACTGAAGCAGGAGGATTGCCATGACTTTCAGGCCGGCTGGACTAGGATAAAATCCCGTCTAAACGGAAACGAAATATACTTGAGGGCCGGATGAGCTGCCACATGCCTGTAATACAAACACAGCACCAACGACAAATACGAAGTTTTAACTTTGAGTTTTGTTTTCTGTTTTCTGCTTTTGGGTTTTTGTTTGTTTTTTCGAGACAGGGTTTTCTGTGTTGTAACTCTGGCTGCCCAGGAACTCACTCCGTACACCAGGCTGGCCCTGAAGTCACGGAGATCCACCTGTCTCTGCTTCCCAGAGTGCTGAGATTAAAGGCGTGTGCCACCACCTCCCAGTTTAACTTTGGGTTTGTAAAAATATAGGCTCTCACTATGATGCTCTGGCTGGCCTGGAACTCTACATAGACCAGGTTGGCCTCAAACTCACACATCAGCCTGCCTTCTGCATCCCCAGAGTTGGGACTAAGCTCAATCTTTTTAAGAATTGTATTTGTTTTATTTGCATGGATGTTTTGCCTGTATGTGTGTTCAGTATCACATGTGTGCCTGGAGTCTGGCATCGGCTCTCCTGGGACTAGATCTAAAGACACTTGGGAGCCACCATGTGGGTGCCGGAAATCAGATCCTGGTCCTCTGAAAGACCAGCCAATGCTCTTAACAACTGAGCCATCTCTCCAGCCCCTCTCCCTAATTTTATTTTTAATTGCATATGTGTGTGTGTGTGGGGGGGTGACGCGGGTACAACCTTGCGCGCTGTAGAAGCCAGAAGCATCAGGTTCCTCGGGAGCTGGAGTTACAGGTGACGGAGCAGAGCAGTGGGTGCTGAAATGGAACACGGGTCTCTGCAAGAGCAGAGATTCTTACCTGCTGAGCCATCTCTGCAGCCCCTATAAGGATTTGACAGAGTGTGGGGGTGTCCCAGAGCTGAGGTTAGGTGTGGTCAGGTGCCTAGAACCAGGGAATTCTCATTCTGAGAGCGGCAGACGTTCGGCCCCTCCCCTCCACAACTCTGACAGGCCACAAGCTATGCAGGCTGCTCACAGCAAGGCACCGCCCTTCAAAGGTGTGGGACCTGGCAGAGTTGTTACCTGGAGCTGCAGCACTTCTCCCTGTACGACCCTCTAAGGTCCCCTCTGGTCAAGGCTGCTACCCCCAGTATGCGAATGGGACTGTCGTACCTGTGCTGTCCTAAGCCAATGAGCTTCCAATGAGGTCCCTGGATAGCTGTGGGACTGTCATAGAGCTAAGAGTGGGTCGAAGCTGACTTGGAACCCCGCGTCATCCCAGGAGATGAGAACGGTAGGCGTTTGGCTGCTCCTCACTTTAGTCCTGGCCAGAACCCAGCTCAATTTTAAATACTGCCTGCTTCACAGAAGCAAAGGAATGCGGCTTGGTTGGTGCTTATCTGTGCTGTAGCTGTAACCTAGGGATGGGTCCATTCACTGATAAGGTGCCTTCCTCTTTTCCCTGAGACCACACCTCATGCAGAAGGTGCCCTTGTAGGACCTTGACCTTAGACTTGAGCTCCACATGCAAATAAGGCTACTTCAGTAACCTTGTCTTAACCAATGGATCCCAACCCTGGGTACCAAAGACTCCCCTGCTGGTTGCCCTATATATGTACCCTACACCCCACATTAAAGGCCTGGAGCCGGCCCACAAGTGGCTGCCAACTCCAGGAAGGGTACCTGTGGTTGTGACACACACGTGGTGGGAAGATTCTAACCCCCTTCCCCCCGGATAACTGGGCCCCTTCCTCTGGCTATATATGTAACCCTGTTTTCCCAATAAAGCTGGGTCACACCCATCTGCTGTGGGTTCCCAAGAATTCTGTACATTCTCGCAGGCTCACAGATCTCCGATCTGACACCACATGGACCCACCTTAGAATCACGCCAGCGCGGGGCTTCCCACCTCAGAAACCAGTGCAATTCATAGAGGGTGGGTATAAATACTGCAACTTCACTGTGTTGCTCTCCCCCTTCCCCCTCGCTTTTGTCCGACAGCTCCCTGGGCTCACGGATGTCAAGCACAAGAGTAGATTAAAAATAAAATGTCCTTGCAAAGGCTGCCCAGTCTTCTCATCTCAGTGGTCATTTCCCGTCTGTACATCTTGTTCCTTCGTGTGACATCACAGGTACACCCAGAGATACAGTCCAGCGGTCCCTGAAGCGTCCTCAATCCCATCAAGGTGACAAAATGAAACATTAGGCTGCTGGGAGGTGGCGAATTCCTTTAATCGCAGCACTCAGGAGGCAGAGACAGGCAGGTCTCTGAGTTCGAGGCCAGCCTGGTTTTATGTTTAAACAGAGTATCATACTAGCCTAGGCTGGCCTTGAATTCACAGCAATCCTCCTGCCTCAGCCTCACCAGTGCTTGGGTTATAGGCCTGAGCCGACCGGCCTGTCTTGTTAACCTGCTAACACAACTGGTTCCACTAAGGTCCTGGGTGTTCGGTTTGTCTGAGTCGGGGCCTTCCCACCACTAGGGTGAAGCTCTGTTTAAACTAATCGAGGTAATTTTAGTCCGCTTGCAAGGGATTGGTGAAGGAACAAGCCGGTGATGTCCTTATGGAAATGAGGGATGAGGTAATGTCTGCTGCTGTGGGGGCGGGGCCGAAGGAAAGGATTCTTGGAAAAAATTTCCTTGCTCTTGAAAAGGAGCCAGGGAGAGGCTCTCTCTATCACAACCTGCGGACGCTGTGTGAGTGTGTGACACGTGTGCGAGCTGCTGCGACAGCCACTGTCTCGTGACCGCAGGGCACAACTCAGAACAGAAGCTGTCACCTTTATTTTATTTTATTTCTTGCTTTTCGAGACAGGGTTTCTCTGTTGTAGCCCTGGCTGTCCTGGAACTCATTCTGTAGACCAGGCTGGCCCTGAGCTCACAGAGATCCAACTGCCTCTGCCTCCTGAGTGCTGGGATTTCTTACAACAGAGAAACCCTGTCTCCAAAAAGCAAGAAAAAGATAAAACAAACCCAACCCAAACCAGAGGAGCCAACTGTGTTCACTCAGCCTTTGCAGTAGCTGCTGCTCCTGGTGTGTGCCTGCCTGTACCACTCCTTACCCCCAACTCCGGGGCTCAGGGCCCTGAAAACACGTCAAACCTGTCTCACTCTTTGGCTGCCTTTGACCAGTGGTTCCCGATCAGACAGACTGACCTGTTCCTTCCAGTCTTCCCTCGCCCTACATAAATCAAAAGAACACAGAGACATCAAATTGTGCTACCTCATTCCTCTTCCCTGGCACCAGTGCACGGATAGAGCCCATCTCTACCTGCAAAGGTGCGTAGAAAACCAAGAAGGCCCATGCCAAAGTAAATGCCTCCTCCCCCCAAAGTGAGCCCGGCCCCAGGGTGGTCCCGATCTTCCTGAGCTCCCCATTTTATTTCAGATCTCAGGCCATTGGGTTCTCCTTTAGACAAGAGGTGATGCAGGGGGATTCTCAGGGTAAGACACAGACCAGGTCCGAAGGGCCTTGCCATAAGGATCAGCATCAGTTGGATGCACCTCTGGGTGGGGATGTGGGCTCCTGGCCGTGTCTCCTTCGCTGGCACGGTAGTTATCTCTATTCCTTTACCACCTTCACCTCCTTTCCCATGTCAGCACTTCCCCCGGGTCCATCTCTGTTTCTCTCTTCTCTATTCGTTCTTCCTTTTCCCAGCTCCATCTTCTTCCCCTCCAGCCAGATGGCAGCACATAAGGACAGAGCAGATTCACGCACGGATGTCAGCCGTCTGTCCGTCTGTCTGTCTGTCTGTCCTCTGCTGGGACCTACCTGAGAAATCAACTTGGCTCTTGGCCTCAGAACTTTAGGTCCCAGGCTTTTAGGCCTCTGACAAGGCAGGTCTTAAGTGGACAGGCTCAGTAGTGGGAGGAGAACACTAGCTTTCTCGCCTCGTGGCAGCTGGAAGCCAAACAAGAGAGAAGAGGGGCCCAGGGACAAGGATCTCCCTTAAGACGCAGGGCCAGTGACCTACTTCCCGTAGACCCTCCCCCTTGCTAAGAGTTTTGAATTATGGGCATTATGTGTGTGGGTCTGCGTGTGTGGGTGCGGGTGCAGGCCAGAGGGGTTGGGTCTCCTGAGAGCTACATTTACAGACTGTGTGAGCTGCACAACGTGGGTGCTGGGAATCAAACTCAAGTTTTCTGCAAAGCATGAGCCTTCTCTGCAGCTCCCAGGCTCCGCCTCTGAAATTTCTTCTGCCTCTAGCTAGAGACACGAGACTCTGGGAGCTTCCTGGATCCAAACTGTAACAGACACTGACAATCAGACCCCTCTACCTGGGAGATGCCTGGATCCCAGAAACGGCCTCTCACCCTGCGCAGACAGTGGCGAAGGGCTGTTGAGGAGTGGGAAGGAAGGCAGACCCTTGGCAGTTGTCACTCACCCTACAAGAGTGCCACACACTGCTGGCAGCTGCAAACGCCAAGAGCCTGCCGTGGAGGTTTGTTTTGGGTTGTGTTTAAAATAATTGTTTTTGTGCACTCTTGGGTGGGGGGGCTGCCTAGGCCTTGGTGTTTCATACTGTCTGCAGGTGTTGGGTTTCTGTGGGGATGTTTGATTGCTTAGGATCTGCACCTGAGGAGTGCTGAATCAATAAAAACACCTTGGCTCAGATGCTTGGAATTCCACTGTGAGGATGGCACTGGCCATGACGGTGGATTCCTCTGCTGAGGTCTGGCAGGGCTTCCACATATGAAAATGCCTCCAGGTCTTCCATACTGAGCCACGACAGCAGCCAACAACTACAAATGGTGCACCAATGTGTGGCAGGACATTATGCCAGCTAATCCAATCTGGAGACAAGGAAGAAGAGAAAGGAACTCGAGATCTCAGAGTCCGGTAAAGTACGCTCAGAGAAGCTACCGGAGGACAGAGATTAATGTATTAATTGAAGGCTCCTGAAGGAAGAGGAGAAAGGAAATAACCTCTATAAGGGAAAAGGCTATGAAATTAATGAATGAGGGGAAAAGCTCCAGGTGAGAGTCACAGAATGGAGGCCTTAGAGATATAGAATTCAGCTGGGAGCAGGAAAAAGCAAGGTTCTTAGTGCTTTTCCTGATCATGGAGCCATACCCCCTCCTGCCACTGGTGGTAGCGTACTGTTTTATAAACTGAGTTTGTTGATGGCTTTTTGTGTGTGTGAAGCCCAAGTGGATTTTGTATTTGAGGTCTATGAAGAAGTGTGTATGTTTACCCATAGCAGTGGTGAAAAAGAATGTCAAACGGCCAGAATGTTTCAACTGGAGATTCTTCCCAATGGCCCAGGACCCCCTAGGGCTTAGGGCCAAAAAGTTAGTTAAACTGATCAGTTTTTTTTTTCTTCCTGCAAATCTGACTAAGAGAAAAACAAGCAGTCCAGATACTGGTGATGGTGATGAGAACTCTACCCATGAGGGGACTGACCCTTCTGCAGACAAAGTAACCAGTTACTTTTCCAGCAAACCAGACTATCTTAAAATCTGGAAAGTGTTTCCTCAGGGTCAGCACACAGAAACTGTCTTCCAGAACTGACTGAGGTTGTATCTCATCTGGCAGCTGAACTTGGTACTGTAAGAGTCACCCAGGTGCTGGTTTTGAAGGCATGAAGGAGTCATGGAGAGCAACTGAGGCTTGGTACTTATGAGAGGCATTGGTGAGGGTGCAGCCTCAGTAGTAGTTGAAAGTCCAGATGAAAGGGTCACATAAAGAAGTTGAGGCTTGGCACCATGAACAGAGCCCAGGAGAGGCTATTGGTGAAAGTGCAGCCCAGTTGCAGCAAGGGACCCCAGTGTTCTGAAGATGTCAGTACCACAGGACGACCACCAAGGACAGCAGCAGCAGAGGAGTGGAGCCAGCCAGAGCCTGGAGGACAAATTGTGTGTGGTGCAGAGACAGAGAAGTGACCCAAGCCCTTTGGAGGAGCCCAGAAGCTCGTGAGTGAATTCCAGATAATTGGACATTAATAATGTTTTTCTGCTGTCCAAAGACATTGTGTCAGCTTTATAGGTGTTTGGTTTCATTTGGTCCTGTGCATTAGCAACTTGTGATTGTTCCTCTTGTAAATAGTTTTGCTGGTGTAGTGTTAAATTGTGCTGTAAAGGGAAAGCAATTTTTTCAAAAGAAAGGGGGAATTGTTGTGGAAGTTTATTTTTAGTTCTGTTTAAAATAATGTTTTTTGTGCATTGTTGGAAAAGGGGCTACCTAGGCCTTGGTGTTTCATAGTGTCTGCAGGTGTTAGATTTCTGGGGGGGGGTAATAATTGATTGCTTATGAACTGCACCTGAGGAGTTTTGAATGCATAAAAACACCTGAGCTCAGTTGCTTGGGGTTCCACTGTGATTATGACACTGGCCACGACAGTGGTTCCCTCTGCTGAGGTCTGGCAGGGTTTGCACCTATGAGAACTCCTCCTTGCCCTGTTTGCTGAGCCACAGCAACAGAGCCCCTGAAAGCTGGCCTGGCTCCCCTGCCTGCACACCGGGTCCTTTCAGCATCCTCCAGGAAACCAGGCTGGGCGGGTCCCACGTTCCCTCCAATTTTTCCCGGGAGGTCTGGAGGAGGAGCTCAGAGGCACTGTGTGGAGGGAGACTGCCAGGCGGACCTACAACCTGTACTTCTCCAAACAACTGAAGTCTTGAGAGGTAACAGTGTGGGGGTGCTCCTCCTACTTTAAAATAGGGTAGTAACAGAATAAGTGCTTCCTATGCACAAGGCCCTGGGTTCTGCCCCTGGCAGCACACACACAGAGTGAGAGAGAAACAGGTGGGGGGTCCTGGAGAGAGGGAGGAAATACATCAGGGGCCGGTGCTGCAGTGCACGCCTGTGACCCAGCACTTCAGAGGTGGAGGCAGGAGTCCTACATCGGAGGGAAATATCTAGGAAGAACGGAGCACCACTGGAATAACTAGGTGCATTTGAATATGGACTGCACAGTAATCATAGTATAATATCATAAATATAAATGCATGTAAATGTATATTGGTGCTGAATGTCTTAAGGAAGACGGGCAGGGTGGTGCTTACCTGTAATTTCAGCATCTGGTAGAATTTCTTCAAGTGCGCGACCATCTTTGGCTACACAGCAAGACCTTTTCTTCTTTTTTTTACCCCCTTTCTTCCCTTTTTGAGAAAAGGTTTCAACTATGTAGCGTAGGCTAGCCCAGAATTCTGGAACTTGCTGTGTAGACCAGGCTTGCCTTGGACTCATAGAGACCCTCCTCTCAAGTATTCACCCCCTGCCTGTCTTTGGCCTCTGGGGTGGTAAGAAGCTTCCAGAGCCCAGGGGAAGAATGGAGCCAGGGATAGAAACGCCTAAAATCAGAACTTCTAAGACTCTCCTTCATACCTCCTTGGGTAAGTATCCTCATCTTTGAAGAGGAGTGGAGCACCATGAATAAT
Organism: Cricetomys ansorgei; assembly: GCA_026225945.1. Taxonomy (NCBI): domain Eukaryota; kingdom Metazoa; phylum Chordata; class Mammalia; order Rodentia; family Nesomyidae; genus Cricetomys; species Cricetomys ansorgei. Next base: position 692,448 of record JAMJFZ010002046.1, on the reverse strand, counting down.
TTTGAAGTACCCTAAACCCCAGGAGCTCAAACACTTAGTGGCTCCTACACAGAGCGGAGACATGCAATTCTAACTTCTGACCAGAAGGTGGCAGCAACACCTTTATTTTTCCAGATCAACCTAAAAATTGTGCGTGAAAGACACAGAGAGACAGACAGAGAGGAGGGATGGAGGGAGAGGGAAGTAAGCGGGGAGAGAAAGGGAGGGGAGAGAAGGGGAGAGGGGAGAATTTCAAGTGCCTCATAGGCATTTTGTTGACCTAGGTCCAAAGCTAGACAATCCAAAGACACAGGCAAAACTGACATCCACTCTCAGAAGGAGTCAGACCTAACCCACACCGGTTTCCGTGTGGCTTCGAGAAGGTTGCTTAATCTGCTTATCTTCCTTTTATTTAATTTTTTGAGATTGTATTTTCTTTATGCATTACGGTGTTTTGCCTGCAAGTGTGTCTGTGGACCACATACATGCAGTGCCCATGGATGCCAGAAGAGGGCGCTGGATTCCCTGCAACTAGAGTTACATGGTGGTCACTATGTGGGTGCTGGGAAAAGAGCCCACTTCCTCCAGAAGAGTAGCTCGTGCTCTTAACTGCTGAGACATATCTCCAGCACCCCCCACACACACACACACACACACACACACACACACACATTTTACTTTTACACTGAGAACAGTAATAGCAGCTACCTGGACTGGCTATTGTGACTATATGTGTTAAACGCTTATCGGATACCAAGTGTGAGTCTCACTAAAGCACACTGAGAGCAGTGGAGGGAGAGATGGCCCAGGATATTCCCTAACTGGAGGGGTGGAGCCGGGGACAGACACTGAGGTCTCCTTGGTCCTAGAACCTAGAACACCATGAGGACCATGTAAGACCTGCCTGTGACACCCTACGCAGACAAGGCTCATTCTGCAACTGCAGGCGTTCTGTTCCTGGGCTTCAGGTCCTGTTTCCATGATAGGGAAGGAGACCATGGGAGTCAAGGGACTACCGTGACAGTTGATGGCACAGAGAGCCAAGTGTAAAGGGACCAGGCATTTGGGGACTGGGGGAGAGGAAGCACAGAGGAGGGTAACTACATCTCCAAGCTGAGGGCAAGGGTTCCTCCTCTTCCACTGCAGCTGAGACCTTAGATGTGAGCCGAGGGCCTGACTAGCAAAGGAACACTGAGGACGCTGGCCTATTTGGGGACATGGAGAGCTTTGCCCCAACCCTGGACCTTGGTCAGAAAGTCTCCAGCTAACATTTGATTACAAGGAATTAGACATATGCATTGCTCCTGATTCTGTTTCTCTGTCCCGTGGCAGAGGAAGGTGAAGGGCATTGTTGAGCACCTACCATGACCTGAGGAGACTGTCACCAGCTCTGAGGATCTACTGTGACCTCAGGAGACTATCACCAGCTCTGTTCTACATAAGAGAAAACAGTCACTCTGGGAAGACAAGCCACTCACTTTGGTCATGCAGCAGGGCAGTGCCCGGGCCGGTGGCCTGACCTCTTCTGCCAGGACCACCTTAGCCTCAGCTGTCTGCATCCTCAGAAACATCTTGGGAACTTTGCCACACCGAGCTCCCGAATCACAGATCCATGCATTACACTAAAGAGGACTTATTGCCTGCAGCCCCATCAATTCCTCTGCACCCCACCCACTCTCTGGCCTGCCCAGGGCCCAGCTGTGGACCTCACCTACCACACTGCCTCGCCTAACTCAGCTCTGGGTCCACAGCACATAACTGACTGTGGCTTGCTGGTAGCCTGCATGTCAATATTCATCTTTTGTGCAACTCCTTGCGTGCACCCAGCCATTTCTCCATAAACTTGCAAGGCTCGTGGAAGGGGGAGGGCTGGTAACAACCCCGGCCAAGCGCTAAGTGCTTTACATTTTATAGCTCGTCGAATCTGCTGATGATGTGATGTGGGTACTATTATTAGCATTCCCACTTATGATAAAAGAAAATAGGGTGAACCCTTCAAGAACCCTCAAAGCATACTGCTCATGAGGGCAAACAGCCATGTCCTGAGTCCGAGCACACCAGGGAAGGACAAGCCCACCTCCCCCATCAGTCATCAGGCACTGGGCTCCTTCTTCCTGGGGTGCACCGCTGCTCCAGCCAGCAGTGAGGATAATCCGAAGCCAGAAGCCCAGACCCTCCTGGCCCTGAAGGCCGGCAACTTGAGAGTAGCAACAACAACAAAATCCGCTTGCTCGTTCAGCCCGTTCAGTGTGTGCGCTAGGCACGCTAGGCACGTATATTTACCTCCAACACTTGGAGCTGCAATCCCCATTTTATTGAGGGAAGGAAGGCCGAGACAATTTCTTGTGTGGCAAGGGTGGCGGCTAGAGCAATCTTACCTGTGACTTTTTCTCATCTGCTCTCTCCTCCAAGAGCTCCCAGGCCTGGCTCCTCGCCATTAGGGATGAAACTTCTGCCTTTGCCTTGCTGTCCCCTCACCCAGGCTGGCCTTCCTTACCCTGCCCTAGCAGAGCCCACTGAAAGGTTTCCTGGTGGCCTCTCCTCTGAGGCCTCTGAATACTGAGCTGGGGGCTTAAGCAAGGGGCAGAGGTGAACAGAACCTGCATCCGCAACTCCCTGAGCCCAGGGTCCCCTTGTCTTGCCCAGCCCCTGCTTCATCCGCGTCTCCTCACAGGCACAGGTCTGCCATGGCTCCATGCAGACCGGGCTTGTGCTGACCCTCTGGGTGTCTCCAGGGCTCCTCCTTTGCTCTTGAAGTCTGGGTTGATGGCGCTCCACACCCTTGGCAGCAATTGCTCAAGGGCCAGGCTGCAGCAGAAATCGCCAAGACCCCAAGGCTGGCAGGATCTCCCTCTGACCTGCCACCCGCCTACCCAAGCCCGGATGAGACCTTAACCCTCTCCGCTCCCAGGAACTGGAGTGGAGCAGGCCCTGGTTTATTCCTCCTGTCCTCCCCTTTCCCCACCTCCTTTTGCTCATCCCCCTAGCAACAAATCTAGATCCATCAAGGAGCAGGGCTTGGCAGCTGAGCTGGGAGAGACTAATAGCCCGGAAGGAAGGAGGGGCCTGGGGAGGAAAGGCTGGAGATGTGAGCCAGCCCTGGGCAGGGCGTTGGCTCTGACCCAGCTCAGAGGACACACAGAAGGTGGGGGAGTTCTCTGCCCTGCAGTATGAAGGAGCTGTCCAGCCACCTCCTTGTCCCAGTCAGGCATCCAGCCTGGAATCCTAAACCTGCTTCTCTCAAAGCCCATCTGAGGTGGACCCGGCCTGCTTGAGAGTCGTGGAGTCCCCAGTGGCTGCAGGCACATGGTTCCCAGCAAACCCTAAAAGCCACAGAATTCTTACCCCTGCAGAGCACCCAAACGACCTCTGTCCACGCCCAAACAGCCTGTGCCTGCATTCTGCCAGCTGTGTGACACACAAAGGCCAGACACAAGGCTTTCTGCTAACATGGGTGTGCGTATGTGTGTGTGTGTGTGAGAGAGAGAGAGAGAAAGAGATGGGTGTAGTTGTGTGTGGAATGTCTGTGCACACAGGCATATGGGACAGGCTATGCGTATGCATGTTTGTAGGATCAACAAGATGGCTCAGTGGGTACAAAGCACCTGTCTGAAGCCTTCTCTGTCTCTCCTCTCAGGTCGCAGTGGTTGGGTCTTTCCCATCTTATCTCCCTTTATGCATACCATTTCTGGGTACCTGCACCTCCTCAGTACTGGTGACTGGTGCCTGCGGGTCTGTGTTTCAGCCCTGGCAGCAGCTGCTACCCCTCAACCCCCTCCCCTTCCTACTTCAGGAATCCCTCAGGTTCCCGGAAGGCCTGTGACTGAGCAGCAGTTGGTGTGGAGGGGGAGAATCCAGCAAAAACCGTTCACCACAGCCCACTCCCCTGAGTCACTGATGTGGCACAGACCCTCCCTGGGAGCTCAGACGCCCTCGACCCCCGAGAGGTGCCCACCTTGTTGAGGCAGGTGTTAAACCCAAGTTTGGGGGCTGTGTCTTTAAGGTGGAGGCACCAGCAGGCAACTTCTGCAGGGCCAAGTGCAGGGGGGAGGGGAGCAGGCCAGTCCATTAGCTGCAGCGCTGGCGCCAATCACTAGTCCTTTACCGTGCCCTGGGGAGTAGGCAGGGATAAGCCCTGCCCCAGCCCCTTACCCCAGCCCCTTACCAGCCCCCCGCTTCAGCTCCCCCCCTTGCCTCAGGCCCCCTGTCTCTCTTGGTTGTGATCAAAAAGGGGGGCAGCTGACAACAGGTGGAAGAACCCCCGGTTCAGGAGCCGGGAGGAGGCACGAACTCCCCTGCTTAGGCCAGGTTAGCTCTGTCCACCTCCCTCCCTTTCGTAGCCAGAAGCTTGCCCTTTAACCTCAGGTCCTCCGACTCCCTGATTTTCACCTCCTCTTCGGAGGAGGCACCCCGCATCAAGTATGTCCTCCCACCCTGGCTCCGAGAGCGGAGGAAAGGCTTGGACCCCTCGTCTGCCTCCATCCTGACACACTCGTGACCCCCCTGACACACTCGTGACCCTCGCCCACCTGCATCCTGACACACTCCTGAGCCCCGCCGGCGACGAGGGCCAGAGGCCAGGAGAGGGAAGGGGTGGCGTGGCCTGCAGGGTGGGGCATCCCCCTCCCCACACTGCTGTGCAGTCAGGCCAGTGGGAGGAGCTGCCGGGCCCCCCACGCCCCTGAGACCGCAGGGCTATAAAGCCGCCCCGCGCCGGTCTGCGGCTCCTTCCCGCCGGCCTAGCCCTGCCAAGCGCTGGATGCCAGCTCCCGCCACCATGAGCCATCACTCGTCGGGGCTCCGGTCCAGCATCAGCTCCACCTCGTACCGCCGGACCTTCGGGCCTCCGCCCTCTCTGTCTCCCGGGGCTTTCTCCTACTCGTCCAGCTCCCGCTTCTCCAGCGGCCGCCTGCTGGGCTCGGCGTCCCCGGGCTCCACGGCGCGCCTGGGCAGCTTCCGTGCCCCTCGGGCGGGAGCCCTGCGCTTGCCCTCGGAGCGCCTCGACTTCTCCATGGCCGAGGCCCTCAACCAGGAGTTCCTGGCCACGCGGAGCAACGAGAAGCAGGAGCTGCAGGAGCTCAACGACCGCTTCGCCAACTTCATCGAGAAGGTGCGCTTCCTGGAGCAGCAGAACGCGGCCCTGCGCGGAGAGCTGAGCCAGGCCCGGGGCCAGGAGCCGGCGCGCGCCGACCAGCTGTGCCAGCAGGAGCTGCGCGAGCTGCGGCGCGAGCTGGAGCTGCTGGGCCGCGAGCGCGACCGGGTGCAGGTGGAGCGCGACGGGCTGGCGGAGGACCTGGCGGCGCTCAAGCAGAGGTCGGAGGGCGCGGCGGGGCCTCGGGACTCCCTCTCTCCCTCCTTCCCCCCGGGGATCCCACAGCCCCGGGGCTTGGCCGGTGCCCGCTGGCGCCCTCCCAGCACACTGCGCCGGGCGCCTGGGGTTCGGGTCGAGCATTTGGGGGACGCCGCCCCCGCTCCCAGCCCGTTAGACGGTCGGGCTGAGCCCTCGCTTTAGATCCCGGACGGCTGCTAAAGCAGATGGGGCGGGCGTGCTGGGTGTGGCGCGAGGCCTGGGGGGTGACCCCGCAGCTCAGCGTCTTCCCACTCCGCCTGTCAGGTTGGAGGAAGAAACTCGCAAGCGGGAGGACGCGGAGCACAACCTGGTGCTCTTCCGTAAGGTGAGTGGGGGCCACGTCGAGTGCCTCCGCCCCGGCTGGGTGCAGCCGCGTCCGCAGGGCGGGTTAGGGGAGGCAGCGCGTGCCTCCGAGGCAGGCAGGGGAGGCCCGGCCCTTCCCCTGCCTGAGGAGCCCTCCTTTCTCTCGAACCCCCGTTCCCACTCGCAAAGGACGTGGACGACGCCACCCTGTCCCGCCTAGAGCTAGAGCGCAAGATAGAGTCTCTGATGGACGAAATTGAGTTCCTCAAGAAGCTCCACGAAGAGGTGGGTGGTCGGGGAGTCTGGAAAGGCTTGGGAGCGGCCCCGCTGGAGCCGCGAAGACCACGGTGATGCGCGGCGATGACGACCCCACCCTTGAGGGAGCGACAGGTGGTTCGACTCCCACCCATGCGCCACCTGTTGGCGGACGGGGTAGCTACACCTTGAACCTGACCACTGGCTAAGGGGCAGCCTGGGCTCAGGTCTCAGACTCCTGTGCGAGTGCACCCCAGCGCCCCCTTCTGTTCATGAAAGTGCCTCTCCACCTTTTTTTTTTTTTTTTTTTTTTGAGACAGGGTCTCAAAACCCAGACTGGTCTTGGACTAGCGATTCTTCTGTCTCAGCCTCTCCAGAGCTAGGATTACAGGCGTGTAGCTCCATGCTGAGCTAGGCGTTTCTTCTTTTCTATTCGCAACCCCTCTTTCTCTGGCCCGTAGGAGCTCCGAGACCTGCAGGTGAGCGTGGAGAGCCAGCAGGTGCAGCAGGTGGAGGTGGAGGCGACAGTGAAGCCAGAGCTGACCGCGGCGCTGAGGGACATCCGTGCGCAGTATGAGACCATCGCGGCCAAGAATCTGCAGGAGGCGGAGGAGTGGTATAAGTCCAAAGTGCGAGACCCAGCCGGGAGGACTCTGGGGTGGGGTGGGGTGGGGAGATGCGGTGGGAGGGAGGCCCCGGGAATGGGCGCATCCCAGCCGGGCCTGTCTGCTCCTCCGCAGTACGCTGACCTGTCCGACGCCGCCAACCGCAACCACGAGGCCCTGCGCCAGGCCAAGCAGGAGATGAACGAGTCCAGACGTCAGATCCAGAGTCTGACGTGCGAGGTGGACGGGCTGCGTGGCACGGTGAGCACTCTGCTGCCGCCTGGGCGGGTGGGTGGATGCCGAAGGACTTTCCGACGGCCCCCCTCTTCTTTTCCCGCCCCAGAACGAGGCGCTGCTCAGACAGCTGCGGGAGCTGGAGGAGCAGTTCGCGCTGGAGGCCGGAGGGTACCAAGCGGGCGCCGCGAGGCTGGAGGAAGAGCTTCGGCAGCTGAAGGAAGAGATGGCGCGGCACCTGCGGGAGTACCAGGAGCTCCTCAACGTCAAGATGGCCCTGGACATCGAGATCGCCACCTACAGGAAGCTTCTGGAAGGGGAGGAGAGCCGGTGAGGGGCGAGCCTACAGGGACTGGGCGGGGCGGTGGGCCCTGGGGCCTGAGGAGTGACCAGGCTGTGTGCATGGCCCGCAGGATCTCAGTGCCGGTTCATTCCTTTGCCTCTCTGAGTTTAAAGACGACTGGTGAGTCCTCCAAGTCTGGCTGCCAGACTGCATCTCCCTTTTCCCTTCTGCCCCGATTGCCCTGCTGCGCTCAACCTAGATTGAGCCCTACTTGCTTATGCAGTGCGGTTCCTGGCCTTCAGGGGTGGGACTGGAGCCTGAGAGAATCCCAAGCCTTTCCGGGTCTTCTCCCCTTTCTCCAGTGCCCGAGGTGGAGCCGCCCCAGGACAGCCACAGCCGGAAGATGGTTCTGATCAGGACTATTGAGACCCGGGACGGGGAGGTGAGACAGATCCCTTGATCCGGGTCTCCATTGTCTCTGATGCTTCTGAGCCTCGATCTGGCCCGGCTACAGATCTTAGGGTTTTGAGGGTTCGTGGTTCTTGAGAGACACACTAGATAAATGTGTGTCTGTGTATCTGTATGCGTGTGCACACTGTGCCATGTCTTACGTGGAGCTGGGAGGGCTTTCAGGAGTCAGTTCTCTCCCTTTACTGTGAATTTCAGGGATCAAACTCAGGTTGTAAGGTTTGTGTGACAAGTTCCTCTACCCATGGAACCAGGGAGGGGTACCAGATAGAAGATGAGCAGATAAACTGCAGCTTTGGCAAGCTATGCCAGGACGGGCCCAAAATGATTCCGAGGAGGGGGGTGCTGAAGTTTCCCCTTGTGTGTCTTACCCCAGCAGGTGGTGACGGAGTCCCAGAAGGAGCAGCACAATGACCTGGACAAGTCTTCTATTCACAGCTACTGAGCCCTCATCCTTGCCCTGACCCTGACCGGAGCCTACTCCTCAGCTCAAACCCTAGCACTAGTCCCCGGCCAGCTCCCGCCCCTGCATGTGGCATGAGCCCCTCCTGCCCGCCAGCCTGCCAGTGGCTGGGCCTCTCCCTGCCCCCACACATAGATGTGACCCATAGATTTCCCGTCCTTGTAAGAGGCAGGTAAAGAAGCCCAGGATAGCAAACCTGCTCAAGAATGATCCCATGGTCAGTGGGGTGGGCCAGAGTGTGAGTCTCACTCTGAGCCAAATAAAATTGCTACTGAGAGACACCCCTCATTTCATTTGTCTGGGTCTTTCTTCCCTGAGTCTCATTTTCTTGGCACCTATGGAGTGGGCTCTGTTGGGTTTTTTCAGACCTTTCTATTCCTTCTCATCTTAAAAAAAAAAGAAGAAGAAAGAATCTTTGTATGTAGCCCGGGCTAGCCTTGAACTAACTTTCAATCCTGCCTCAATGTCTCAAGTGTTGAGATTACAGTCAAGTGTGACTATGTCCATCTTACTGGGCTCTGTGTGTGTGTGTGTGTGCATGAGTGTGTGTGTGTGTGTATATGTATGTGGGGGGCACCCCTGCACTGCGGTGCCACTGTGCTCATGTGGAGGAGGCGGAGGACTGTTTTCAGGAGTCAGTTATCTCCTTTCACTGTGAGTTTCAGTACCAAACTCAGGTCAGAAGATTCGTATGACAAGTGGTGTTACCTGCTGAGCCATCATGCTGGTCCTTATAGGCATTCTGGAGGACAATATGTTGCTATATTTCTGAGCCAATCTGGAATTTACTCTGTAGCTCAGAGTAGCCTCAGATTTGTGATAATCCTCCTCGGGGCTAGGATTACAGGTACGCACCCCTCTGGCCACGCCCCCTCAATGCCCGGTCCCCCTGGATGTGCTGAATGTCCATTCCCCTCTCCTGAGGACAGCCCAAGTCAACACGTCCGAACAGGGCTCCCTGAGATGTAGTCATGCCCTCCCCCTGGGCCCGCCCTGGAGAAGACATTGGAACTTCTCTCAGTAGAGCCCACCTTACCCACTTTTTTTACTGTCATTTTTGAGACGGGGTCTCGGGAAGCCCGGTTGCCTTTGAACTTACTACACAGTTGTTGCGTGACACTGGGGAGATGTGAACAAATGTGTACTCATCCCAGACATGGAACTGATAACAAAGTAACAATATCACCAAAGTTCAGCATGGTGAACTGTTGTATTTAAAAAAAAAGTCCCACCCATGGCTTCCGGGTTCCTCGAGGTAGCTCCGGGCTGGCTGGCTGGCCAGTTACAGCAAGGCAGACTTCAGGTGGGAAGCCGCACGGGAGAATGGTTCTGTGGCTTACCCATCTGTGTGGCGTACCCATCTAGTCTTAGATCGGAAAGATCTAAGTCTGTGAGTTGGCAAGATCTGTGAGTCAGCCATTCTCGAGAGCCAGGGACAGAGGCCTTGCAGTCATTTATTAAGGAAGGGCGTACATATTTATAGCCAGAGGAATGGTTCCTGTACCCCAGGAGCATCGGTGGAAGCTCATTAGTTAGGACAGGCAGTCCCACTTGCATATTGGGGTTACAGCTTAGGCTTAGATATTTCCTGGGAACCAGAGGGATAGACCTTATACGGAAGGGTTTAGTTGCAACTCCAGATAAACAACTCTGCCAGATTGTGTGCCGTTGGAGGGGACGGTGTTTTGCTGTGGCTTGTCAGCTGTCAGGGACTGCGGAGGGGAGGGGCCGGATTCCTGCCAGCTCTTCAGAATGAGAGCCTGGGGTTCTGAGCGCCCTCTACCCACTCAGCTGCAACAGCCCCTCAGTGAGCCACTGAGTTTATTGGAGTCACTTGCAGGGGTATGAGTGATGGACATATAGACCACTTAAAGGCAGCTGTACCACCAAAGGCCCGCCCACATGGGTGAGAACTTGCAAAAGTCAGGACCCTGTTTACACAACGTGCAGGCAGCTGACAGGTCAGAGTCCCTACTGTCTACGTAAACGTAGGGAGGGAGGAGCCTGTGAACCTGGGAAGTTTCAGAGATTTCCAGAAATTTCTGAGTTCTTTACTTCCCGATCTTTTTTATATTATTTTTTAAATTAGTGTTTATTTGTATGCTTGTGCACATGAGTGTGGGTAGCTGAAGAGGCCAGAAGAGGGCATCGGATCTCCCTGGAGCTGGAGTTACAAGCTATTGTGACCCTGTGTGCTGAGAATGGGATTCTGGTCCTCTGGAAGAGCAGGGCGCACTCTTAACTACGAGTCTTTTCTCCACCCTCACTTTCTGAGCCTCAAGAAGCCTCCCTAACACTTCCTGCTTCTGCTTCTTCCTCCTCCTTGTCCTCTTCTTCCTCCTCCTCCTCCTCTTCTTCTTTTCAAGACAGGGTTTCTCTGTGTAGCCTTGGGCTGTCCTGGAACTCACTCTGTAGACCAGGCTGACCTGTAACTCAGAGATCCGCCTGCCTCTGCCTCCCAAATGCTGGATTAGAGAAGTGTGCTGCTCCACTCCACATGGAAGCCTGTTTTTCATGCTTGGCTTTTTTTTTTTCAGTACTGGAAATTGAACCGGGACCTCGCACACTCTAGGCACACACTCCACCACGGAGCTACAGCCTCAGCTCACATCTTAACTCTCAGATTTGGTCCTCCCCTTCCCCATCACCCATCATTCCCTGCTTGGGCTACACGACCTCCTCTATCAGTGGCTTCCTCCCATGAATTTGACCTCTCACCCATCTACACCTACTCAACATGCTTGGGCAGCAAGTCAGACCCTGCCATTGCCTCCCACCACTGTTTGAAATGTCTGTTTCCAGACTGTCCTTCAGCTCCTGTCCTGGGCCCTAAAGCCAAAGCTCACATGTGGACCTAACATTGCTTTCTTGGGACTTAGAGTTAAGAGCACTGGCCAGTCTCAGAGAGGGCCAGGATCTGCTTCCCAACACCCACGTGGTAATTTAAAGCTGTTTGGAACTCCAGTTCCAGAGGAGCTGATGATGCCCTCTTCTGGCCTCCACAGGCACTGCATACATATGCCGCACAGACATGCATGCAGACAAAACATCCATACACAGAAATTAAAAAAAAAAAAAAGATTGACTTCTCTGTTTAATCACCGTGCCAGGTTCAGTGAACAAGCCAGGGTCTATGGTCTGGAGTGGCTTACATCCATCCTGCAGCTAAATGAGTAGAAAGTGCCAGCCTCCTGCCGATCACCATCTGGGAAAAGCACAGGGGTGTGGCACACATGAGGAAGAGCCCAGCCCAGCCTTGCAGCATGGAGAGGGCTATCAATGGGGTGATTGGTGAGTGACTTAACTCCGAACCAAGCAACCAACATCTTGGGGAGTTTAGCTGTACCACCTTGCAAAAAAACTATTGCAGCTGGCCTTGTGAACAGTTTGCATCCTCTCATAGAGGGCCAGAGGCCCTCACTTAATAATCCTCCTGCTGTATGCAATTCTGCCTTAATTGCACGTGGCCACAGAGAAGGGCTAGAGTCTGTGGACTGGGAAAGACGGGGTGAGGGGAGTGGGATCCATCCATGTGGCTTCCTGGAAGCCCTTATTCCTGATGGGTAAAGGCTTTTCAGGTGCGGTCTGCTGGGAGAGAGCCCACACCTGTGTAAGGGAGCCCTCACCGATGCTCTGTAAGGAAGCCCCATGCACTCACGGTTTCCCAGAGTGAATGCTGGTGGAATCGTGCATGTTTACATTTGGGACATTAAGAGGTGGATGTGGCTGGCAGAGAGCGAAGGTCTCAAAGGAGGGAATGGGCCGAGACGGGGAGAACAGAGCAGGAAGCTGACCCTGAAAACACCACAGGCCCTGTTATCACTTAAAAAAAGGGAGGGCCTGGAGAGATGGGGTTAAGAACACTGGCTGTTCTTCTAGAGGACCTGAGTTCAAGTCCCAATGCCTACACGGCAGCTCACAACTCTGTAACTCCAGTAACAGAGGATCTGACACCCTTACACCAATGCACGTAAAAAATTGAATTATAAAACTATTTATTTTAAAAAGGGATCTAGCCTTACTAGTTTTGAGAGGATAAGACATCTCAAGGTGCAATATATCTTATTTTATACTCTTAGGACGTATTGTTTGGTCTGAACCCAGGATTTCATGAACGCTAGCTAAGCACTGTATCAACTGAGCCACGGTCCCGGCACTTACAGTATTTGTTACAGTCTTTAAAACTTGTTACATGTAACTAGTGTGAAGGAAGAGGCCGCGTGCTACAGCATGTGTGGGAAACAGAAGACAACCGGGACTGTGGAGGTGACTGACCCCGGACTGGGCTGCAGGTCCAGGGGTTGTTAGGCTGAAGCCAGGGTCAGGTTCTTGGCTGTGATCCCAAAGGGTTCTCCCAGGACTGAAGATCTGCAGGGTCTTTGACCAAAACACGGACCCACCAACCCACAGTTGGAATCACCAGCTCCAGGTGGAGTCATTATAAATTTGGGGCTGTCACCTGGAAGAGACCTCATGAAGGCCTCATACAGCAGCTGTCCCAGCACCGTGAGGGCGTTGGGAGTTGGCAAGGAGCAGCTGTCATCCTCAGTGGACGCAAGCTTATCAGTGACCTTCACCACACGGTGTTCTGCTCCTCCCAGTAGGTGTCTAACGGGGACTTGGTACGGGCAGCTCCGTGTGTCTGTACCTCAGCTGCAGGAAGTGAAACTGAGTATTTCCTCCATGGACTGGGTGACTTGCAGCTCAGAAATGAGGGTGGCAACAGATCTCCACAAGCCTCTCTGGGATCTGACGCTCAGGTCTCACTGGAGGAAACCGTCATGCTAGGCTTAGGGCTGGTTCACTGAAGGACTCTGAGATGGATTTCAGGCACTCTGGTCATTGGATGATGCAAGCCATTAACTGTTGTGGAAGTTTGAGTTGTGTTTAAAATCATTGTTTTTATGCCCTATTGGAAAAAGAGATGCCTTGGCATTTTGTACTGTCTGCAGGTGTTAGACTTATGTGGGGGATGTTTGATTGCTCATGATCTGCACCTAAAGAATTCTAAATGAATAAAAACACCTGAGCTCAGATGCTCGGGGTTCCACTGTGAGTGTGGCACTGGCCATAACAGTGGTTCCCTCGGCTGAGGTCTGGCAGAGCTTGCACCAATGAATATGCCTCCTTGTCCTGGTGAGCTGCTGGCATACGCGTACAATTACAATTAACAAAGGTGGAATAATGTGGAGATCCAACAAACCAACCCTGTACTAGATTTTTAAAATTTGAGTCTGGCATGGCAGCGGATGCCTTTAATCCCGGAATTTAGGAGGCAGAGGCAGGCAGATCCCTGTGAGTTCCAAGCCAGCCAGAGCTATCTAGTGAGACCCAAAAGTAAATAAATAATAGCGTGGAGAGATGACTCAGCAGTTAAGATCACTGGCTGCTCTTGCACAGGACTCAAGTGGCTCCAGCAGCCACACAGCAGCTCACAACCACTTGTATGTAACTCTAGTTCCGGGTGATCCAACATGCTCTTCTGGCTTCCTTGGGAACCAGATATGCACGTGGTGCACGGAAGTGCATCATGCATGTGAAATACAAATACAAACCTTTAAAAATAAGACTATTCTGTGTGTATGAGTGCACAAGTGTAAAGGGTCAAAGGACAACTTGTAAGTCTGTTCTCTGTGTCCACCACATGGTTCCAAGGTTTAAATTCTGTTCATCAGTCTTGACAAGTACCTTCATGCAACGGTCTGAATGAAAACAGCCCTACAGGCTCATTTACTGAGTGCTTGGTTCCCAGCTGGTGGAGGTATTTGGGAAGGATTAGGAGGTGTGACCTTGTTGGAGGAGGTGTCACTGGATTTTGAGGTTTCAAAAGCCCAGAAAACCACTACAGGGAGCTTTCTAGATAGCGCAGCTGGCAAGTGTCTTGGTCGCTGCTCTATTGCTGCGAAGACACGCCATGACCAAGCAACTCCAACAAAAGAAAGCGTTTTAACGGGGACTGCTCAGGTGTGTCCCCCTCTTCCTTTCTCTTGTTCCCTCTTTCCTGCTGCCTGTGATCAGGATGTAAGGCTCTCAGCTGCTGCTCCCCACATGATCTGAACTGTAAGCAGTCCCTAGTTCATTGCCTCCTGTTGTAAGAGTTGCCTTGGTCACAGTGTGTCTCCACAGCAATACAACAGCGACCAAGACTCTTTACCAGCTGCGCTATCTTGAAAGCTCCCCGTAGTGGTGAAGATATGACGTAGCCCTTTCTGGCCTCAAATCGGCTATATAGCTGAGGCTGGCCTTGAATTCCTGAGTCTCCTGCTTCCATTTCTCAAGTGCTGGAGTTTCGGCATTCACCACTACACCTGGCTCAATCTGTGTTTTAGAATGGCCACTCTGGTGAAAGTTTGCAGAAACAATTGGAAGGCGGCTTTCAGGAGGGAATCTGAGGAGTGGAGGGGTCTTTCTGGGGTAACTAGGCAGAGGGAACCTCTCATGGAAAAGAGGGGTGCTCCAGTGAAGCGAGGGTGGAGAACCAGACGTCAGCACTAGAAAGAGCAGACTGTTACTGTCACAACTCAAAGCCAATGATTGGGATTTTGATATGCAGCTCTAGCCGGCCTGGAACTCACAGAGATCTGCCTGCTTGTGCCTCCGGAGTGCTGGGTTCAAAGTGTGCACCACCATGCCCACTCTTAAAATTTTTTGATGACTTTGTATTAGTTAGGGGTCCTATTGCTTCAATGAAAACACCATAACCAAAGAGCAAGCTGGGGAGGAAAGGGTTTATTCTGCTTACACTTCCACATTGCTGTTCATCACTGGGGGACTTCAGGACAGGAACTCCAGCAGGGCAGGAACCCGGAGGCAGAGCTGATGCAGAGGCCATGGAGGGGTGCTGCTTACTGGCTTGCTTATCATGGCTTGCTCAGCCTTTCTTATAGAACCCAGGAACACCGGCCCAGAGATGGATCACCTACAATGGGCTGGGCTCTCCCCTACTGATCACTGTAGAGTGAAGCTTTGCCAGGGAAAAGCCCCTCCCCCTTGTGGTTGCATGCCGCTTGGACTTCTGGGAACAGCTTGGAGGGAGGTATGTAAGAGGGACACTGACCTTCAGAGTGAGCAGTCAGGAGTTAAGAGCTACAGCAAAGTTGCTGCAGGACAGGGAAAGAGAGAACACAAACACTGATGATAGGAGACGTCGGCAGAAATGAGGCTGATAGGGAAATGAGGCTCAGATAAAATGAACTAACTGGGGTTTTAGAAAAGTTACAATTGAGATCTTCTCAGTAACTGCCGTGCTGGGAGCTGAGCCAGAGTGGGGAGAGTTAGTTCAGTTCTCAGACATGGATTAAGACAGCCAGAAAAGGGCGGTAAAGGTTTCTCTTTCCTTCTTTTCCTTTCTTTTCCTTCCTAACTCTAGGAGCTAGGTGAGATTTAAACCGTTACAAGTTAGAAATCTAGCAGGCAGGAGCAGAGGGGCGGAGTGAAGTTGCCAGTGAGAAAATTAACAGTATCTTTTGAGAACCCAGACTATAAAGGGCAAAAACAGCCAAACCCACACCCTTTTAGAAGAAAAACTGTTACATTTTAAATAATACATTTAAAAAACCTTTTAAAAACCATTTACAGATCACTAATTAAAAAAATGCCTTACAGCTGGACCTTATGGAGGCATTTCTCAATTGAGGTTCCCTCCTTTCAGAAAACGTTAGCTTGTGTCAAGTAGACATAAACCCAGACAGTACAGACTTTATTTTCTTGTCTGCATGTATGTTTGTGTACCATGTGCCTACCTGATGCCTGGAGGCGAGGAAGGGCCTCCAGATCCCCTGCATCCAGATTTAGATGGCTGTGAGCCACTATTAATGCTGGGAATCAAACCTGGGTTCTCCCACAAGAACAAGTATTCCTAACCGCTGAGCCATCTCTCCAGCACCATAAAGAAGTGTATATTTTAGGCCATAGTGGTATATTCCCTGAATCCTAGCACCCTGGAGGAATAGGCAGGCAGATCTCTGTGAGTTCCAGGCCAGCCAGAGCTACAAAGTGAGACTCCATTAAAAAAAAAATTGTATATTTCAAAATGGTTAGAAGATTTTGAATGTTCTCACTCCAAATAATGTTTAAGGTGTTGGTTATGCCTATTAATTAAATCACCAGTGTATACGCATATAAAATCACCAAATGCACCCCATAAATGTGTGCAATTATCATGTGTCAACTGAGCGTAAGATCAGGCCAGTGAGACGGCATAGGGTCAAGGTGCCCGATACTGAGCGTGACTGGCTGAGCTCCCTCCCTGGGGCCGTACCATGGAGGCGGAGAACTGACTCCTACAGACTATCCGGACCTCCAAATTTGTGATGTGACACTTGCATGCCTACACACACACACACACACACACACACACACACTCACTCAAACATGAATACACACCAAACGGAATAAGAAAAAAGTTTAAAAATAAAGGGACTAATGAGATGCCCAGCAGACACAGGTGCTTCCCAGTCTCATGACCTAAGTTTGACCCCCAAGCCCACAACTCCTTTAAGTTGTGCACCCTGTGTGCACACACCCACACACTCATATGCACATACAATAACAAAGTCTTGCAACACTGCACACCTACACTTCCACTCAGAAGGTGAGGCAAAAGGAGCTTTCTTTTTAATTATGTTTTTACATTCTTTTCCCAGAGACAGGGTTTCTCTGTGTAACAGCCCGCTGTCCTGGAACTCAATCTGTAGAGCAGGCCTTGAACTCACAGAGATCTGCCTGCCTCTGCTTCTTGAGTGCTGGGACTAAAGGCGTGCGCCACCACTGCCTGGTTTTATTTCTTTCCAAGAATTCTCCTTCACAAAGGCAAGCAAGGGGACAGAGCATGGCACAAAATACTAGGTTTCAGTGTACACCAGCAGTTCTGAGTCTGTGGGTTGTGACCCCTTTTTTTGGGGGGGTGTCGAATGACCCTTTCACATGGGTCACCTAAGACCATCTGCATATCAGATATTTGTATCACAATTTGTAACAGTAGCAAAATCACAGTTATAAAGTAGCAACAAAAATAATTTTATGGTTGGGGGGTCACCACAACATGAGGAGCGGTATTGAGGGTCACAGCATTTACCAGATTTGCATTTTGGAAATTTTTCTCTAGCTACTGTAAGAATGAATCCTTGCAGTGTTCCTACAGAGGGGACAGAAGGACTGGGGGCTCCCCTCAGGGCTCAAGGAACTGTCCAGAAGAGAAGGCAGGAAGATTGCACGAGCCAGAGGGGTGGATGACTCCAAAGGAACAGTCTTCCAGACACCGCAGGACTGATGCACATGAGCTCACAGAGACTGGCAGCTCGCACAGGGCCTGCACAGGCTCAAGCCAGACTGGGTCCCAGTGCTGAGAACCGCGAGCAGACACTGGCTCCCATTCCTAACCCAGAAGTGATCTGCATTTGACAACCGCTTGCAGAGGAAACAATAGTGTTCCCCATTGGAGCCCCACACTTAAGAGCAGGCATCACGCCCAGCAGCAGACGATGGCCAACACAGAGCTAACCAACATTTCTGCACACTTCTGTTTGGCTTAGTGCTTTGTTTAGGCTTTTTTTTTTTTTTGGTCTTACTGGTCTTCTGCTGTATATTATCATTTCCAACTTTGTGGGTGTTTTAATTTTTATTTTATGTGCACTGCTGTCTGTGTGAGGCTGTCGGATCCTCTGGAACTGGAGTTACAGCTGTGAGCTGACATGTGGGTGCTGGGAACTGAACCCCAGTCATCTGGAAGAGCAGCCACAGCGCTCCTAACCTCTGAGCCATCTCTTCAGCCGCTCAGCTTTGTGTGTGTGTTTCTTGTGCTTTGCCTTTTTATTCTCGTGTGTTTGTTTGGTTTACCTGTTTGTTTTCTAAAGAAAAGAAAGGGCGTGGAGTTCGCTGGCTCGGGACGGTCTGGGAAGAGTCGGGGGAGAGAAAACCGTTACTAGAATATATTGCATTAAAAAATAATTTATATTCAATTAAAAATAGACGTTAAAAAAAAAAAAAAAAGGACTGGCGGGGTTGGGGAAGGAGACTGTTTGGAAGACAAGCACAATCCCCCAGGTAAATACGGTGCTGGTACTGAGAGCTGAAACACAGGTATATTACATGCATAATTATGACTGCGTGCCGGTGTGAACGTGCAGTGTGCACACTCGGACTCGCTCTTGAGATAGAGCCTTTTTTTTCTAACTCAAGGTCTCATTATTTAATCCTGGCTGGCCCGGTGCTGGCTTTGTGGACCTCAATGACCGAGGCCCCAGAGCTCTGCCCGACCCTGTGTGCCCCGCCCCACGCGGCTAAACATTCTGAAGAGCTCGGTTGTCGTGAAAATTAATGGGGTGCGGGGGGGGGAGTCTGCACACAGGTAGTTAGCGGGCCTCGCCTCTGTCCCTGGCTAGGGTATCGGGTTCTCTGAACCCCGCACTGCAGGGCCGAGCAGACCTAACACCGGGAGCCGAGAGGGAAGGGGCTCCGTCCCCTTCCGTGGGCAGCCTCACCCCTGCAGACCCTGCCTCGCTCCTGCGGCCCCGGCCTCACCCCTGGAGACCCGGCCTCGCCCTTGAGGCCCCCGGCCTCACCCCTGTGGCCCCGGCCTCACTTCTGCAGACCCGATCTCACTTCTGCAGACCCGACCTCGCCCCTACGGCCCCGACCTCGCCCCTGGAGACCCGGCCTCGCCCCTGCGGCCCCGGCCTCGCCCCTGCCGACCCGCCTGCAGCCGAGCTGGGGCCGCCCGGCCGCACCCGACCGACCCGGAGTGAGGTCCGGGCACTCGCCCGCGACTCATCCCGGCAGGACGGGCTCATGCTCCCGGGACGGCCCCGACAGCCCGACCTCGCATCGCGTCCACGACGGCCATCGCTTCCCACAATTCCGCGGCCGCCCGCGGAGGCTGCCCCAGGCTGGCTCCAGATCTCGCGAGAGTACGGAAGTGCCCGTTGCAGCCCGGACTCGCCTTCCCGGGCATGAGAACTGCATCCTCCCGGGCTTTCCCCCAATCCTGCCACTCGCGCTCCGCCCTCGGATTGGCTGGAAGATCTGGTCAGTTTCTTCCCCAGCGAGAAAGCGGTTCCACAACTTGTCCTCCTCTAGCCCCGCCTCCGGAGCCCGCGGATTGGACGGCCGGGTGTGACGTCACGCGCTCCGCGTCAGCGGGAGCTAGCCTATCACAAGCCCGGCGTATTTTACAAACTGGGGAAGCAGCAGCAGCAGAGATCCAGAAAGTCGACGAAAAAGCTGAGGGATCGGAGGAGACCCGAGGGTCCGCTGGCAGGTGCGGCGGGGTCTGGGAGGGTCGAGTCCCGCCGCGGGGCCCCGGAGGACAGCGGTTCGGAGCCCGGGCGACACAGCAGGCGGGCTGTCTGGCGGGGCAGCCGCGGGGCGGCCTCGCTGAGGCTTCACGCACATGGACTGGGACCGGGGTGGGAGAGCGGCGCCCGGAGAAGCGGTTCGCTTTGTTCCTCAGCCCTCTCCGTCTTCTCCCGTTTTAATCGTAGGCGCCATGACCACCCTTCAGGCCAGGAAGGATCCCCTCCTCCGAGGTGTGTCTCCCACCCCTAGCAAGATTCCAGTACTCTCTCAAAGATGCCCAGATTTTTCCTCAGTCAAGTCGTGCTCTCTGGACCAGGAGAACCAGGATCCGAGGGTAAGAGGGGCTTGGTGGGTGAAGGCAGCAATGGGCAGGATGCAGCTCACGGCGGCAGCGCACCCCAGCGTGAGTACCAGCTTTTTTTGTTCCCCTTCCCCTCAGAGGCTGGAGCAAAAGCCGCCGCTCGGCACTCAACATCCCGGCATCGACACTGCAGGCCTCAGGTCGAAAACCTTGCAGCAGACAGAAAAATCACAAAGATCGGGGATTGCTCAGCCCCGGAACCCTTTGGAGGAACTCAAGCCGAGCCCTGGGGGGCGAAATGCGGGGCTTGCGGCCCATCGCCAGACAGGTACCTGTTGGAGGCCTGGGAATAGCCAACCAGTCCGCCTGAGTGGGGTTTGGAGGCTGTGCACACCCTCTGGTTTCTTGCATACTGTCGAGTCCTGGACCCTGTCCTGAAAGCTCTTTGCTGTAAGAAGTCATGCCCTTCGGCAAAATGTCATCTCTTGCCTGTCATAATGGCACACGTCTTTAATCCCAGCACTTGAGGAAGCAGAGGCAGATGGTCTCTGTGAATTCAAGGCCAGCCTGGTCTACACAGTAAGACTGTGTCTCCAAAAAAAAAAAAAGTCACCTCCTCTTCGGAAGCCTTTTCACCATCCGAATCACCGTCATTCACTCAAAGTTGTGCTGATTCTTTGCAGCAAATAAACTTCCTTTGTGTTCTGTCCACACTTCCGCTTGAACTTCTTCCTTTTCAATAATAGATTTAAAAAAAGATTTACTTTCATTTATGTGAATCCACATGAATGCAGTGCCCAAGGAGATCAGAAGAGGGCACTGGATAGCCTAGAGTGGGAGTTACAGCCAGCTGCCGCGCAGGTGCTGGAAATAGAACCAGGTCCCAGAAAAGCAGCCGGTGCTCTTAACACTGAGCCATCTCTCCAGCCCCTAAAAAACGTATTTTTAATGGCGTGTATGTGTGTGGGTCTGTGTGTGTGAGAGCAGGTGCTGCGGAGGCCAGAGGCATTGGACTGTCTAGCACCTGATGTAGGTGCTGGGAACTGAAGAACAGTCCTATGCAAGAACAGTGTGTGCTCTTAATCACTAAGCCATCTCTCCAACCCCCAATGGTTAGCATAATGGCTTACATGAAATTCTTCAAGCCTTTGGTGAGCTAGGTTTTGCCAGGTGCAGATGGAACCAGCGTTTTCTGCAGATGGGTTCCGGGACTCCACTCAGGAGGGGAATATGGGCAGAAAGGAAATTTATGGCAAATGAACACAATAGTTCATTCTTTTATGGGACCCAGACATGGCACTCTTATGCGCTTTAAGAAATGACACGCACAATCGTGCTTTAGAAATAAAAATGCAGAAGCGTTTTTAATAAGAAAAGTTAACAGTGTGCATATCAAGGGGAGAAAAGGGCAGGGGGCACATTGTTAGAATGGAGAGTTGCTACTGCTGAGAACTTTAAGGGCCAGCCATCTCAGCTCAGCAGGGGCCTTCCTAGTATGCAGGTGAGGTTCAGGATGGAGCCTGCATCATTCCTCCTGGGAGCCTGCAAACCTGCAAAGCCTGAGGTGATTACATAGAGCATTTGAAAAGAACATCTGAAACAATGAACTGCCAATGACTGAATTTAGCTCTTCTGGTGCAGATTCATTTTTTGGTGTGCTAATATTAAAGTCTGTCTCTTCCTGGAGCATTAACCCCTGTTGGGGCAGTATGCCAGAGCTTAGAGAAAAAGGGCCTGCAAGGTTTCCGGGTGAAGTGGCTGCATTCCTTTCCCAGCCAACAACCGCCAGCTCACAGCTCAGGCAGGCCATGTAGTCATTCCTATTAAAGATGAAAATTCAGCAAGAAAGGGGAGCAATATAGCTGATGGAATAATATTTCCCCAGCTAAAGAGTCCAGTCTCTCTCAGACAGACTATTTAGCATCAAGGATACTCATAGGCCTCAGCAAGGTTCAGCTGACTGATCTCTCCCTCCCCAGTCTCTCCCTTTTCCTTTCTCAAGGTCTTATGTAGCTCAGGCTGGCTTTGAGCTCTCTATGCCATGGAGGTTGGCCTTGAACAGCTGGTTCTCCTATCTCGGTTCCTAAATTCTGGGATTATAGGTGTGCACCACTAAGCCTGGCTTGAATATGTTTCTTTTGCTCACTGTTGCTAGGATCTCCTGCCCTGCAACCTTTCCATTGTTCCTTCTAATCCTGTCTCTTCCTTTTCAGAGGCTACAGGGGCAATAGAGTTTGTTGCTGACCCTGCAGCCCTGGCCACCATCCTGTCAGGTGAGGGGTTGAAGAGCTGTCCCCTGGGGCGCCAGTCCAGTCTGGCTCAGAGAGTACTAGTTCGAGGGAACAAGGGAGGCACCACCCGAAGGGGTCAGGTAATGAGAACAATGGACACCAGGCTGGGGTAGACTTGTGGGGGGAGGGGGTTCTAAGCTCTTGCTGATTGCCTCTGTTGGCACCCCAGAATGCTCGGTCTTCAGCATACCTGGCTCCTAGGACCCCCATCCATCAGCTGGATCCTGCCAGGGCTTCCTGCTTCTCAAGACTGGAGGGGCCAGGACCCCGAGACCACACTCTGTGTCCACAGAGGTTAGAGGCTCTGGTGAGTACCCTTGAGGAGCTGACGTTCAGTCCTTCTAGAAATGTCTTTCTGGAGCAAAGTGGTCCCTGGGACAGTACCTCAAGATAAAACCAAGGGGTTCTGTCTGGAGAGGTGGGTTAGCGTCCGTGTCTCGTTCGCTTCTCACTCTGTTTTCATGTCTTGCTCTGGGTCAGAATCCACCTTCAGGACCTTCCTTTCACCCCTCCACTCGCCCCAGTTTACAGGAGCTGAGAAGAGAGACGTGTGGTGACAGCAGGTAAGGAGAGGGTGCAGACTCCCTTTCAGCACCACTGGGGACAGGCAATGCATGTACTGGTCAGGGTAAGCCCTTAGAGTAGGCTTCAGGCTGTCAGAGCCGGGCCTTGTGTGACATGGGAAGGCCAGAGGGACAGCCGTGAGAAATGCTGTTTTCCTTTGGCTGTAGCATAAACTGACAATAAGTGGGTTTTGAGTCTAATTCCTGACCCTTACCACGACCAGTTTGCTAACTGAGTTTTGGCTTCTATACCAGTCAAGCAAGGATAATATTTGTACCATTAAAGGTTATTGTGAAATGCAGTGATTGTGTGTAAGGCACTTAGCAAATGCTCAGCCCTTGCCTGACAAGGGGTGGCTCTTGTACTTACTGTCAGCAGGACCTCAGCAAGCCAGGCCCCCAGATCGCTCCTGAAGACCCCAGGTCAGCCTGGTGAGTGTGACTGGGTATAGGAAAAGGCAAGGGTGGGTGCATGTCTGCACCAGGGACAACGAGACAAAGGTCAGCAGGCTGGAAGCGGGGATTCACACCCTCGAAGCACACAAACAGCCTCCTGGTAGTCAGAGGTTGGCCTACTTGTATTTGTGTCTGTTTCTGCCCTCTGCCTGCCGCTTCCTACAAGATTGAATTTCCACTGTGTTCTGTCCCAGTCCCTTAGACTGCTAAATGTTTGCCAAGATGTATTGGGCTCTCAGGATGCTGAACGGGTAGACTTTGGTGTTTCAGATTCTACAGCGAACATCCTCTCTCCTCCCAGCTTCCCTACCCCTCAAAGGAGAACGTGAGGCTGTCCCTCACTCAGGTGAAGGGGGAAGAGCTCTGCTGGGTCTGGCTCAGCGAGTACCAGTAAGAGAAACCGGAGAAGCATTACACACCAGGGTGAGATGAGACCCTCCCGGAACCAGAGGTTGGGGGGAGGATGCGGGGGCATTCAGGAGATGCAGTTGTGGGTAGAGTTGGGCAGACCTGAGATTTGGGGTGTTATTAGGCCTGAGTTTGCTGGACTTGGGACCAAGCCCTTTCAGAGTGGATCTGACTCCCTATGTTAGGTATCTGGGGTCTGGGGTGAAAGATGACAGACTGTTACATGTGTCACTATCAAATTAGTGCTAAGGCCAAGACACATCCAACTAAGCAACCAAATATGTTCATTCCACAATTATATACTGTCTAGCTTTTGAATGCAGACATGGTTCTAGGTTCAGAAAATGCATGTTCTAGAAGAAGAAGGCAAAAAAACCCACATATATGTATATAGGATGTCAGGTTGTGATAGGTTCTCTCTAAGGACATAGGCACTGAAAGGATTTGGGAGGGGAATTGGGGTCATAGATTGGTGGTTAGAGCCGTGCATGGTTGTACATGACTGTAACCCAGCACTCCAGAGGCAGGGGAATTGCAAGTTAGAGGGCAGCCTGGGCCATTCCATGGCGAATTCCAGGACAGCCTGGGCTATACAACAAGACCCTGCCTTTATAAGTAAAAGGTTGCGGGGATAGCTGAATATTTAGGGTTGGTAACTTAGCTCACGTTGGTCAGGTTATGGCTGCCTGTAGTTCCCACTCCAGGGGATCTGATGGCTTCTGGCTTTCACGGGCACCCGAAGACACCTACATGTAAATGTTTTAAGAAGTTTTTTAAGGGGATGCTGCTTACTTTCTCTATAAAATGTAGTTCGGCACTGTCGTTAAGGTGAGGTTAAAGACCAGGCGTTGAGGACTGAGCCATACAGATAAATGGGGAGAGTGCAGAGATGCTGCCAAGGAGGGCTGCAGACGCAGCAGCCTGGGGAGGGCACATCTAGTGCTCGTGAGCCAGCAAACAGACCAGTGGGGCTGCAGCCTGGAGAAGAGGGTCCAAGGTGGGGTTACAGTGACAGCAGGTGAGATTCAGTCAAGACCTGGAAACCAGTGGAAGTTCTTGGCTCCTTCTTGGGCCAAGTGGAAAGCCCAGGGGAGAAAGCGCCGATAGAGCCGTCCGTATTTGACCCACGAAGGAACCATGCGAGCATGGCACAAGGCAGCACATACCTGTGACCGCGGCCTTGGGAGGTAGAGGCAGGAGGGGAGAAGCTCCAAGCTAGGCCCTCGGCTACATGAGATGCTACAAAAAGATGAAAAATAAAAGAGTAACTGGCTGTTGTGGGAAGAACAAGACATAGGGAGGTAAATTCTGAAAGACGCTCTCCCTGCCTTTCCTCCGAGGGGCAATGTGACCACCATCTGCTGCCTTCCCCTCCCCTGCAGCCCAGCCCAGGCCTGGTCGTGTGGTGCCACCTTGCCACCAGCCGGTCACCCTCTGGACAGGCTCAGGGTGTTCCCTCCCCAGGCCTCTCTCAGCTGTGGTTTGTGTCATCGACTTTTGGACTGGGCAGGAGCAGGAGAGTCGGGCCAGAAAGCCCAGCTCAGACCCCGCCTCTCTCCCCAGACGGCATACTCATCCTTGAAACGTTTCTCCGTTCAACCAAGGACCCGATTCACACCCCTCCGATCAGCACCCAGACTTCAGCAGGTGAGAGAAAGCGGAGAGGGTAACTGGTGCCGGCCAGGACTCGGGAAGAAAGAAGGGCAGGTACTGTGGGGCTTAAGACAGGCCGGGGCAGGATAGGTCTCACCCATGGGCGGTCTGTCCTTTCTGACACAGGCCCAGTGTTTGAGTGGCCTCTCCCCTCATCCCTCCCCTGAAGAGCCTGCCCTGCCCTGGGTAAGTGTCAAAAGCCTTCCCGCGCTGAGGTCTGAGATACTGTGCAGCCGGCCTGGAGCGCCCGGCAGCCTGGTGATATGAGGTGGGTATTCTGTCTAGGGAAGCTGCTGGCCTCTTGCTCTCCATCGGCCCTTCTCAGTCTGTGTTGAGAGTCTCTATCTTCTGCTAGTCCCAAACTCTGAAAAATGTTCATGTGTGTGTGTGTATGAGCATCTCAGCAGCCTTGGCCTCAAACTACTTTTGATCCTCCTTCCTCAGCTTCTTGAGAGCTAGGAAGCTGATATGAGGCCTGGACTGCCACCAAGGAGCGTTGGTGCACTCCTCGAGAGGGTGGGGACAGCAGTCTTCCCACCGTACTCTGGCTCCCTCACTGCCCCTCTCCTCTGCGTGGCAGGAGCAGATTGCTGTAAGGCTGTTTGACCAGGAGAGTTGCATCATGTTGCAGAAGGCATCTGGGAAGGCCCCCGTGGCGAGCACTTCTGGACCTCACCCCAACAAAACCCCCAACCTCCAGGAGATAAAGCTGCAGGTGGGCCTGTAGTGACAGCAGCTTCCATGACTTCTGTACCACAGGACGGCTGGGGAGGGGGCTGGGAGGACAGGTGGGGTGTGGGGAGGCCTTGTGGACACAGTGGTGACACACGGGGATACTCTCTCCCACCACAGTGCATCAATATCCTGCAGCAGCTCTTGCGACAGGAAGTAGAGGGGCTGGCGGTGGGCACAGGTGCCCCTCGTAATGGAGGCTCTGCTCTAGATATGACTGAACTTCAGCCCCTGATGGCTGAAATTTCTAGAACTCTGAATGCTCCAGAACACACTTCTGGAACTTCCCTTCTCGGACTGTCAAAACACTCTGGTGTGCCAGAGCCCCACCTTGCAGAAGAGTGTAAGGAGCCACAGCCCCACCTTGCAGAAGAGTGTAAGGAGCCACAGCCCCACCTTGCAGAAGATCATAGGAAGCCACAGACCTGTCCTGGGATGGAGACTGAGGTAGCTCAGCCCTGCTCTACTGTAGAACCAGAGCCCCCAGTGCCATGCTGGGTAGCTGGGCCAGAGCCCCCAGTGCTTTGCCTTCCAGCACTGCCTGGACCCCTTCTGCCCAGTTCCCAGGGACAGGCTGTACCCCCTGATGCCTGCCCTAGGATAGAGCCAGGAGCACTGGCAACCTCCTCTCTGGAAGCTAGAAACCCAGAATCCAGCCCACAGCCCTGTTGCAGTCAGGCGCCTCCAGCAACCACCTGCCTGACCTTTTCTTCACAAAGTCCGCTCTGTGCCAGCCCCCCTATCCGCTCCCTCCAGCCTTTGAAGGCCCCCACCAGCCAGTCAGGTAAGGAATTGGCCAGGAAAGGGTATGAAAGAAAGGTTCTGTCTCATTGGGAGTGGGCCCTGCCTTGCACCGGCTGATGCTTTTCTTTCCTCTAGCTCCCTATGAAGAGCTCTCCTGCCCTGTGCTTCTAACTGGCTGTGCTCTGGGGGAGGGGCTGGGAAGCACCTGGAGGGACTGTAACTCCAGAGGCCCCTCTAAATTCTCTGTGGCCTTCAGGCCCCAGCAGTCTGGCCCCTCGGACCCTGGCTCTGAGGCAGCGTCTCAGAGCATGTCTCACCGCCATTCACGGCTTCCATGAGGCTCACCTGGATGACGAGTGCGCCTTCTACACTAGCCGAATCCCACCTCCTGGGCCCACTCGGGTCTGCACCAACCCTGTGGCCACGGTGCTCGAATGGCAGGACGCCCTGGTGAGCCTCCATACAGCCAACCATGCACAGCAAGCCTGCTGGACAGCGGCAGGGCTGATCATGCTTGCCTTACCGAGAAGTTGCAGAATGTGACAAGACCCCCCCTTTCTTTTTCCAGTGTTTCGTTCCGGTTGGTTCTGTGGTCCCACAGGACTCTCCATCGTGACTCCTGCCTCCGCCGGGCTCTGTCCTGCGGCACCCACACTTCCCTTTAGCCTTATTTATTGTTGATCTGCCCATTGGACTGGGAGCCAATACCCTTTTATCCTTTAATAAAGCTTCTATAAATGTAAGCGTTCCGTAGGGCCGCTACTGCCTTGCTCCCCGTGGCCCACGTGGTGGCAGTGTGCTTCAGTTTAGAGGGGACTAAGCATCCAGGACCTTGGGCCTCCTCTGTAGAAGCGGTCTTCCAGAAGGTGGCTTCCCACTCCGGCCCAGCCCACCTCAGCAGACTCCCCAGTGGGTTAGGGGAGATTGTGGAACCCGTCTTCTCTGATCTCAATCCCACTCCAGTTAGTCCTTCATCTAGAGAACCTTTGCTAGAGCCCTCAGCTTGGGTACCTGTGGCCCTAAGCTACTTGGAGGCTGAGGCAGGAGTATCCCGTGAACCCAAGAGTTGGAGGCCACCCTGGGCAAAAAGCCATGACCCATCTCAAAAAGAAAACCACAAACAAACCAACAAGGAAGAAAAAAATCTGCCAGAATTCTTTTCCTGTGCACTTTTGCACAGCAAACCCTCCCTTTAGCATCTTCCACTCTGCCTGCAGGGGCGCTCCTGAGGGGACCCTTCCCTCCAGTTACCCCTCCATATCAAAGCTCAAATCTGCACTCCTCCCCTTCTGGAGAGGGCCTGCCAGGCTTACCTCATAGATCAGTCTAGTAGAGACTGACAAGCCGGGTGGGAGTCCTCTGGGGTACCAAAGGGCCAATTGCCCCCAGCTTCTCTCCCCCTCTGCACCAAAGCAAGCAGCCACACGACCCTCAACCTCACTTTATTGGAAGAGGTGACAATATCTAGCTCCAGGACCTAGCCTGGAGACGATGGGATGGAGACTGTACAAAATGGGTTCTAAGTGCAAGGAAGCTGTTGGTTCCTCCATCGCAGGATGGAGGGTGCAGCCTGAAAAATGGAGGAGGAGCGGAAGGGAAAGAAGTTGCAACGGAGGTCCGGTGGCTAGCCGGGCCAGGTCTCCTCGCACCACGACAGAATCCTGCTTCTGTCCTTTCCCGCCCAGGCTGCCAGGGCGTCCCTTTTCCCCTGTGAGTCTTTGATCTCCATTAGTGAAACTGTTCCCCAGCTACTGGCAGACAGAGGGCTGAGACCTCACTCTCTCCCTGGCCGGGTTTCATTGGAGCACAGGTGAAGTCTTCCCCCTAAGCAACTCCGCATTCTGCCTTCCCCGCCTCTTGACTCCCCCAGCCACTTAAGCCCCAAGAGTCCGCCCATTTAGGTAGCCTGGGGAGCTGGAGAGTCCACAGGCTCGCAAAAGGATGGGGCCTTGGGTAGGGCTAGCTGGAGGTGGTGTGAGTTGGAGTGGGGGGGCAGGGGACGGGCGAACAAGAGTGTGTGTGAGGGTGTTGGGCTCAGTCCGGGTAGATGATGAACCCCGAGAAGGTGCTGTACTTGTTGGTGTTGCCGCCGTGCACCTTCCCACCGTCCAACTTGATGAAGACCTCGTCGCCTACATCTAGGTGCAGAATGACGCTGTTGCTGGCGTAGTCGTAGTTCTGATCCGCATCCTGAGCAATGGCGCTGGCCCGGACCTAGTGAGGGAGGATGGGAAAACAGGCCCATAGTCCGTATGCCCTGTGCAGAGCTGACCAAGGGGTTGAGTTGAGTGTCTGCTGGAGCAAGAATGGCTTAGGTACTGAGGAAGGACCAGGAGAAGCTGGGAGACCGCAGAGCTTCTCGGGAATGAGGTGGACACACCTGCCATGCTTCTCTGGGCCTCTGTTAGAGTAGTATTAGGTAGTAATGACAGACTCTACCTCATGAGGTGGTTAGCATTAAAGGAGTGATTGCTCGTGGAGGGAGCTCAGAACCATGTTCTGTATGCAGAAAACATCATATGAAATCGCTACCCTCACGCTAAAAATAAAATTAGCCTTCAGGATACCTCTAGGAGTCCCTGCTGGCTGGAAATTCCTAAACTAGTTTTCCTGAGGCATTGGGGCACACTTGTGTCTACACCTGTGTCGCACCAGTGGGAAAGTGAACTGTTTTCCTCTGGCCTCCTGGGCT
Source organism: Cricetomys ansorgei (assembly GCA_026225945.1). Taxonomy (NCBI): domain Eukaryota; kingdom Metazoa; phylum Chordata; class Mammalia; order Rodentia; family Nesomyidae; genus Cricetomys; species Cricetomys ansorgei. The sequence goes on along the minus strand of JAMJFZ010002046.1, from coordinate 663,373 downwards.
CCGACTCCCCGTGGAGTGTCTCCTAGTCCCCCTGTGGGGGCTGCCTTTGGCCCTGATCTCTGGTTTGCAGCAGTCACACCGCCAGCTCCCCCCCTCCAGTCCCACCAGGGACCGGTTATTAAATCATTAATTATTCATCGTTATTCTAATGATTATTTACCATTCCCAGGGCCGCAGTGTCGGCTCCGTGGAATACAGAGTGGGAGCCGCACCACCCCACCCCCTCCAAAACCAACACACTCCAGCCTCCTCCCCGTTCCCTGGCAGGGACCAAGTGTACCGACTGGGTGCCACAAGGAGGGAGGCACCAAGCCCCACAGCCCCCGGCACACTCGGGCCATGTGGGCGCCCACTTCCTTACAGATGCCCTGAAGCCGGAACAACTCCCTGTCCTCGGCTCTGGAGGCAGGGCTTGCTCTCCCTGCTTTCACAGACCCCAGAGATGAAGCAGAAGGTGGGGTAGGGCTGGTGTCCTCTTGGAATCTGGGGGGCATTTCAGCTATATAGCAAGGCTCAAGACTTAGGGAGCCCTGAGGAATTGGCCTGGTGCACCAGGGCCCCACCCCCTCTGTGGAACATTCAGAGGTCAGCCCAAACCTCCCTCTTCCTGCACACTACAGGCAGCTCCCGCCGCCCCAGCCCAGGCATCTTGTTTGTTCAGATGTGTGAGGCTTTGGGGGGACTATTTCCTCAAACCTAGGTGGCAATGATTTTGCCTACCCACTGGGCAGCACTTAGTGGAATCTGAGAGGTTTCCAGGCAGGGTGTAGGGCCTGTAGACCAGGCCTCTTTTCTTCCTGTTCTTTCCCTCCTGGCTTTCCCAAACCCAGATCCAATTGGTTCATCCCACTGCCTGTGTGGCCCTTGAGCAGCAGATGGTTTTCCACATCTGCCTACAGACAGGGTGTTAGTTGAAGGTAAGGCTTGGTCTAAGTTTGGCCCTGGGCCCTGGGGTTGAACCAGTAGGACAGTTACCTAGTAAATGGGCAAGCTAGTGTTTTCTTCCTTTTTAAATTTTTTTAAAAAATAAAATTATTTATTTATGTTGAAAATCCACGCTGAATGACTCCACCCTGGGGAAGACCGACACTACCCGAAGCAAGGTTCCATTCTGATTCTTTGAAACCAGATTCTCTAATAGCTTGCTCCATGCCAGGGCTGGGAAACCCATTGACTGAGAAGACTGCCCAGTAGAAGGGCAGCTCAAGACAAGAGAGAAGAGGCCTGGTGGCAAGGGCAAGGTGGGGAGGGCACTTGATGCGGCAGGCTACGGCTGGAGTCGGAGTGTGAGGTTGAGCCTGCACAGACATTAGTTCTGAGTTCTACGTCTGACATCATTAGAATGATGATGAGAGTTTGGACAGGTGATTTTCTTTCCCAGGCCCCCAGTTCCTCTCCTCTTTGACTAAATTAAGTGGCATACATTTTTGGTAGCCTGACATTCTTGGATACCCTGATAGTGTTTCTGGGAAGCCGCTGGGTTGTAAACTGAGTGCAGGGAGTTTTAGGAAGTCACTAGTAAAATCTGGGCTAAGTAGAGGGGCCAATCTCACCTGTCCGTTCTTCATCAAATCGGCCCACATGCTGGTGCCGTCGCCGCCGCGCATGAGCACATGGTAGGCGAAAAAGTAGACGCCTGGCATGGGACAGGTGAACTTGCCACTGGCTGCCTCGTAAGCGTTCCCCACGTTGGTCACCACGTCGTCAAAGCGCAACACTTCATAACCCTCGTGAGGCCGCCGAAGACCCGCGTAGAAGGCAATTCGGGGCACGTAGCCTGCAGGGGGCGCTGCCCCTCCAGGGCCTGGGCCAGGAGGACCCGGGGGACCCGGTCGGCCTGGCTCTCCAGGAGGCCCTCTGGGACCTGGAGGTCCTGGGGGACCCCCGCAGCCCTGCCTTCCCTCGCCGGCCCACCTCTCCCTTGGCACCTGGAGGGAAGGGAGGCACCGAGGCGGGTGCGCCGTCGGGGCCTTGGCCTCGCGCTGCGTGGGGGTCACACACCATGCGGCAGCGACCCAGCATCTCATAGTGCGTCGGTCCGTGAGAGCTGTGCACCAGCAGCGGGATGGCGACCAGCAGCAGCAGCACCATGGCCACCCCGACGGCCGCGCCCGCCACCCGCTTGCGGCGGCTCAGCCGTGACGCGGCCAGGGCCAGCAGATCCTCCTCACTTTTGGGCGCAATGGCGGCGGAGGCCCGGGGCTCTCCGCGGGCTCGGGCCCCGGTCTGGATCTCTCGACGGTTGTGCCCGACCACTTTGTCCCGGCGGGTCCCTCCTGCCACGGTTTCCCAGACCGTCAAGTGGAGGTCTCCCCGGTGCGATGGGCCAAGGACGGCCCTTGAGGGTTCAGAACCTGTAGTCTGGAATCGCCCTCGGGTGCTCCTGAGGACCCAGGGCGCCTGAGGTCGGCGGCTTCTTGGACGGCTGCTTTCCTACAGGTCTAGGGTCTGCTCTCCAGACAGTCGCTCTCTGTGGATGGCGGCGTCTGGGTCCCGGGCTTCCCCAGCTGGTTTCTCCCGGCTGATCGGGGACCGCTCCCCGCTCTCCCGACGTCCCAGCTGGACTGCGGGGGTGCTCCCGCTGGACGCGACCTCGTCGGGGGTCCTGCACCCTAGCTCTTGGAAAGCACGACCTGCCTCCCCCAGCGGCCGTGGCCGCAGCCCCGGTCAGAGCTCCGGCCGGGCGTCCCTCTCCCGCAAGCGCTCTCGGTCTCTGCGTCCCTAACCTTCCTCCCCGGCAGCAGGGCGGGTGGTGTGAGTGGCTGCGCGGCTGGAGCCACTATAAGCGGCCGCGGGCGGAGCGACCCCTGGCGCCCGGAGCGGGAAGCGCGGGGGCGGGGCAGGCAGCGCCACCTCCCCCACCTCCCGCCGAGCCCCGGCCTCCAGGATCCTGGCCCTCTCCCGGCTCCGCCGCATCCTCAGCCCCACCGTAGCCTCACCCCGTACCGGAGTTTGCATTCTCGGAGCTTAGAGGAAGATGGACACGGTGATGGGGTAAACAAGGGTCAGGCTACCACACACACACACAGGACCTCAGAGGGGACTGCAGAGCTAAACAAGAGGCCAGGGGGCTCACAGATACAAACAGAAAACAGAAATAAACAGCAATTCTCCACCCCACGTCCCTCGGTGCCCCCAGCCAAATGCCGAAAACGGCCAAAGCTCCAACCAGTACTTGTTGACCAGAATGGGAAATGGGAAAAGGGAAATCTCCTGCCGCCCTACCCTAGCCTCTATGATTGGGCGGGGTAGGAGTGGGGGTGCGGGGTCGCATAGCAGCAGGAGGGGGGGAGAGAGAGAGAGAGAGAGAGAGAGAGAGAGAGAGAGAGAGAGAGAGAGAGAGGCCAAAGGAGTGAGCAGGAAATGGACCACAGAGAAATCAGAGACAGAAACAGAGACAAAGCTTCGAAAAGAGACTGACAGCCCCAGAGTGGGAGAGGGAGAGACAGAGACGGAGAGAGAGAGAAGGGAGCCCAGACAGGTTGACAGATCGAGAGAGAAATGTAAATGGCGCGCGCTGCAGAGAGACACCCAGGTCCGTGTTCGGACTCCAATGTGACATATCAACTGTGAGGGAGACGGGGGGCGGGGCAGCTCTGCGAGCAGAACTGTGGTCTGTGCGCTGAGGCAGTGTGGCCATAAGAACCTGGCCTTGCTGTCCCTGGTGAGCAGGGCTGTGAATTGTGGACTCTGTGTGCATGTGTGTGAGGGCATTTGTGCGTCTCTGAGACCCACAGAGACCAGTTCTCCTGTTTCGGGACTGAAGCCCACGGATTCTCCTGGCGAGAAAGAGTCAGAAGGCTAGTGTCGCTTGCCCTGCCCAGACTGGCACAACCCCTGTCTTGCCCTAACCCTTGTCCTCACCAGCCCCACAAGTCTGGCTCCTCCTTCTCTCCCTCCCCAGTTGTTGCTATTAGAGAAGTCAGGCCCCAAATATTGGATGTTTGATTGATTATGTGTATCACATAATACAATTCAAATGTGGATTAGGTATTAGGTGCCTGCCTGTAAAGGTGACTGTGTCTGCTCTCAGACCAAGAAGGAACACCGGCTTTCATCAGAGAGCAAAGGGCATGCCAGTAGCTACATCTTCTCAGGAAATAGAAGATCAGAGCTGGGGAGTGGGGCTTAGGAGTGAAGGATCTAGGAGTGTGTGGAGACCTAGCAGTGGACAGCAGCAGAGGCCTCGTGAAGAGTGGGGTTAGCCAAGCCTGCAGCGTGTAAAACAGAGGACATAAGGCACGCCAGGCCACAGTTCTCCAGAGAAGTCCTTTCTTCATCTCTTCTTTCCTGTGCTTCTTCCTCGGGCCCCTTACCACACCGTTCTCAACCAGAAGAAAGAACTGGCTGGGGCTTGGGCTGGGCCTTTGCTGGGAGTAGGGGGAGGTCCCGACCTGCCGGAAAGGATTGGGAGAAAAAAAAAAAAATTGGCAGCCAGTGGGGGAAGGGCTCCTCCTCCAACCATAAATACAAATTTTATTCAAGGTCTTTGTCACCATTTGTCTTCCTCGGGGGGCTGAGGGCCATGTCGGCCCTGTGCATGTCTAATTCCAGATCTGCTCCCCCAGGCTGCATGATGGATGGGACAGAGAAAGCAGGTCCTGGTTCACACCAGCCTTCCTGCAGAGCCTCAGGCAGCTCTACCCCAAGTCCGACACCCTTCTTTCTCATATTCTCCCTCCCTTCAGCAGAGGCCCTTTCTGCCCAGCTTCATCCACCCGATTAATCCTGGTTCCCAGCACCCCTGTTTTAGTCCCCTCACCTCAGCCCCTTTTGGATGCCAGGTTTCTTCTCTACAGCATCCCCTCTGCTCCTATTCCCAGCCCAGGCCGTGAGCAGAGGCGACCAGCAGGGCTGCAGAAGGCAGCGGTTGCAGTTGGTGTGTGTGTGGGGGGGGGGCAGGCTTGGCTCACAGGGAGCCAAGGGGCCAGCTCTATGAATTTATTCATGTTCTGTTGCTCTTTCCCCACGCTCTGGAATGAAGCTGCCAGCTCACCGGGTGCTCATAGCTTCCCCCGCAGCTGTCACATTCGTCCAAGGAGGAACCTAGTTAGGGCTAAGGCCAGCAGGTCTTCCTGGGACCAAAATCTATGAGGGAATGCTAGGGAATGGGGAGGGGTCAGAGACATTTTACCCAGGCTTACCTGGTGATCACACTAGGAGGTCCCAGTGAAGTGGTAGAGTGGGGGGTAGGCCGTCAGGGTGGGGCAAGCAACCAAGCGGTGCAGGGTTGGTGGGAAGGTGAGCGGAGACTTCAGCAACCTCCTAGCCAAACACCAAACGCCCAGTCCTAGTGCTGGGCTAACCTCTACCAATGACTCTACACTACACTGATCCTAGTCCCAAATTACATACTTAACTTCTCTCCAATCCATAAGGGAACCTAAATTCCATAGCAGGACCCTAAGGGGAATCCTTACCTTCCTGGAACCCAGGGGTTTCCCCAGAATTTCTCCTAAGGCTATATAGCCAGGTGTGTGTCAGAGCTCTAAGGACTAGACTTTAGATTAGCATGTGATTAGCATATGATTTGCATGTGTTATGTGCCTTCTACTCTGCAGAAGTTTTCATGTTAAATTTTTATGAAGTGTAGAGGAAAGGTCCTGGCTCCTTGAAGATTCTTTCTTTTTGTTCTTTCTCTCATCTTATTGTCACCGACCCAGATGCCCTCCAGGGAAGAAAAGAGGTGAGGAGGTCAGCAATAGATGGGGCAGGAAGACAGGCAGTATGGCTTCCATGACTGTACAACCCTCAGTTTCCTCATCCGGAGACAGAGAGCGAGAGCGAGAGAGCAAGAGAGTGAGAGAGAGAGACAGAGACAGAAACAGAGACAGAGAGACAGAGAGAGACAGAATTAGAGTGACAGAGACAGAGAAACAGAGACAGAGAAACAGAGATAGAGTTGGAGAGAGACAGAGATAGAGAAAGAAAGAGAGAGAAACCACCCAGCCGAAGTTCCATCAAAATCTAAGGCAGTACCCCTGCCCTTCCTCCTCTTCAGGGCCAGGAGAACAGGATACTGTCCCTCCCCTTCCATGGTCTGGCTTTCAGTTCCACGTTAGAGGACACACAAGCTAGAAGCAGCTTGGGTTGCCTAGAACTAGACCCTTCATATAAAAAAGGAGAGAACAGAGAACGTAGTCCACCTCTGAGCACCGGGCATTGCATGGGACTGGAGATACCATTACTAAGTGCTTATTTCACTTGGAGGCTTTTAACATGCAAGTTCTCTTTGTGTCTTTTCAGCAGAAGGGAGAGAACGGTGCATTATCCCTGTCTGTAAGAGATGAGGAACTGGGGTCCACAACTAGAACGGGAAGGGGTTTTCTTAGAATGGAAGTTTTGACGTTTCAGCTTCCTCCCCAGTGTTTGGAAAGAGACGGCCAGCACCAGATGCAACGCCAGGAGAGATACGGGAACAGGAGTAGGCAGCAAGGTTTCCACGGGGCCTCAACAGTCTACATGCCATGCCGAGGCAACGGGGCAGTCTCAGACACACAGGTTCACAACCTCTGTCAACTCTGACACCAACCACGGTTCACATATTGGCTACCAGAAGGCCAAGGTTAGCTATGGAGGACGGTTCAGATAAAGCAGGGGTGCACAGAAGTGAGCTAGGGGAGGTTTTGCTTCCTGCGCCAACGGGAAAACTGAAACTCTCCCTCTGTGGCCGACGTGGAAATGCACCTGCATCTGCACATCTTGCTTTCTTTTGGAGATCATGTACCCACCTCGGCCAAGGTTTTGACTCACCAGCTAGTAAGTCCCCTTGGCCTAGAATCCATACAGCCTTGGGTTTGAGCCTTGGGTTCAAAGCTCTGTTGGCCTGAGAGCTGGCTCAGGGCTCCCCAGCGAGTTGGGTAGAGTGCTTCCAAAATGTTCATCAAGCCTGCAGCCCCGCATACTTATCCAGACGTGGCTTCAGCACCCTTTCCTCTCGTCCCTTTGAGCTGGCACACCCCCTCTGCGTCCCCCACTACTTCTGGCCCTCTCCTCTGGTTAATGAAATGTGGCAACCGGCTGCACAGGCAGCTGTCATACCCCTCATTTCTCCTCCGGGATGTTGAATCCCTCGCTAGGAGACCGACAGGTGAAAAGGATGCAGCGCGGAGAGCTGAAGGAGGGGTGCGGGCTGTGGAGAGCTGAGAGCCCGGAGGAAACGCCAAGCTCGAAGTCTCCGGGGCTCAGCTGAGTGAGGTAGGCCCTAGGATGCTCTTTTTGTCGGGGTCCCAAGTTCTTTCGTTCTTTGACAAGCAGCAGACCCAACCAGCCCCATAGCCAGCACCCGGGGACAACAGTCGGCCCCACACTTCGCGTCCTACACCCTGGGCCAAGCCCGGCTTCAGTGGGCTCAGCAAGCAGCGCCTCAGAGCCCGCGGCTCAGAGCCCGCGGCGGCAGCCCAGTGCTTGCTGCCAGCTCCTTCCATCCCTTCCCTCTCGCTCCCCCTCCTCCTCGCGCTCCCTCCCCCGCGGCCGCGGCCTTTATTAGGGATTCCGCGGCTGTCGGTCCCGCCATCCATCCTGTCCGCCAGCAATTAGGCGGCCAGACAAAGAGCAGCTTCGGATGGATGAGGGTCCCGGTGGATCGGAAATGTGAAGGGTCAGCGCTGCCGCCCGCGGCGCACCCCGCTCCCCCTTCCGCATAATCACCCGCTGCCCGTCAGTCAGCCCGGCCGCCCGGGAGCTCCCGGGCCCGGGGAGGGGCGGGGCTGGGGCCGCAGCCGGGGCGTCCCGGGCCGGGGCGGAGCAGACTCCTGCAGGTGCTGTTCTTGCGGGAGGCGGAGGACGGCGCGGCCAGGCGCTCGCGGAGGAGGAGGAAGGAATTAGGAACCCTCTAAGGGACTGGAACCCGTGGCCCGAGGCCTTCCTGAGGGACGTGGAGACTAACTAGTTTCCAGAGAGAGGCACGCCGAGGTCCTGGGGTCCCCTGATGGGAGATCGGAGGGTCTCCGCTCCCCGCCAAAGGAACTAAACCCACGACCTCCCCTTTCAGGAAGCTGCCAGGCTCTAGCTTATGGCGCCTCCTATCGCACTGACACGGCTCCTTATCCCCGCTCTCCTGAGCAAAATCCAAAACATCAAATCAAGAAATGCTCCAAATCCGGGCGAACCCAAGTGGAGCCAAGAGGAAGTTCAAGGAGTCCAGGTTTTACTGCGGATTCTTTGGCGCTGGCTCCCAGCTGACAAATCAACATCTCAATCTGACAATTAGTGGTCAGGGGCTGGGTGGGGGGAGAAGGGCTCTCGCTGCCAGGGCCGCGGAGTCCTCCCGGGGAGGCAGAGGTGGGCGGTGCTGGCAGTGATGAACGACTCAGGGGGGGCCCAGGGCCCCGAGCGCGCATTCATTACCCCGCTGACAGGCGGACGGGGCCGGGTGGGCGGCGAGTGGACGTGCCGGGAAAGAGGCCAGTGGCGGGGCGGGAGCAAGGGAGCGTTTAACAGTCCCCCGGCTCCCTCTAGTCCTGGTTTTTCACTTCGACCCTGGCCTTGACTACCTTGAACTTGGCCTCCCGGTTGTTGGCCGTCTCCTTAATTAAAGAATTAGGGAATCGGAGATGGACACAAACTCTGCCCTTGGATTAGGTGATTTAAGGTTAGAAACCGAGGAAGGATGTAGATAGGCCTTAAAACGAGGCGCTCCGGTGCCTGACCTCGGAAGAATTTTGCGTAGCCTCTCACTCAGACAATGGTGTGTGTGGCAGCGGCTGATAGGATGGTGTGTCGGTGACCTCCGGGTCATTGCCAGGATGTGTCCCCCTGATTTTATCAGAGGAGGAAGATGAGCCACCATGCCCCTCCCTGTGTCCCTACAGAGTGCTGTCATTTCTGTCTGCACTTCTGGGGGAAATGGCAGCTAAGGGTGACAGCTGAGGAGTGTGGTGTGTTAACCGTGAGCGTGCTGTGACCACCGATCGCTCCACCGATCGCTCATCTCCCCCAAGCATTGACCACCGGACACGCTTCCCTCCCCACAGTCCAGATGCCCGATTACTCTGTCTTGGAGTAATCCCTACATATAAGCATCTACAGTCTCCCGTATAAGACGAGTCTCCAATCCATCTACTCTCCCTTGGCTGGTGACCTAAGGAGGGAGCAGGGGCTACTGAGCAGACACCTGTGTGGTGCACAGGGTGAGATACAATGCATCTTTTGATCTCTAAGAGAGTCCATCTCCTGGGGCCTGGAGAAGCAGTAGTTGCTGGAGACCCAATCTTTGGACTCTTGGGCCTGGTTGGTTACAGTTCACACCTCGGGAAGATAACACCAATTACACTACAGTCATCTCTTTTTCACTTAGCTTTTTCTCAACTCTTCCATCACCAAGAAGTTGAGCCTGGCCTCTCCATCGCTGAATCTGCTGGCCCCACAGAGCAGGGGATTTTTGGGTCTCAGGACCGATGTTGTATACAGAGCATCTCTAAGGTGGCTTTCCTTTGCCTTGCTCTTCCCAGGCTAGATTCTTTGGGGGCTACTACAGTTTTATCTCTTTCCCTCTATCTTTTTGTCTGTGTGTTTCAACCTTTAGAGATCTCTTCCAAATTTTGTCTCCTCAAAGTTGAGGGGTCGTTCTTCCTCTTGGGGCTCTTGACTCTGGGAATAACCCGGTACAAAGTGGAGTCCTGTGAGGATCAAGGCAGTAGCGGGGAGAGCTTCCTTCTTGCCACAACTGAGAGCACAAGAATGACCAGGCCAGGCCAGGGCACGCCCGCCGTCGCTTCTCATTCCGGGCACAGGCGCCTGGTCGATGCTTGCTGTCCACCCCCTTGCAAACGGCCCTCCTCCTGGCCCCCGCCCCCTCCGCCAGCCTGGAAAAGGCAAATTTGACATTTTTAAATCCCGAGTCTTAGAGGGATCGATGCGGCCCGAGGGCCCCGCCCGGGGTCGATATTCCTGATTGGGAAGAGGCCGCTGCGCGGAGCCCGCGTGTAAATCACCCGGCCTGGGGGGAGGAGGGCCAGGGAACCTGCAGAATCCCAGGCGCGCTCAGCGGGAAGGGTCCGAGCCCGGGCTGGACCCAAGGCTTCCGGGAGAAAGCCAGGCTGGAAAAGAACCATAGAGGACCCCCAACCCCGGCCTCCCCCTCCCCCGTCTAGCCCTGCCAACTCCCGCGGCCGACTCCGGTCTCGCTTCAGCGGCCGCCATCCTCCGTTGCCCCTGGAGCCGCGAGGGAGGCCAGTGTCGGAGCCAGCCGTGCGGCGTCTCCTCTCCGGCCGCTCCCGCGGGGCCCGGGCTCCTGCGGCGGCTGTCACGGAGCCGACAGGCTGGGCTGGCGAGGAAGAGGGGGGTGTCGGGTGTTGGGGAGTCGGGGGGGCAGCTGAGAAGCTAGCGCAGTCCTCACGCTCAGTGGGCGCAACAGATGTTTGCGGGTTGAGGAGCGGCGAGGTGGTCCAGGGTAGCAAGACGCGGGGCGAGGGCCGGGCACCCTCAGGGAAGAGGATGTAGGCACCCTTAGGGGCGAGGATGCAGGCACCCTTAGGGGCGAGGATGCAGGCACCCTTAGGGGTGACACAGACGAGCCCGCGAGGTGGGCGGGCTGTCAGGCCCAGCCAGAGAGAGAGGGGAAGGTGAAGGAACTTCTGGCCGCATCTAGTAATCGCCTGGGCCTCCAGCACTTGCCTCGTTCGCTAGGGGAAACCGAGGCAGCTGAGATGGAGAGGGGCCAGGAAAGGAGCCAATGATGAAGGTTGGGGAGGCAATCAATTTCCGCACGGTTTCTGCATCAGCCAAGGCCAACCCTGGGCCAGTGGCGGGTACATATGTTACCATGCCCTCGACAGCTGCTCAGACTCTCCCCTCCCGCGTCAGCTTGTCAGACCCCCCCAACCCCCCACCCCGCGCCAGTTTATAGAACAACAATTTGGGGAAAACAATCCTGGCCGAGTGACGGCCCCGTAATTGTGACAAAGTGAGCGCTGGAGAGAGCGCTGGGGCGGGGGCGCGGCGGATGAGGCGCAGGCAGGGGCATCTCTGGCCCACCCCGGCATCCCCGGTTCTCATTCCGGTCACCTCTCACCGTTCTCCCCTCCAGTGCCTCTTCTCTGGGCCCCTCTTGCCAGCGCTCTGCCCTTTCCCCGGCAGAAACAGCTCTTCTCCCGCCCCTCACCCTCCACCAACCCTCCTCCAGACCTGCTCTTTCCTTGCTCGTTTCTCACTCTCTCCTCCACCCTCCACTCTTTTCTCCATCTTTCCCTCCCGCCTACATTGCCCTTGGGCCCAGGCTCCACCGCAAAATCTTCTGCTCCCCGCAACCCCCCAGTCCTTCCTTCCTGGGCTGGGCCCGGAGCCTCCATCCCGCCCGCGTTCCCGGGAGTCCGGGGTCCCGGGCACCCCTGGGTCCCTCCGGCGCCCCTGGGCCCGGGTGCCTTCCGCTCCCCTCCCCCTCCGCCGCGGCTCGGCACCGGCCACCGCCGCCCAGAGCTAGTTTGTTTGTCCAGCGGCGGCGGCGGCGGCCCGCGCTGTTTGCCAAGCTTAGCGCGCCGCCGCGCAGAGCGGGCCAATTAAGTCTCATTCATTATTCAGCGCTCCTGTCGGCCCGGGTCCCCATCCCTGGCTAGCTGTCGTTTCGCTGCCCCTCCTCAACCCCAAAGGGCCACTTCCCGAGCTGCACTCGCGCCCCCAGCTAGGGGTAGAGGTGATGGCGGGAACCAAACACTCCGGCTACTGTTGGCAGGTGACCCTGCGTGAGGCCCACTGCTCCATCCCTACCTCTAATCAAGACGGAGAGACCTTGTAGAACCAAGCTTCTTTAGAAAGAACGACACCGAAGCTCAGGAAAGGGTGTGACTTGGCCAAGGTCACGGAGCTGCTCCCAGGTCTGGAGCCTGGAATATTGAAGGCGTTTTGTTCGACAGCCCCGAAGCCCTGGTTGTGGCCTTCCTCTCCTAAGGTGCACCCCCACCCTGTATCCCTTGGGGATGAGTTTCCTTTGCTTCAGGCAAAGGGTCAGAGCAGCTTCGGGGCTGTGCAGGTCAGGCTCTTGTCTGGAGGCCTGGAGGCAGGGCAGTGATGCAAAATCGGGGTCTTCTAGGCGCCCCCTTTTGCCTATGGGTAGATGTCTTTCCCTTCAGAAATTAGAAGTGATACTCTAATAGCCTTCTTGCTGCTCTTGGAGTGTGGAGAGAGGCGTGCTGTCTTAAGAGAGAGGGATCACCTCCCATTTGTGGTGGGGAGGAAAGGTAATCAAGAACTTTGGTTCTGTTGATGGAATCTTTTTTTTTTTTTTCTTTTTTTTTTTTCCTCTCTCCTGCCAGGTAGCCACACAGTCCTGACAGCCTTGGCCTGGGGTGTCCCAACCTTGCGGAAAGGTGATTTGGGACTTTTAGGGAATCTCCCTCCGAGAGCGGCAGGGCCACCTGGCGGTTGTTGTGACGTGCTGCAAGAGGTGCTCCGCCGAGAGTGGGGTGCATAGTCTTAAACAGGGTGAGCCTGGAAAAAGCTTCCTACAGAGTTTACCCTAGAGGGCTGTAGGGCAAGGCAGGACCGGAAAGTGATTCCGAAGGGGCTGACCAGGGCTTGGGGGAGGGGCCTGGCGGAGGTGGCCTGACTTTAGAGACGTAATCAGCACTGAGACAAAGTCCACTTGCATGGAAGTGGGAGGAGAGAGAGAGAGAGAGAGAGACAGAGACAGAGAGAGAGACAGAGACAGACAGAGACAGACAGAGAGAGAGAGAAAGAGAAGAGGAGAGAGTGGAGTGCAAGCCATTTTGATTCTGTGGTGGAAGGAAATGACTGGTCTGAAGCAGCCTGGCAGCCTGAGCAGCCAGGTACTGCAGCCCTCCTGGGACTGCCTGAGGGTGAGTTCGTTTGAGGTAGATGGGACATACTGGCAGGCAACCGCTTTGATATTCTGAAGTTGAGCTGTGGGGTGCTGAGGTCTAGGTCAAAACGTTTCCCAGAATGCTTAAGTGGAAGGAATTCAGGATCCATTTCATGTTTGAACTGTGGGGAAATTTCATGGCCTGGGGAGATGGGAAGGCTGGAGAAAAGCTGAAACTTTGGTTCAGGTTACCGAGAGCACGCACACACATACACACACACACACACACACACACACACACGGAGTTTAAGGGGTGGGCTTAGTAAGACACTGCCTTAATAGGGTTTGAAACTTTGAAAAGGTATCCTGTTCAGTGCCCCCACCACCACCACCAGGTGAACCATTACTGTTCCTCCAGGAGTCTGACAGGAGGGCTGAAGTTTAAGCTACTCCTCCTCTTCTCCTCCCCCACCCTTCCTCCTCCTCCCTACCCCCCTCCTTTTCTTCGTCCTTCATTATTTTATGTGGAGGGTGTTTCCCTTGAATCTGTGGGTGTGCTGCATGCATACCTGGTGCCCTTGGAGCCCAGAGGAGGGTGTCTGTGAGCTGCCACGTGGGTGCTGGGATCTGAACCCGGAGCAATAAGTGACCCCTGAGCTCTCTTTCTAGTCCCAAGCTTCTGATTTGTTTGTTTGTTTGTTTTTGGTTCAGTCACCTAGTTCTCAGTTTCTCAGCTGAAAACATTTAAAACATTCTGCTACCTGGGTATGGTGGCACAAGCCTATAACCCCACCACCAGGGCAGAAAGATTAGGAGCTCAGACACCCTCAGCTATGGCCCCAGAAGACCAACTTTGGCTATATAAGACCGTGCCTCAAAAATAAACGGATGAATAAACAACTTAATAAAGAAAAAAAAGAAAAAATTAAAAGCAAAGCATTCTCCTCTCCTAAATTTGGAGTTACTGTGACTATGAATAACAGGGCTGGAATGCTAACACACAGGTTGAGACATCCGGCACCTCAGAGACCCTGAGGTAGGATTGGACTTGACTTTTATTAAGAAGAGATGGTTTACTGTGTTGGGGTTTGGGTGTTGTCTGATGAGTCTGCTTTTTCCCTGCTCTGTCTCTTAGGGTCCGAGGATAACTCTCAGGACTACTGTGAAACTCACAGGGGACCCTGAGATCTCTGCATCCTGATCAACGCCAACGCCGAAGGATCTGTTCTGAGACTCTTGCCCTAGAGCATGGCCAAAGGGCTCCTGGTGACCTATGTCCTTTGGGCTTTCGGGGGTCCTGCTGGACTCCACCACCTGTACCTGGGACGGGACAGCCATGCCCTGCTCTGGATGCTTACCCTGGGAGGTGGTGGGCTGGGCTGGCTCTGGGAGTTCTGGAAGCTCCCAAGCTTTGTCGCTCAAGCCAACAGAGTCCAGGGTCGGAAACAGAGGCCAGGGGAGGGGAGACCACCTCTGAGTCTCCTTCGCTTTGCTGCCCAGATGATGGTGGGTATCTATTTTGGTCTGGTGGCTCTGATCAGCCTTTCTTCCCTGGCCAACTTCTACATCGTGGGCCTCCCACTGGCAGTTGGCTTAGGGGTCTTGCTGGTGGCCGCTGTTGGTAACCAGACCTCAGACCCTAAGAACACTTTAGGAGCAGCGTTCCTTACGTCCCCCGTGTTCTACGGCCGCCCCATAGCCATCCTGCCCATCAGTTTGGCTGCCAGCATCATGGCCCAGAAGCATCGCCGATACAAAGCTTCAGCGGAGACAGAGACTCTCAGTGTGCGGCTCTACCGTCTGGGCTTGGCTTACCTCACCTTCACGGGTCCACTGGCCTATAGCGTTCTGTGCAACACAGCTGCCACCCTCAGATATGTGGCAGAAAGCCTTGGCTCCTTCTTGAGCTGGCTCAGCTTCTTCCCACTTCTTGGCCGCCTCATGGAGGCTGTCTTCCTTCTGCCTTGCCGGGTCTGGTGGCTACTGGTCGGGGACCCAGGCTTTGGCAGCAGCCAGTTCCAGGAGTGGGAAAAGCTCTATGAATTTGTTGACAGTTTTCAGGATGAGAAACGTCAGCTGGCTTACCAGGTAAGCCTTTCTTCCTTCCCTTCGGGTAAGTCTCTCCAGGGTCTGTCTGGACTCTCAGAGTTAGGAGAAGTCCTGCTGGAGCTGATGGCCTGCATAGGGAAGATCTGTCCTGAGGTCTGCTAGCTACGCCCTGAAGGGCCTCCTGGCTTCTTTGGCTTTCTGTGTGTGGTACCTGAGAATTGTGTATGGATAATACTTTTTCTTGAGGTCTGACATGGATAAAGTGCACTAAGTTTATGTACTTGCCCCTCTGGTTAAGGTAGGGAACATTACCAGCTCCGAGAACATTCCTTCCTGTCCCTTCCAAATCTATACTCCTACCTCGGAGGTTACCTCCTTTCTGACATCTTTCACTGTGGACTAGGGCTTTTGTTTCATGGTGTAGAAGATTAAATTCAGAACCCGGTGTATGTCACGTGATCACTGTCACACTGAGCCACATCCCAAGTCCTACCATGATATATTAGGTTAAGAACCTTTATTATTGTATGTGTGTGCACATGCCACAACATGAAGGAGAGGTCAAGCCTGGAGCCTCTCCTTCTGCCATGTGCCATGCGTATTCTGGGGATCCAGCTCAAGTCCTCGGGCTTGGCAGTGAGAGCCTTTGGCTGGCCTCCAACTTGTGATCCCCCTGCCTCTGCTCCCCCCCACCCCCGGGGCTGGGTACTAACAGGCAGGTGCCACTGTGTCCGCTAGTGAGGTTTTTTTGGTTAGTTTTCTTTTCTTTCTTTCTCTCCTCTTTTTTTTTCCTTTGCCCAAGTTTTGCATATTCTTGATAAATGGGGTCCTCTAATACTGGCCTGGCATTTCTCGTTCAACTTTACGTTTATAAGGCTTATTCGTATTTAACACGCTATTTTAAATAGGCTGTGGTGGTTGCTGTATCATATCCTAATCCCAGATTACTTATTCATTCTATTGTTAATATTTAGGTCATTTCTAGTTTCGGACTTTTTTCAGTGAAGTTCCTTTAAGTAGTTCTCAACCTTCCTAACGCTTTACTACAGTACTTCATGTTGTGGTGACCCCCCAAACATGAAATGATTTTTGTTGCTACTTCATAACTCTAATTTTGCTACTGTTATGAATGGTAATGTAAATATCTGATATGCAGATGGTCTTAGGTGACCCCTGTGAAAGGGTCATGTGACCCCTAGAGGGGTCTCGACCCACAGGTTGAGAACTGCTGCTTTCAGCACTGGTTTCACGTCTTTGGTGGACATACATAGTTATTTCTCTTGTGGGGAGGAGATCTTGTCAAGGATGCAAAGTTCAAGGTTGGGAAATGCAGCCATGATGAACAGAATCTTGACTCTTACATGAACTCCTGAGGTTTTTTTTGGGGGGGGGTGTTTGTTTGAGTTGTTTTGTTTTTCTCTGACTGCTGTGGATCAAACCCAGGACCTTATTGGAATTAGGGATGTGCTCTGCTACTGGAATAGACCACTGTCCCTAAGCACTGAAATTTTGTGTGATGCTCTGGGCCATTCTAGAGACTAAACAGCCTGATTTAGCAAGTAAGCTGGGAGAGACCCAGGTACTCTGAGCACTTATGAGATGCTAATTTGTCAGTTCTCTTTCACCAAGGTTTTGGGCCTTCCAGAAGGGGCAACCAGTGAAGAAATCCACAGGAATTACCTGCACCTGGTGAAAGTCTGGCACCCAGACCACAACCAGCACCAGACAGAGGAGGCCCAGAGGCACTTCCTGGAGATCCAGGCTGCATATGAAATCTTGAGTCAGCCCAAGAAGCCCAGAGCATCCCGGAGGTGAAAAGCAACACCCAGAGCATAGGCTGTTATCAGCAGAGCTGAGCAGCTTACTCAAAACATGGTACCCCAAAAATGTTAAAGACACTGCTTGGAGCAGAGATGAGGAAAAGTTCAAAGGGATGAGAACATTTGTGGTAGAAAATGTATTTATGTTCTCAATTTCTAAATTCTTGGTGATTGTATTCTTGATTATATTTTCTTAAGACCATATAGGGAAAGATACATTATAAAAGCCAATAAAATATCTTTCAAAGAATATACCACCATATCCTACCCCAGTACGTTGGTGTATGATGGAGGAAGGTTATTTAACTTTTATAAATGTGTAAAGCACTGGTTTAGGAGACTGAAGGAAAAGGATGAAGATTCTAATATTTCGTAATATGCTGTCTTATGACAAGAGTAATTTCGAGATGTAAGACAGGAGTTAAAAAGTCAAAGAAAAATGTTTTTATTCCATTTGTACTTTCTAGGCCTGTACTTTTCCCTAAAGGGACAGGTTGCTGTGGCACTGGGGAAGTGCCTCTGGTTGGAGCAGTATTGTGGGGAGCCCCTCAGGGGGTCGGAACAGCCCGAGCTCTCTGGACTTCTCAGTATTTGAAGTCTGATTGTGTCATAGCATCTCTCAGGAGCACCTGTTCTGACGGAGGATCGTAACATGGGTGTAGAGGCATCGGAGTCTGCCTTGTTCACTGCTTTGAACTGATGTCACAGGTGTATTGGGGCATTGGCAGAGGCACAGATGGCATGGCTTTATGGGAATCTGTAGATCAGGCTGTCCTGGAGCTCACATGCCTGCCTTTGCCCTCAGTCCAGGGACTGAAGGCGTGGGCCCCATGCTTCCAATGTGATGGTTAGTTTTAGTTGCCAACTTGACACTACCTTGAGTAACGAGAGGGGCCGGGAGAGACTCACCGAGGTACTGTCTAGATCGGGGCGGCCTGTGGGTAGGTCTGTGCGGCTTTTCTTAACTAGGTTAATTGAGGTGGGAAAACTCACCTTGAATGTAAGCTGCACCTGGTTCTGGGCCCCGGACTGAATGAAGGGAGGAAGCAGGCTGATTACTGGCAGGCCTGCATTCAGCGCTCTTCGCTCCTGAAGATGGAGTCCATGTGACCAGCGCCCTGGAGCTCCTGCCTTGACTTCCCAGACATGATAGACTGTGCTTGACCTGTGAGCCAGAATGAACCCCTCTCTCTAAGCTGATTTTGTCAGGGTATTTTATCACAGTAACAGGAAACGAAACTTAGACAGGACGCACGGAAAGATTCATGACTTTATGTCTCATGTGCCCTTAAGGCAGCTCCGGGAAGGCCTGGGGAGCTAGCAGCTTGTGTGTTTCAAAGAGGCTTCATTTAATTCCAGCTAGATGTGGAAAAAGAGACCAGGCTGCCTCGCTTTGCAGAGGAGGGCTGGAGACCAGGAACATGTTGGGATTATATACCATTACTTCAGCTGTCTTGCTCTTCCCGTGTGTTATAGTCACACTTTCCCCCCGAATGTTAACTCTGAGTAGTGCGCATAGTGTTTTAAGATGGAGATATGTCCTAGTGGCATTAGCATGCACAAGGTCCTGGGATTGGTTCCCCAGTACCACATAAGCTGGGCTCAGCAATACAGACCTCCCCAGTGTGTGTGTGTGTGTGTGTGTATGTATGTGTGTGTGTGTGTGTGTATATGTGTGTGTGTGTGTATGTGTGTGTGTGTATGTGTGTGTGTGTGTATGTGTGTGTGTGTGTGTGTGTGTGTGTGTGTATGTGTGTGTGTGTATGTGTGTGTGTGTATGTGTGTGTGTATGTGTGTGTGTGTATGTGTGTGTGTGTATGTGTGTGTGTGTATGTGTGTGTGTGTGTGTATGTGTGTGTGTGTATGTGTGTGTGTGTGTGTGTGTGTGTGTATGTGTGTGTGTATGTGTGTGTGTATGTGCGTGTGTGTATGTGTGTATGTGTGTGTATGTGTGTATGCGTGTGTGTGTATATGTGTGTGTGTGTGTGTGTTTTGGCAAGGTCTTGCACTATAACCCAGACTTCCCTGGAACTCACTATTTGGCCTAAGCTAGCCTCAAATTCACAATCATCTTGTTTACTGATGTGAATCACTGGTTTGGGCTAAAGCAGCGGTTCTCAACCTATGGGTCGAGACCAACCCTTCCCTTTCAGAGAAGTCACCTAAGCCCAACTGCATACCAGATATTTACATTACAATGCATAACAGTAGCAAAATTACAGTTATGAAGTAGTAACAAAATAATTTTACGGTTGGGGTCACCACAGCATGAGGAACTGTGTTAAAGGGTCGCAGCATTAGGAGAGTTGAGAACCGCTGGTCTAGAGAAAAAGAACTAACGGGATGTGTGTGTGTGTGTGTGTGTGTGTGTGTGTGTTTAGTGAGCTTTAAAATAGTGATAGGCAAATCACCCCTGAGACACTGAGAATCCAGTACTCAGTCCCCGAGGCCGGTGCCTCAACAGCCAGAATAGTCCCGGAACAGTATCTTCCACTGAGGGGTGTCAACCCATAATCGCTCAGTCCACAGACAGGATGCAGGCCCAGTCTGGTGCCAGGAGCCAGGCGAGTTTCTGGAGAGAGGAAGATCCCTATTCCGTGATGAAATCTTGAGGACGAAGGTCTGCTGTCAGCGAAGGGATCATCAGAAGGAACACTGGGGCAAACCTCCTCAGCAGCGAGAGGGAGGCCAAGCCAGCAAAGGCAGAGCTGAGCTTCCTCCCACCGCAGCGCCCTCTTCTTGAGGCTGCTACCGGAGAGCAGGCCCACCCTCGGGGTTGCCCTATGCCAACCAGGGCAATCCCGACACTCTCAGATGAGACTCCCCGCTCAGGTGGCGAGTTGACATGGAAGCCAACCACAGTAGCCCGCCCACATGCCCTTTCTCTAGCCCTCGTTAAATGACTCTTGTCTGCAGGAAGAAGATAAAAGGACTAGCGTCGGTCTCCCAAACCCGTTCAGTTCCCAAAGAGGATAATTTGCTATCGTTTGAGCGCTGGGCCCACTCACTCACCTGAAATCATGTGCCGCTCTGTAAATTGTCACCTCCTGTCCTCTCCTCCCATGAAGAAGGGCGTCTGGCCCTCACTGGGTCCTGCAGACAAGCATCCGCCCACGGCTCTGCCGGGGTATGTTCGTACGCATGCGTACGTTTCTCTTATCCGCATATCTACTGCCAGTCTGTGCTAGCCAAGCCTCAGGATCTGCGCTATGTTGCCAGGGCTAGTGGTATGACCCACTCCCAGTAACTGAGAGGCTGAGGGATCACTTTGGGCCAACTGGGAGATCCTGTCAAAAAACCAAAGCGATGGAACCCCACAGCAACAACAACAAAATTGGAGATAGTTTTTTTTCAGTAGTCACACAATTTTAAAAACACTCCCTTTTTTTTTAACTTAATTTTATTTTGTGTGCAGGCAGAGGACAACCTGAGGGAGGCAGTTCTCTCTTTCCGTCCCATGGAGCCCTGGGTTTTCAGGCTTGGCTGCAGCTGCCCTTATCCTCTGAGCTATCCCACGAGCCCCATAAAGAACTTTATCTTTTTCTGGGACTGAGAGATGGCTCGGTGGTTAGAGCACTGGCTGTTCTTGCAGAGCGCCTTGTCCCGTACCCTGTACCAACATGGCAGCTCATAACTGTTCTTAACTCCAGTTCCAGGGGATCTAGCACCCTCTTCTGGTCTCCTTGGGCACCAGGCACGCAAAATTAGATTTTTATTTTTTAATTTGTTTTATTTACTTATTTACTTTTGAGACAAGGTCTCTCTACACAGTCTGGGCTGTCCCGGAACTCACTATGGACTCACAGAGATCCCCCTGCCTCTGCCTCCCGAGTGTCGGGATTAAAGGTGTGCGCCACACCTATTCACAGTATGTGTTCTTAAACACTAAGTCATCTCTCTGGTGCCCAGATGGAGAGTTTCATAAGGACTCAATGTCAGTACCTGTTTAAAAAACCTGAACTTTGAATGAAAGTACAAGCCTATAGAGAGACCCTGTCTCAAAAAACTGACACACACACACACAGAGACACAGACACAGACACATGGACACACGGACACAGACACACACACACACAGACACAGACACACACACAAACACACATACACACACAGACACACACACACAGACACATACACAGACACACAGACAGACAGACACACAGATGGACACACACACTGTTCTGTTCTTTCTTTCAGAGGATCAGAGTGAGTTTGGTCCCCCGCACCCAGACCAGTGGTTCCCAATGGTCTGTGACCCCAGCTCCAGGGGACTCAACACTCTCCTTAGTTGCCTGCATTCATGTGAACATACCCAAACATAGACATGCATACAAACACATAATCAAAGTATTAAAATTAGAAAACCCTAGAAAGGGCTAGGTGTGGTGGCGACACACACCTCGAATCCCATTACTCAGAGACGAGGCAGAGGCAGGCAGATGTCTGAGACCAGTCAGGGCAACAGTGAGATGCTGTCTTGAAAAGACAAGAAACGAGCAGCAGCAATAAGAAGACACTAACAATGAACAGGATCGTCCTTACCCTGTTGCTTAGCCAAGTCAATGAAACCCAGCCTTTCCAAGATCTCCTGTTTCTACAAATCAAACATGTATAGACTCTGTGTTGGAAAAGAATTGAGAAAGCCCCGGCCTATGCACCGTGGATCACAGAATCTTGGGAATTACCTCACAGATGGCCATTTTCACTTTTGCTTGGATTAGAAATCCTTTCTTTTTCCCATTTTGGGACGTGTGTGTGTGTGTGTGTGTGTGTGTGTGTGTGTGTGTTCTGGAAATTGACCTGTGAGTTGAACCCAGGGCCTCATGAATGCTAGGCCAGAACTGTATCTCAAAGCTGATTATAGCTCAGCCCTTTCTTACTTTGGTTTTGAGGCAGGGTCTCGCTCTCTAGCTCAAGCAAAATTTGAGCTTGTGATCCTCCCGTGTAAGTTTCCCAAATAGGTGAGGTTACATGCGTGAGCTGGCAAGCTTGCTAGGAGTCATTTGATGGTTGTATGGAGCTAGGATGTGGCTGGGAGGCAGAGTGCTCCCTCCCTGCCTGTGTTTAGAGATACTTAGATCAGGCGACCTAGAACTCACTACGTAGACAAGGCTCGCCTTTTCCTTGTAATTCTCCTGCCTCAGATTCCCAAGTGCTAGGATGAACCATGAACCATCATGCCTCCCCCTCACCCCCGCCTTTTTTTTTTTGCCCCAAGGCAGGGCTTCTCTGTTGTAACTCTGCTGCCCTGGAACTCACTCTGTAGACCAGGATGGCCTCGAACTCACAGAGCTCCTCCTGCCTCTGCCTCCCGAGTGCTGGGATTAAAGGCATGTGCCACCACCGCCAGGCTCGTGCCTCCCTCTTAAAAGTGCTTTTGAGGCCCAGCTCTGAAAAACAAGAAAACTGGAAAAGCGGCAGGTTTTATTTTTATTTTTATTTAATTAAATTTTTTTTTCTTTTCTCATACAACTCAACACGTCCCGACCCCCCTCCTCCCCTCCCTCCAGCCAGGCTCCTCCCATCTCCACCACAGTTAGTTTCTTCGCCGCAACTTCTCTTTAGACTCACCATCTCTCCCCGCAAAGAGCAAAAGCCCCTCTTTATTTCTGAGAATCCATCCTTTACTTCAGATCTCTTCGGTTTCCCTACTAAAGTGCTTTTGTAGACAAGTACTACAGCTCAGTAGGCAGAAGAGCCACACGGAGGTGAGCTGCTGGGCCTCCTGTCTGTCTCCCGTCGCCCGGGGTGGCTGTGCCATCCTCTTCTGCCTCTCGAGCTCTGAGCTCTGGCGTGCAGCACCGGCTTCTGCCTTTTCTGCTAACCAGGAGGGGGGACGGTCGTCAGCACCACAGCCTCAGTTTCTTGTGAGGTGAGAAGTTAGACTCCGGTGACCTTTAGGGTCACACTTAGCATAGGCCTGTAGTTCTTTTCACCTGAGGCTTATGTTAAACAATCTGACTTGTCATCCTGTGGCTGCCCTCTTGTGGCCATTATTTTGGTAAGAAAGCAAATTAGCGGGGAGTGGTAGTGCACTTTAGAGGCAGAGGCAGGGATGTCTCTGCGAGTTCAAGGCCAGTCTGATCTACATAGTGAGTTCCAGGCCAGTCAAGGCTATCTAGTGAGACCCGGTCTCTAAATAAGTAACTTATGTTTGAGTCAGGGTCTTGCAAGTAGCCCTCAAACAATCTGATGATGGTGATGATGATGATGATGATGGTGATGATGATGATGATGGTGATGATGATGATGATGATGATGGTGATGATGATGATGATGATGATGATGATGGTGATGGTGATGGTGATGATGGTGGTGATGATGATGATGATGATGATGATGGTGATGATGATGATGATGGTGATGATGATGATGATGATGGTGATGATGATGATGATGGTGATGATGATGATGATGATGATGGTGATGATGGTGGTGATGATGATGATGATGATGATGATGATGGTGATGGTGATGATTATGTGTGCACCTATCTGTAGTGTGTCACAGAGCACTTAGGAAGGTCAGAGGACAGCTTTCATGATTCACTTTCCTTCCCCTTTGGGGTCTGGAAACTGAACTCATCATCAGGTTTATGCAGACAGTGCTTTTGCCCACTAAGCCATTGTGCTGGCCCAGAAGGAGAAGGGAAAGTACTTAAGGAGGGGCTGGAGCGACGGCTCAACTCTTAAGAGTACTGGCTGCTCTACCAAAGGACCTCAGTTTAATTCTCAGCATCCACACCAGGCCCCTCAGGCAATCCAGCACTCTCTTCTGGTCTCCTCAGACACCTGCACTGGCCTGCACATACCCACACACACATATGTATAACTAATCAAAAATAAATTTTAAAGAAGAGGTTGGGGAAAATAGCCTAGCTGTAGAGTACTTGGCAAACACGCCCAGGGAGAAAGTTTCACTGTATGGTGTAGGCTGGCTTCAAACTCCTGGGCTCAAATGATGTACTGCCTCAGCCCCTATGTAGCTGAAACTACAGGAGCCTAGCCCCATGCTAGCCTTAAAATACAAGACTTAGCCAGTGTCAGTAGAGGTACATACTTTAATTCCAGCACTTGGGAGACAGAGGCAGGTGCATTTCTGAGTCCCAGGTCAGCCTGGTCTATAGAGCTGAATTACAGAATAGCCAGGGCTACGCAGGAAAAAACCCTGTCTCAAAAAACCAAAAATAAAATAGAATGCTTAATTGTTTGAAGAACGGCATAGTGACTATTGCCTCCTTAAAACTCCCCTGTACGCTAATATTCGTTTTAGAACTATTTATGTGGCTGAGGATTAGAGCAATCATTTTATGTGATTGCTAGCCCTATAGAACCTTGTGCTTTATTTTCGATCGCTGATAATAATGGTATTTTTATAGAAATTTATAAAAGCTTAGGGTTAGAACAAGTGCATCTCTAATTCTTGTGCCTTCTCTTGGGCTCTTTTCCTTATGCATCTTTGTGTCCAACTGTGATACGATAGTTCTTGTTTTATGTTATTATATTTTATTTTTGTTACATTTTATTATTTAGAATGTTTAGGAATCAGTAAGCTCTACTATATAATGCTAGAATGACTTCATTGTTACACACTTGAGCATAAACACATAGCATAAAATGTATCCTTTTAAATTTCATTTTCTTTTGTTGAGACAAGGTCTTATTCTCATAGCCCAGTCTGGTTTCAAACTCACAATCTTCCCATTCCTTCTGCCCAGAGATTGCAGACATATGTCACCATGCCTAGCAAATTCATCTGTTTTGTTCCGTGCTACTTTATGGCAGGGTCTCCTGTGACCCAGACTGGCCTTGAGCTCCCTGTGAGTAAAGATGACCCTGAATAACTAAGCCTCCAGGCTCCACCCCCTGAGTCCCGACTACAGCCATACAGGACAGTCTAGTTACATTCCTTCCTTTAAAGTATACAGTGTTAACCCCAGCACTTGGGAGGTAGTAGCCGGTGGATCACTGTGTGAGTTCAAGGCCAGCCTGGTCTACATAAAGAGTTATAGGACAACCAGGGCTACATTAAGAGACACTGTCTCAAAAAAAAAAAAAGTTTACAATGTTATGTATGGCGTTGGGCCTAGTCACAAGTGTAACCTTCAGGACTCTCCAATTCTACAATGTCTTCACCCCCCAAAAAAGGTCCTACCCACCCTGGAAGTCACTCCTCCTTACTTGTAGTGGTCACTGGCCACCACGCTCTGTTCTCTGCGGTCTGTTTCTTAGACTTGCTTACTCTGCTGTTTGCTTCGATTAATTAATTAATTAGTTAATTAGCTAATTTATATTTTCCTAGATCCTTCCCGTCCTCCAGCCCTGCCGTTAGTCCTCGTTGTTCTTCGTGTCCGCCTTCCAGGCCTGCATGTTTTTTCAGACAGGGTCTCATGTAGCCCACGCTAACCATGGCTTTAGTTTCTGGTCTTCTTCAGTGTTGGTACGACATGCATGCACTACCGTAGCGGATGTATCTATTTTTTTTTTTGAGATAAGCTTTTCTACCGTCAGTTAGACGGACGTGGAGCTTAGCACAGGCTGGCCTCAAATTCCAGCCGATGCTTTTGCCTCGGCCTCCCTAGTGCCAGGATGCAGTCGCGGTCATCGCCCCTGCTCTGTTCTGTATCCCCCCAACACACACTGTTCTGGATATTTTGTATAGCTGGAATCAATGTGTTGCCCTTCGCGTGTGCCGGGCTTCTTTCATGTAGCGTGATTTTTTCAAGGTTCATTCATGTTATCGCATGCGTCGGTACCATATTTCCATCGTGTTTAAATGATTCACATTGGAAAGCTATTCAATCATCCCTTTTTAGGAAATGTGTATTTCACACACACACACAGCTATGTGTATACAGTAAGGATTGTTGCACCGATAGCTTCGGCCGCTAATTCCCCTATTCTCTTGACTTATTCCCTTAGAATAAATTCCCATGAGTGAGATTATGAGGTCAAAGGGCATGAACATTTTTACAGCTCTTGTCAATATTGCTCTTAAATTGTGGTGCCCAGAACTAATGCAATTCTCAGTGTGTTCAGACAGAACAGGGTGCTGTGGGGCTATTAAGTTCTCAAGGTCTGGACAATACATCATCCTTTAAATCAAGCAGCCCAAGAATTTATTAGTGTTTCTATTTTTCCCCTCTTCTTTTTCCCTCTCTTTCCCTTTTTCCCTTTCTTTGTTTCTAGCTTGTATGTCTGTGTTATTCTGTGAGCTTCTAGCCAAGGAGAGCATGTCTCCCCAGCACTGTCGCTTTATGTCTCTGATTTGAGACAGGATCTCACGTACACAGCTGGGAATGGTTTTGAATTGCTATCCCTGTCTCTACCTCCCAAATGCTGAGGCTGCAGACACGTAGCAAGCTTGGCATGCTAGTCCAGCGAAAGTTAAGCCCAGCCCCCACTCGGCTCTAGGCGCTGTGTGTTTAAGCTGTGTTTGCAGCTGTTCTAAGACCCAGGGCCCTTTTTGAGGCTCCTAGCCTTGAATTTAGCATGTCCTGGTTTTCTATTAAAATTTTTTACCTTTCTTTTTGTTTCATGTGTGTGTGCATACCACACGCATTCAGTACCAAAAGCGGCTCCGGGGTCACGGAATTCCCCTAGGATTGGAGTTACAAGACAGGTATGAGCCACCATGTGGGTGCTGGGAACCAAATCCAGATTCTCTGGAAGAGAAGTCAGTGCTCTTAACCACTGAGACATCTTTCCAGCCACATTTTGTTGTTTTTCTCTAATGTTGGGTGGTCTTGAAAAGCTAGCTGCAGGTATAGCTTTTTTTTTTTTTTTATTTTATATATTTTGGTCTTAGCTGGAAACCACCCTTTGTCACAAGGCAAAATATAACAGTTTCCATCCCCTTCACTTTATTTTAGATAAAAATTTTAATTTGTTGAGATTTATTTATTTTTATTTTATAAAGCGCACGAGTGTTTTGCCTGCATGTATGTCTGTGTGTCGTGTGTGTACGGTACCCTCAAAAGCCAGAAAACAACACTGGATCCCTTGGAACTGGAGCTATACAGACACCTGTGAACTGTCTTATGGGTCCTGGAAATTAAACCCAGGTTCTCTGGAAAAACAGTCAGTTCTCTTTCCTTGAGCCACCTCTCCAGCCCTCCTTCCCCCCTGCGCGTTTAAAAAAGTCTAGTAGTTGCCCCCCCCCAGGAGGGTAATTTCCAGACTTCAGGTATCCCCCTTTTTAAGGAAAGGACGGAGCAGCTGTGATGCTGAGTTTGCCATGTTGTTACAAGCAAGCTCCAATTGCAGGGTGGCTTTTGGATGCCACGTAATTTCCTGGGGAAATCTGGAGTAGTCTATTTCATTTTGTTTGGGCTTAGTGGAAAAGGGCCCGGCTTGATGACCTGAGGTTAATCCCCTGATCCCGCAAGGTGGCAGGAGAGAACCACTTCCTGAGAGTAGCCCTCTGACCTCCTGCCCTGAGAAGCTGACCTCATTTTTGCTTCAAGCTGCTGTTGTCTTTCTTAGGCTCCACAAAGGATTGGAACTATTCAGCTGCTCTGTTCCCTGGGTTTTGTTTTGTTTTTGCTGAAGTGAGGCTTAAACAGTAAAATAAAAAACTTTAATGTGGTGTTCTGGCTGAACGAGATGTCATTCTAACAATTGTTTTCTTTCTCTTCCTTCTCCTTCCCCCCCAGTTCTCTTCCTCTGTCCCAGTGCGCATCCAGCCTTTTATCTGTCCCTGTTTATCTGTAGAAGATAACTCTAGGCAAGGACTTTGGACCTCGGCCGTTTAAACCTTACCAATGAGTTTCAACAAAATAATATACCGTCCTGCGTGGAAAAGTTGAAAAGGAACCATTTTAACCTGTAATCTCAGCTCCACTTCTGTGCGAGAAAAACTGGGGCAGTGAGTCGGTTAGCTTGAAAACTTGGCTCTGTGTACCTGTCTGTCGGTCGGTCTATCATCTGTCTGTCTATCTATCGTCTGTCTGTGTAGCTGTGGGGTAGGAGGATGGGAGGGATGTTTGTGTGTGTACAGGTGCTCAAAGAAGCCAAAGAGGTCGTCAGATCCCTTGGAGCTGGAGCCACAAGTGGCTTGAGAGTCACCTGACACAGATACTAGGAACCCGATTTGGGTTGTCTGCAAGAGCAGTATGGACTTTTTACTACTATCTCTCTAGCTCTAAACTTGGCTCTTAAAAAAGAAATCTTGCACGGGGGCAGGCAGGGCCTGAGGCAAAGCTGATCTTCTGGCCTCTGAAGGCACACGATGCAGACACACACTTGGGGAAAACACCCACACACATTTAGAAAAATAAAAGAATAAAAGGAGTCTGGGTTGGTGGCAGAAGCCTTTAGTCCCAGCACTCACGAGGAGAGACAGACAGCCAGTCTACAGAGCTAGTTCCAGGGCAGTCAGGGCTACAGAGGGAAGCCCTTTCTGGAAAAACAAAATAAAACAAACAAAATGGAACGGGCTTGGGGACCAGTGTGTTTTGCTGAGATGTTGTCCTGGCACAAATCTAAGAGTCCTCAAGGCTCCCATTACTTCATTTTGGACTTTATTGCTTTTTTCTCTCTTTCCTTCCTGGGACTTCCCAGCAGCTCGAATTTACTGCTTTTCTGTATAGTTGGAATTTGCTAGTCTGAATCTTTGCACTTCTTTTACGGCCTCGCTTGAGGTTTATCCCTAAACGATACCTTCCCGGATTAATTCTACCTTCTGCAATCTTTCCCCTCTGAGTTCCTTTAGCATTCTTGTCTAAACTGTACCAGTCTCGAAAGCATTTCCTTACGTGTTTCTGGGTAATTGTTCTGTCTCATGTTTACAAGTCTCTCCTTAACTTCACCAGACTCCTTCAGGGCAGGAACTGTCTTCTTCCAATGCAGATAAGGGAGCATTTAATAAATCTGTAACCTTGGATAAATTATTTAACAAGCTTGGGTTCAGTTTTCTCAACATGGGGATAATGTTGCCCGTATCGCAGGGATGATGAGACAATTAAAGGAGACAATGTATTGAGAGCACTTCATAAATTATAAAACGTCTTCATAGCAGTTAGGTGGTTGTCTTTATTTTACAGCTAGCGGGCCTTGAAGTCACAGTCTTCCACCTCAGCCCCCCAAGTGCTGAAATCATATGCATTTTCCACCATGATTGGCTATTTTTATTTAGAATAGGTTTTATTATTACTATTGTGTGTGATGATGATGTGTGTGTGCACATGCGCGTGCACATGTGTGCATATGGATGCTCCAACACCACAGCACACGCAGGGAGGTCACAGGGCGACATCCAGGGACTGGTTCTCTCCTTTCCTGATGGATGCCAGGGAGCCGACTCCTGTCGCTGTCGGACTTCTGAGACAATCCCTTTATCCGCTCACCGTGTTGCTGGTCTTGCTGGGCTAATTTTTGAAAACATTATGACAGAATATAGAAATAAGAGAGCATGCCAAAGTTTCAGGTTAGCTTTTCCTATTGAAGTGTCACATGACAAAAATATTGCCAATGTCAGAATCAAAACTCAGGTCACAGGAAAGCGGTGTTAATTACATCTCTTTCACATAGGGACAAATTCACTTAAGACTAAATGGGAGATTTCTGGGTTTTTGTTTGTTTGTTGTTTTTTGCAGTGCTGGAGATTAAACCCAGGGCCTCTAGCATGCCAGGCAAGGGCTTTACAAGTGAGGTATACACCCAGCCCTGCTTTTTGATTTTTGATGCAGGGTCTTGTCCAAGTTACCCTTTTACTTAAAATCATCCTTAAATCAGGCAGTGATGGCGCACGCCTTTAATCCCAACACTCGAGAGGCAGAGGCAGGTGGGTCTCTGTGAGTTTGAGGCCAGCCTGGTCTAGTTCTAGGACAGCCAGGGCTGCAAAGAGAAATCCTGTCTCAAAAAACAAAGCAAACGAACATAAAAGAAATCACCCTGGCTCAGCCTCCGAGTACTGGAATTACAGGTGGCACCACTAGGCCTGTCTTGGACCTTAGTTTTGTTATCTGTGATATGGCAAGTGCTAAGATATTTGAGCCCCTTAATAGAGCATGGCGAATTAATTCAGAGGACCTGGGTTCAATTTCCAGTACCCATACAGTGGCTCTCAAAGTCTGTAATTCCAGTTCCAGTGGATCTACCACCCCCTTCTGGCCTCTGTGGGTACTGCATGCATGATGTGCTCGCAAAACATCTACACACATAAAATAAATCTTTAAAAAATGTCAGAGCTGGGTGGGGTGGTACACACCTTTAATCCCAGCAGAAGGGAAGGAGAGACAGGTAGATCTCTATGAGTTCCAGGCCAGTCAATGTGGTGACCTTCGCAACAACGGTCTGTATTGCACTGATTTTTCTTCAGTTTGTAGAGTGTAGCCACTTTGCAGTCATTTCATGACAGGTAACGATCTCTTTTATTTTGAAGCAAAACAAGCAACAGGAAATGGGTACGTAGTATAAAGAACGGGGAAGACACTGATGCTCATTTTTAAAAAGCTTAGATTTGTTTTCTGTGTGAGTGAATGTTTTACCTGCCTGTGGAGATGCACACCACATGCGTACCTGGCGCCTGCAGAGAGGTCAGAAGAGGGCTCTGAATCTCCTGAGATTGGCGTTCAGGGTGGTTGTGAGCCATCACGTGGGTGCAGGGAACTGAGCCAGGGTCCTCTGCAAGAGTCGCAAGTGTTCTTAACCACCGAGCCATCATCAGGTCCCCAAAATCGGTATTAAAAGAAACGTTTTCAAAACATTTGTTGGATGTCCTTCTAGAGACGTGGGAACTGTAAGGAGAGAACAGAGGTAAGCCACCAGTTGCAGTGTCTCCTCCCGCTGTGCACCGCCTGCTCTTTCTTTTCAACGAAACCTCCTGTCCTCGCATGAGCTGCGCGAATATAGAAGCCTTTCCTTTGGTATTGGTGAGATGGCACAAGGAGGAAGGCGCTTGTGGACAAGTCTGGGGACCCGAGTTCAAACCCCAGGACCCACATGGTGGAAAGGGAGAGCTGACTCCCACATCGTCCTCTGACGGCCACACTAAGGCATGTCCACATGCCCACGTAGAATAAGATAAGTCACTAAGTTTCTCCGTTAGACAGTAGCGACCATGTGAGCTCGGTCAGAAGACAGCAGATGTTGCACAGACACAGACCTGCCAGAGCTCAGCACAGGGGTCAGCATGTCACGACAAGCGCCAGCCTGGACGGCAGAGCTTCGATGGTCTGATCTTTTTAATGACACAGAAGCTCCTCGGGTGTTTTATCGATACAAAAATTCTGCCCACTCATCCAAGGACCTATTTGCATAATGAAGGAAACTTGTAGTTCAGTCTCATCCCTCAATCCTTTAGCAAACCACGCCACCTTTACGGCGGCAAACTCAAGGCCTAAGGGGAGTGTTCTCGCCTTGTTGCCTGAGACTGTGAGAGAGGGATTATAAAAATTCCTCCACAGCAACATTGCTCTTACCACGATGGCTCTGCCAGAGAGCCGTGTGCAGGTGCAGGTCATGAGGAACCAAACATCTGAATCACAGATTTACATCAAGCCAACGTCTGCAGATAATACAAAACTTAGGCAGCCCTTCCCCAACAATGTACAAAGCAATTGTTCCAAAGTTACAAGAGCATAACTAGAAATTAACTTCCCCAACAAGAGGCATCATGACTTGATAGGCTAGAGTTTGGTGTGTGCATGTATGAGCTGCATGTGTGTGAGCATGCACATACTTGTGCTCTTAAACAAGGATGCCTGATGACTTCCTCTGTGGCTGCTTTATTGCCTGGAGACAGGGGTCTCTCGCTGCAGGGTAAATTAGCTGTTTCAGCTAAGTTGGCTGGCCAGCCATTGAGCTCTCAGGATCTACCTGACTCTGCCTCTCAATGTTGGAGCTAGAGGCTTGTGCAGCTATCCCTGGCTCTTTATGTGGGTGCTGGGTATTTGAACTCAGGTCTTCATGCTTTCAAAGCAAGCACTCTTACCTACTGAGCCACCTTCACAACCCCAACAGACCAGTTTTAAAGAAGGGGGGCCTACAACATCTAATGAACTTGTATTTGTTTTGCAGCAGCAATAGGCTTCTGCATTTCCTGGATGGCTTTCGGTGGCAAAGTCAGTCCGCCAGGAACAGACGGATCCTTACTAGCGAGGCCTATGTTGTTCTGTTCTTATTCTATATAGCAAAGGAAACTGGAAAAACGAGTCACTATTCTTTGGGTGCCTGTATAATTTTGTACTGTTCTGTGCTTCTCCGATTAAGTAGCATACCATTATAATTAATTATTTAATAGCACTCTCTTCCTTTATAACTGGATACTCTCGTTAGGGGTAGCGGTGTATTTATTTTCATCCTAAGCGGCCTGATGCCTAGAAGACAGCCGCCATTCATCGGGTTCTTACGTCAGCTCAGTGGAGGAAAAGAGAGCAGATATTTGAATGCTTGCTTCTATTTGTATATTTGTATATACTAATCAGCAGATGTTCGATTTAGTGCCTTCACTAGGCAGATGACTAGTCTTTTGCGTGTGCGTGTGTGTGTAGGCCAAAATTCTACCTACCTACCTATCTACCTATCTACCTATCTACCTACCTACCTACCTATCTACCTACCTATCTACCTACCTACCTATCTACCTACCTATCTACCTACCTACCTATCTACCTACCTACCTACCTATCTACCTACCTATCTACCTATCTACCTACCTACCTACCTACCTACCTACCTATCTACCTACCTATCTACCTACCTACCTACCTATCTACCTACCTACCTACCTATCTACCTACCTATCTACCTACCTACCTATCTACCTATCTACCTACCTTCCTACCTATCTACCTACCTACCTACCTATCTACCTACCTACCTACCTACCTACCTACCTATCTGAGACAGGGTCTCACTATGTAGCTTTGCCCTGGACCCGTGTAGCTGAGGAAATGGCCTCTAAGTCGCAGAGATCACCTGCTTCTACCTCCTGAGTGCTGGCATTAAAGGTGTGGGATCCTACATCTGACTCATCTTTTGCTTTTTGAGTAAAAAACTGTCCTGGAATGTACCAACAGGCTTAGCCTGCTGCTGGCGGGCCTCAGGAGCTCTCCCATCTCTACCCTCAACATTTCACCTAGTGCTGAGATTACAAATCCAAGCCACCACTCCTGCTTTTCCTCTCAGGTGGGCTCCAGGGATTGGATAGCAGCGGAACTATTTTCTTAGCTCTGCCATTTGCCTCTTCAGTCTGTAAAATTATGTTTGGAGTAGACTGGGCACGTGTTAGCCAGGGCTCAGTGTGCTTCAGAGAATTTTTAAATGTAACTTTTAAACTTAATTTTTACTTTATGTGCATTGGTATTTTGCCTGCATGTATGTCTGTGTGACTGTGTCAGAAACCCTGGAACTGGAGTTACAGACAGGTGTGAGATGCCACGTGGGTGCTGGCAATTGAACCTGGGTCCTCTGGAAGAGCAACCAGTGCTCTGAACCCCTGAGCCATCTCTCCAACCCCCTTAAGTTTATTTACTTATTTATTTATATTTTTTGTTTGTTTCTTTCGAGACTGGGTTTCTCCATGGTAACCTTGGCTGTCCTGGAATTCTCTCTGTAAACTAGGATGGCCTTGAACTCACAGTGATCTGCCTGCCTCTGCCTTCCAAGTGCTAGGATTAAAGGTGTGCATCACCAATGCCCGGCCTATTTTTGTTATTTTTAATTATATGTATGTGCCTGTGTATGTTCACAGGAGTGTGGGTGCTTCACAGATGCCAGGATAAACGATGCCCCTCTAGCTGGAGTTACAGGTGGTTTTGAGCCACCTGGTGTGGGTGCTGGGAACTGAACTCATGTCCTCTGGAAGAGGGTGCATGTGTGTGTAACCACTGAGCTATCTTTCCAGCCTGTGCTTCAGAGTCTGAGAGTCCTGCTTTATCTTAGATTGGTTTAGAACTCACTATGTAGTCCAAGGCTGGTCTGGAACTTGGGTTTCTTCCACCCTCAGCCTCCCGAGTATTGGAATTACAGATGTGCATCACCATAACTGGTTTGGCTCCAGAATTCTTAACTCCTACCCATGAGTAGTTAAGAAACACAAAACTGGGCACTGGAACTCACTGTGGAGACCAGGCTGGACTTGAACTCACAAAGATCCTCCTGCCTCTTGAGTTCTTGAGTGCTGGGATTTAAGAAGTGTGCTACTACCCTCAGCAATTTGTTTCTTTTTAAAAGATAGTGCCTTGCTATGCATCCCAGGATAGGTTAGAACTCACAATTCTTCTGCCTCAGCCTCCTGAGTGCAGGAGCTACAGTGTACATGCCTCTGTACATCGTTCAGCACTTTTATGTTCTTATAAAGAACAGCAGTTAAGAGCAATTGCTCTTGCAGAGGACCGGAGCTTGGTTCTCAGCACCCACATGGTGGCTTACAAACATTCGGAACTCCAGTTCCCAGGAATACGATATCTTCTGACTTCTGCTGGAACCAGGCACGCATACGTATAAAACATATCAATCTAAAAATACTAAAATTAGAAGTGCCTAGCATGTTTAAGGCCAGGGGGATGGAGGGTAACAGCCCATTCGGCATGGTGTTGGCCTTTGACCTCCCAGCACTCAGGAGGCAGAGGCAGGAGGATCCAGAGTTGGAGGCTAGCAGAGAGCCACATAGCCAGATCTTGTCTCAACAAACAAAAATAAAACCGTGCAAAGCAAAAAAGGCAGGGATCAGATGAAGACATATCACTCGGCAGACACATACTGTACTATACACTGTTATATGACCTAGGTCTGGCATGAGAGATGTATGGAACCGCAACGGCGTCCTGCCTGTAGAGCCCATCTAAAAGCACGCGCACAACCTCGAGGTACTGCTGCCTGTTCGAAGCCCCTTTGCTTGGCTTCAAAGGATTCGAGGCAGGTTGTGATTAATATTTCCAGTGATGATTTAGCCTAAATATCAGCGTCTACCAGGCGTATCCTTTTGATTATGTGCCATGATTGTCTTCTACAAAGTTCATCATCCCGATTTTAGAAACAATCGTCCAGAACAGATCTCATATTTAAAGTAAGTTCCTGGGCTAGCACGTGGCTTGGACATGCCTACGAGGGAGCCCCTTCTAACCTCTCTCTCCTGACCAGCCAATCAACACTAGAGATGATTCTGGCCCTGCAGAGGCTGGAGATTCCAGTGGTGACTACGAAGATAGGTAGAGAGATTCGACAACAGGCGTTATCAACCACAGCCTCGCAGAGGGACGCACCCACTGTGCTGCTGTGCGCCGGCCCGCACGTCCTCTCCTGACCCTCTCCCACCGGGCTGGGTGGCCCCGTGGCTCTGAAACGACCTTTAGGAGCAGAGATGGGTCGGGAAGGAGGCTAAGTTAAAGAGCGTAGTTCTGAGCCGCCGAGCGGTCGGCCGCGGGAGAGGACCCCCGTCCCTGCGGACCCGGAGCCACCTTCGGCCACCTCCGGAGAGTTTCGGCTCTTTCCGTCAGTTCCCGCTCGGCGCTTCACTCCTCGCCCGGCCGCTCTGGCCAGCCTTTCGGCTGTCCCGCACGCGGACGCGGGTCCGCGCCCCGCCCACCCGCCGTTCCTTCCAGCGCGGCCCCGGGCCGGCTCCTTCAACCCCTCGGTCCTCCCTGGTCTCCCGCAGCGCGGGCGCGCGGACCTGGCGGGGCCGAGAGGAGCGGTAAGCCGGCCGGCGCGCGCCCCGGGGCCGGGCCTCCTGCGCGCGCACGCGCCCTGCGCTCCGGCCGGCTGGGGCGCACGCGCGGCTCCGCGGCGGGGCGGGGCGGGGCGGGGCGGGGCGGGGGCGAGGGCGCGCGCGCGGGGGAGGGTCGCCGTGGGTCCGCGGGCTCTCCGGCCCCTGCCGCGCCTGCGAGTCTCTGCCCGCCGCCCGGCGGACCGGCCGAGTGGGGAGGCGGCGGTGGGGGCGGGGCGGCGTGGGCGGGCGAGCGGGGCGGAGCGCGGCCGCGGCGGCGGCGGCTCCCGAAGCCGAGGGCGAGGAGGAGGCGGAGGCTCTTCTCTCCTCATCCCGGACCCGGGAGCGTCCGGGACGCAGAGCCCGGAACTGGGGGCCGCGGCGGCCAGGTGAGGCGGGGTGCGGGGTGCGGGGCGGCGGCGGCTCGAGGGAGGGCCGGGGAAGGGGCAGTTGTTGGGGGTTGAGGTGCGGAGAGGAGGGGCCGAGCGCCCCGGAGCCCGCAGCGCCGGAGGCCCGGGTTCCTGAGGGTGAGGGCGGGCGGAGCGCGGGTCCGAGCGGGGAGTTTCCGGAGGGCAGGCCGGAGGCACAATGGAGTGAGGGGCTGCTGGGAGCGAGTGTGCGCGGCCGGGCTGGGGCGACTCGGAGCGCGGTGGCCGGGGGGCGGCGGGCGGCGGAGGGGCGTGCGGGAAGCTTCTGCATGGCGTCGGGGGCCGGGGGCCGGGGCCGGCTTCGGGGAGAAGGACGGTTTGGGAATCTGAGAGGAAAATGGACAGGAAGAGGCGAAGAGAGGCGAAAATGCGAGTTTGGGCTCGAGTTACAGCAGATTTTCGGTGCACCGGAGGGGTGCTGGTCTCCTAATTCATTCAGGAAGATTGGGTCTTTTTAGAAAGTGGGTTAGTCCGAGACTTGGCCCCTCGCTAAGCCGTGCAAGCCAGTCTTTCAATAATTTTGTTATCACTTGTAGTCCATTTTATTGGAAGACAAAGCTGTAACATTCCCGACCAGCTCAGCAGACTGCCGTAGTTAGTTCCTCTGTATTTATTGAGGCAGGAGAGAGGACACGTCCCCAGGAGTGTCCCGCTGAGTGAGGTCAGTGATACTGCGGAGTTCAGGGTGTTTGCACTGACGATGGAAATCTGAGTTGTCCGTCCTTTGTTCGAATTTCAGTTTCCCACTGAGAAATGTTCATAAACCATCTGATTCTGGCTTTCTGCTTGGGGAAGAGAATTGGGGTTTTTGTTCCCAGAAATTGTTCAGTGGTGCTGACTCCTAATTACCAAGCGGCCACAATAGCTTCCAGATTGAGTTAGGATGATTTGGGGATACTTGGGAAAGTATTTCTGGGTTCTGGACTTTGTATCCCCTCCTCCAGGCTCTTTATAGCTTGAGCTGCTTGCAACCAGGTGTGTAGCCTCAGGGGGACTTGAAGTCCTAGTAGTCCTTTTGCCTCAGACTCCCAAGGACTGCGATTACAGATTGAGCCGCTGCGACGGATGTGTTTTCTCGATGCTTGGGTTTCCAGACCAGATTTGACACAGCACTGAGTAGAAGCTGCCGTGATCGTGTGTTCAAAGATGTGCCAAGTTTTTCATTTGTGAGCATTGTTGTGCTGACTCATCTAAATTTAAGATTTCTGGGCATTCATCAGTTTATATTTTCAGCTATGTTTCTGATAGGCAGCATTAGGCTACCATATAAATATTCAAAAATCATGATCTAAAGCGTACTTGTAAAAATTCTTATGTATTTTAAATTACCTGTGTCAGTGTTTGTGCTTGTGAGTGCAGTGCCCCCAGAGGCCAGAAGAGGGGGTTAGATTCCCTGGAACTGGAGGTACAGCCGGTTTTGATTGTCCTGAGGTGGATACTGGGAATTGAACTCTGATCTTCTGCAAGAGCAGTACATACTCTTAACTGCTAGAGTCATTGTCTGGTCTCTAAATTGTAGTTAAATTAAAAAAAAAAATTGGTATGATGTCACTCTGTAGCCCAAACTGGCCGGCCTGTAATTCATAGCAGTTGGTCTGTCTCAGCCTCCAAAGTTCTGAGATTACAGGCAGATGAACCCACCATGTCTGTCTGAATGGTGCTTTTCATGTATAGGATGGTACAGGAGTGTAAAGGGGCGGTGGGGGGTGGGGAGCATGAGGATCAGAAGCTTGAGGGCATCATTCTTTGGCTACATAGCTTGTGATCACCCTGGACTTGGACTACATGAGACCATGTCTCACTCCCCAGCCCTAAGTCAAAGAAGAAGAAAGTACAGGGTCCTCGTGTGTGAAGTGTGGCTCTTGACCTTTTAGTGGGCTAGGCAAAATGCTGATTGCTTTTTCGTGTATGCTCTTACTTAATTAATCATCAGGTTAATTTAATTCTCTTTATAAATTTAGAAATTAAATAATTTGCTAAGGTCACAGAGCTAGTGAATAAGGAAGCTGGATCCAGATCTATCTCTGCATGGCTTTTTAAGTTTTTCTCTGCCTGTTTCTCTACTCCCTCAGGCTTTTTCTTTTTCTCCCTCCTTCTCCCCCCTCTTCCTTTCTTCCATTCTTCCTTTTGCTGAGGCAGAGTCCGGCTTCCGCCTCCCGCGGGCTAGGATCATAGGGATTGTTGTCATGCACCCATGCTCTCAGTTCATGTGCAGGGGACTAGGGCCTCCCGCTCTCTCCCAGCTGAGCCACGTCCCTCCACTTCGAGTGTGCTTTCTGTTCTGTGAGGCAGTCTCACAGTAGCCCTGGTTGGCCTGGAAGTCTTTGTAGACCAGGCTGGCCTCAAATTCACAAGAGATCCACCACTCCTGCCTAGGGAAGACTGGGATTTAAGTGTGCCACCATGCCAGGCCCTCCCTTGTTCTTTTGACACAGGTTTTATAAGGTTTGACGCCATAGCTCAGGCTCACCTGGAACTCTCTGTGATCTTACCTCAGTCTTCCAGTTGTCGGGATTGCAGGAGTGAACTGGCACATCCACCTTTAATCTTTTTCAAAAGAGATTGTGGGGGGGGGGTTGGGGGGAAGGTGCTGGAGAAGAGGGTGTCAGATCTTCTGGAGCTGGAGTTACAGGCGGCTGTGAGCTTCCTAATGTGCAAACCAAATCCAGAAGAGCTCTTAACTGCTGAGCTCCTCTAGCCCCGTGCTCCTCTCTTGGTCGCTTAAAGCAGTCTGAACCGGTTGTAACTTGAGTCTGATATGACAACAGTAATCGGTTTCTTTCTTGCCTCCCTTCCTCTCCCCTCCCCTCTTCTGTCCTCTTGGAGATGGTCTTGTAATATAACCCCGGCTCTCCTTAATCTTAAAGCCTTAACCTCCCAGATGTTGAGATTACAGGCGTGTACCACCACATCTGTCTGACAGCAAACAATGCTTTGGTTTAGGATTGGCTTGAAGAATAATTCCATGTATAGAATTTATGAAAAGTTTACTGCTCTTGTGGTTTTAAGGTTCTTAAGATTCTGGTAATAGTGCTAAAAACATCTCACCAAGACTTGCCTCGAGATCACATGTGCCTTTTCTGTGCAGTCTAGTGTTGAGGGGTGTGCAGTGCATGGCACTTGTTCTTGCAGAAGTCGAGACAGCCAGTTGCAGAGCCAGAACCAATTAACTGGGAAAACAATTGAAAACCGTTCAGCGCACAAGTGCTCTCCGAGCACCTGTTGATCCCACAGTTGATACTGGCATCACTTCTAAATATAGACAGGGTACTGTTAGAGACCCAGAGTGAAAAGAACAGAAGCAGCTGGGGCCTGAGGGAGGAGCTGTGGGTCACTGGCCAAAACATCAGCACAATTCTTGGAGGCTGATCAGGCTACAAATGGAGTGAATAACAGGAGGAGAGGGAGGGGAGGGGAGGGGAGGGGAGGGGAAAGGATTCTCTTTTGTTAAGGTTTTATGTGCTCCAGGTGCTGAACTATATAGTCTTTCAATATTGGTATCAAAAGAAATTTATACGTACTATGTTTTAAATTGCTACTTGTAGTTTTCCCGCTGTAGAACCAGCATACTAAAGCCGGGAATGGAAAAGATAACAATCTTTTGGCCACTTCTCTTTTAGAAGTAAAACTGCTTCTGTCGGTCTTACTGCTCTCACTGGAGACTGTCCTTCTGTCACATGTATCTGTTTTTTTGTGTGCCCAAGTGTCATGCATATGTATGGATGTCAGGACAATCAAGTCGTCGGATTTGGTGGCAGTCACCTTTACCCATTGAGCCGCCGTGCCAGCCCTCAAATCTTTATTAAGGCTGAATAATACTGTGTTTATAGAACACTTTTGTGAGGTGTTTGGGTTTTTTTTGTTTTTTGTTTTTTTGGACAGTATCTCTACATAGCTCTGACTGTCCTAGTCCTGGGGCTCGAATTCATGGAGATCTGCCTGCCTTAAAGGTGTGCGAATTCCTGGGTTCAGATAAGCCTCTTGCCTCATTCTCTAAGTAGCTGGCCCCAGGTGTTCACTAGTGCTCCCTGCTATACTGTTTTGTTTATCCAGCCTCAGTAGACATTTAAGTTGCTTTATGCCTTTGAGCTATTGTGAGTAATATCTACTTACTTTCAGTTTTTAATGACACTGCTGGATCAAGCCAGGTGTGGTGGCTTATGCCTGCAGCCTAAAACTCTGGAGCCTGGGTCATGAGGACTGCCTCTCTGGTTAGTGTCAGCCGGGGCTTGGCTCTAGACTGTCTCACAAAACACAAACAACTACAACAACGAAGAATTACCATGATCCAGCAAAAAATTTTTTCCCTTTGAGCCCAGACAGGCCTCAAATTTAATATGCAGCTTAGAATGACTTTGAATTCTTTTTTTTTTCCACCCAAGACAGGGTATCTCTGTTTTAACAGTGGCTGTCCTGGAACTCACTCTGTCAACCAGGCTGGCCTCAAACTCACAGAGATCCTCCTGCCTCTGCCTCCCGAGTGCCCTCCCAGCTGGCTTTGAATTCTTGAGCCTCCTGCCTTTGCTATCCAAGCACTTCGATTACAAGCACGTACCACTAATAACTGCCTTTTTGTTTGTTTGTTTTTGAGACAAGGTCTCACTCTGTCGCCCAAACTGGCATGGAATTCAATATGTAGTACAGGTTGGCTTTGTTTTTGTTAGTTTTGTTCTGAGACGTGGTCTCAATGTAGTCCTGGCTGTCCTGGAGCTCAATATACAGATCAGGCTTCAGTCCAGCCTCATGAGCACTAGGATTAGAGGTGTGTTCCACCATGGCAGGCTTTCTGGTTGGCCTTAAACTCAAGGTAGCCCTCTTACCTGTCCCATCCAGACATGTGCCTGCCTCTCTGCATTTGATGTTTTGAGGAAGCTTAGTTACTTTAACACGGTAATTTTATTACCTGCTCACCTGAAGATGGCACTCCGCCTTATGTTTAAGGGGTGCTGTTTGCTCACTAACTTTGTCAGGACACTTGTAGAAATGATTTCAAAGGAAATGCTGTGCTCGGTTTTCCTGATTCTGATGTAGAAGGAAACATTTGTGCTGTACAGGTCTTTTCACCCACATATGCAAATGTGGTGCCTTCTTGAGAGTGTTGTATCTATTTTAAAAAATGTCGTAGTGTAGAACATTCCCAGTACATGTGCCTGGGTACACTTTTTTCCTTCATTTACATAGGATTTACATGTACCCATTCCTGGGCTCTGTTGACCTTTTGTATCTAGTTCATTCACTGAGAATGATTTGGTTACCCGGCATATGCTTGAATTTTTTTGTTTAGTTTTGATTTTATTTTTGGACAGGGTCTCACTATATAGCCAAGCTGGTCTCAAATTCACTATGTAATCAAGCTGGCCTGGAAATTTAAGACAATCCTTCTGCCTCAGTATCTTGAGGTTACAGATGTATGCCACCACACTCAGCTACTTCAAACATTTGCGATAGCTAGCTGGAATGCTTGAGCAGAACAGGAAGTTAACTGAAGTTGTCTGATCCTGTTTCCCTTCTTGGGTACGGCTGTGACAGAATACCAAATATAAAGGTTGGAGTAGCTGTAGCAGACTGTCCCTTATGACAGTCTCACCTCCCATTCTGTTTTTCCTAAACGCCCCTGGAGGCTAGTTATCACTACATCCTGCCTATGATTATCAGGCCTCAAATTGACTTTATGCTCATGTGCTGTTTGCCTGGAAACTTAGTGAGGCCAAACTTACTGTGGAAGGGTCTAGCTGAAGCTCAGGCCAACTGCTTGATAGCTGAAGTAATCCTGAGCTAAGGTACATATTTGAGGTTTACAAACCCTTTGTTCTTAGGTTGCTGAATAATGATTCACCAGAGGCCAGCATTTACTGTCAGTGTTCACATAGTCTGTGAACGCCCCAGGCGTTTAGGACATTCTGCAGGGTGAAGATGTAGTTTAGCTTAAAGGTCTTGGCTTTCCGTCCCTCTCTTTCTCTGTCTCTCTCTTTCTCTGTTTCTTTCTTTCTCTCTTTCTTTCTTTCTTTCTTTCTTTCTTTCTTTCTTTCTTTCTTTCTTTCTTTCTTTCTTTCCCTTTCTTTCTCTCTCTCTATCTATCTATCTCTCTCTCTCTTTTAAGGTAGAGTTTCTCTGTTGTAACTCTGGCTGCCCTGGAACTCACTCTGTAGACCAGGCTGGCCTCAAACTCACAGAGATGGGTTTGCCTCTGCCTCCCAAGTGCAGGGATTAAAGGTGTGTGGCACCACCACCTGGAAAAGGTATTTTCTGTAGCTAGTACCCTGCGACGAATGTGTGGTTAGGTACAAGTTGATTAGAAGTTTTGGGGAATTTTTACCAGTTGCATGAGACTTTTCTACTGGCCCAGACTGAGTTATCGGATTGCTGTTAAGGTGGAGTGGGTTTGTTTTGTTTGTTTTTGGTTTTTTGAGACAGGGTTTATCTGTTGTAACTCTGCTGTCCTGGACTCACTCTGTAGACCAGGCTGGTCTCGAACTCACAAAGATCCTCCTACCTGTGCCTCCCAAGTGCTGGGACTTAACTTAACATAACTATTTATGTACCACCACTGCCCGGCAAGGTGGAGAATTTTTTTTTTTTTAACATTACTCAATCAGCAGAATAGCATGATTGTTGGTAGTGGTGTATATATGTGTGTATACATTCTGTAAGTAAGCTAAAGAGTGTTGGGACTGAGGAGGGTTTAGGATCAGACCATTGCTGGCAAGGAGAGAACTAATCTAAAAGGTCTCAAAATAACAAACAAAACAACAATGTGTATATGTATGTATAAAAATGTATTTGAGTGAGTATATTTAAATGAAAAAACATTTTGAACTTGAAAATAGTGCTGAAACTAGTTTCTGTTAGACTGGGTAGTGAAAACATGAGTTTGTAAACTGTCTTCTGTGGTGAGTATGTAGATCTGTTCAGTAGTAACTAACTTGCTACTGTTTTAAGCCTACTTCGTAGCAGTAGAGTACTTCTTTTCCTTGAATTGTCCACTTGGATCTGTGATCATAGCTTGTCCATGTGGTTAGCACACAGCTGGCTCTTGCTGGCCTACTGTTAGTTTGATTCAAAGTATGCGTTAGTGTGTGGCAGAAATGGCTTTTCTGCTTATCTTGTTTGGTTATACCTTTATAGTAAATAGCCTTTGTAAGCCCACCTGAATATTCTGAACAAACCCTCTATATAAGGATCTCATCATGAGAGGTTCAATTACATTTATATTTCAATTGATTAATTAGATTTAATTTTGTAACAGTATCTCACTGTTGAGTTTGCTATGTGTAGACCAGGTTGGCCTTGAACTCACAGAGATCCACCTGCTTCTGTCCCCCTACCCCTACCAAAGCTGGGATTAAAGGTGTGTGTACCAGCACACCCAGTGGCTCTAGAATATTTAATGAAAATAACGAAATTTGTTTGCAGCTAATATGGAAGGACAAGAAGCTAATGTACTTATGTGCCAAATGGTTGAAGGTGCAGAGCCACCATAGGATTATGTCAGCCCCAGCTTAGACCAGCGGTTCTCAACCTTCCTAATGCTGCGGCCCTTTAATGAAATTCCTCATGTTGTGGTGACCTCCAATCATAGAATTATTTTTGTTGCTACTTCATAACTGTAGTTTTGCTATTGTTACGAATTGTAATGTAAATATTTGATGTGCAGATGGTTTTAGGTGACCCCTGTGAAAGGGTCGTTCAACCCCCAGGTTGAGAACCACTGGCTTAGACCTAAACCTAAGGTTAGATCCAAACATTTATTCCTTCCTTCCTTCCTTTCTTTTTTTCTTTCTTTCTTCCTTTTTTTTTTTTTTTTAAGATGGTTTGCTTAGTTTCTTGTTAAGCTGACAGTGTTTACAGTAAGGTTAAGTTGTGTAATATTTCTTTTTCTTTTAAAAAAGTTTTATTTATTTTTATTTGATGTGCATGGATCTTATACCTGCGTGTATGTCTGTACATCATGTGCATTTACTCCCTGTGGAGGACAGAAGATGGATTTAGATCCTCTGGAATTGGAGTTACAGGTGGTTGTGAGCTACCGTGTGGGTGCTGGGATCCTAACCTCGGTTCTCTGTAAGAACAGCAAATGCTCTTAACTGCAGAGCCATTTCTCCAGCCCCTACATGCTTAATTGGATGATGAAGCTCAGAACATTGAAATCTTACATATTCTGCTGGCTGCTATGAAATAACCAAAGTATATTATTAATTTTTTATTATTAGTTTTCTTGACAACTGAAGTGTTTTGATTTGTTTTGTTTTGTTTTGTTTTAGACCCCATAGTCCTGGCTGTCTTGGAGCATACTTTGTGGACCA
Source organism: Cricetomys ansorgei (assembly GCA_026225945.1). Classification (NCBI taxonomy): domain Eukaryota; kingdom Metazoa; phylum Chordata; class Mammalia; order Rodentia; family Nesomyidae; genus Cricetomys; species Cricetomys ansorgei. The sequence continues at coordinate 619,368 of JAMJFZ010002046.1, read as the reverse complement.
GGCTGGCCTTGAACTCACAGAGATCACCCTGTTGTCTCCTGAGTGCTGAGATTAAAGGCATAGTCCACCATGAATGACTTGGCTTTTTTTTGAAACAAGATCTCAACTGTGTAGTTCAGGCTGTCCTTGAACTAATAGTTTTCCTACTGCTTTAGCCAGTACTGGAGTTACAGGTGTGAGGACACTATACTTGGCTTTAAAATTTTTTATTTGTGTATAGATGTTTTGTCTGCATGTGTTTTGTATACAGTGTGCAAGTCTGATGTCCTTGGAGGCCAGAAGAGGGTATTGGAGTTCCTGGGACTGGAGTTACAGAAGGCTGTGAGCTACCATGTAGGTGCTGGGAACCAAAACTGGGTCCTCTGGAAAAATAGCCAATGTTTAACTGCTGAGCCGTCTCTTCAGCTCCAGAATTACATTGTACCTGGCTTTTAAAAATTATCAATTTTGTTAATTTTAAAGTGAGTATACAGTGTAATGGGTTTATCATGGCATTTTCATACCTGAGTTATAGTTTTCTTTTTTTCTCTCCTGAGACAGAATCTCCCTCTGTAATCAAGGCTGCATTCAAATTTCTGACCCTTTTGCCTCAACTGAAGGAGACTGCAGTTTGGTACCTGAAATAGAGAGCTCTTGAATGGTGGTGTGATCAGGCCAAGTGTGTGGTTCACAATGTTTCTCTTACTCATTCTTAACTCATTTTATGCTGAATGATATTTTTTATATGCATGGCACATTTTGTTTATCTCTCTTTTGACAGTTGGTCATTTCTACCTTTGGCTGCTGTGCCTAGGAATGGTGGTTTATTCCTTTAATCCCAACACGCAGAGGCAGAGGCAGCATATCTGAATTCTCGAGACCAGACTGGTTTACCTAGCAAGTTCTAGGCCTATCAGGGCTACATAGTGAGATATTGTCTTAAAAAACAGAAACAAAAACAAAATGGAAAATTCGTGAGTTGTGGTATCTGAGACTGTTTTCAGTCCTTTCAGGTCTGTACTGAATGGAATTGATGGGTTGAGTAAGAATTCATTCTATGTGAAGATTTTGAGGCGCTACTGTTAAGTTTCCCATTTTAAGCTGCTCTAGAAGGTATGATAACGCTTATTTCTCCATATCCTTCCTAGCCCTTCCTAGACATCATAGGTGTGAAATCGCATGTAGTTGCATGGGTTTTGTGTTTTATTTATTTATTGATGAGACAGGGTTTTATGTAGCTCTGGCTGGGTCTAAACTTGTTATCTAGGTGTAGGATCTTGTTGGAGTTGACTGAATTTCTGATCCTCCTGATTCCACCCAAGTGCTGGGATTATAGATGTGACTGTATCTGGTTTATGCCATGTTTGGGATTGAACTCATGGCTTCATGTGTGCTAGATAAGCATTCTACTAAACTCTGCTTCCAGCCCTAGTTGAGTTTTTCTTTTCCTCAAAGTTTAATTCTTATTTTACGTATATCAAGAGTATTTTGCCTACAAGTATATAAGTGCACCATGTGTGTGCCTGGTGTCCCCAGAGGCCAGAAGAGGGCTGTGCCTTCCCTAGAATTCAAAATGAATGGATGTGAGCTGCCACCTGGGTGCTAGGAACCAATCTGGGTCCTCTGCAAGAGCAGCCAGTGCTCTTAACCAGGGAGCGGTCTCTCCAGACTCCTTGTGGTCTTTATTTGTATTTCTTTAATGACTAGTGCTGTTGAGCATAGTTTTTAAAAACTGTGTATGTGCCTGAGTGAATTTATGCGCAGCAGTCCATGAAGGACTGAAGAGGGCACCAGATCCTCTGGAATTGGAGTTATGTACAGTTGTGAGTTGCCATGTGGGTGCTGGGAAATGAACCTGGGTCCTCTGCAAGAGCAGTGAGCACTCTTCACCATTGAGACATCTAATTTTCCAGCGCATAGTTGAGTATCTTATCATGTGTTCTTGCCTTTCTGTACCTTCTTTAGAGAATTGTCTATTGAAGGTTTTTGCCCATTTTAGAGTTAATTAAATCAATTAATTTTGAGAAAGGGTCTGTATGTAGCCAAGGCTGGCTTGGTGTTAGCTCTAGACTCTCCTGCTTCGGATTCCCTGTGACTGTTGAACCTCAGTGACTAGAAACACTCAGCTGGTGCCCCGGGTATGACTACATTTGCTGTCTTGACTGCATTGACAGGAAATTCTTACTCTTTCCAGAGTAAGAGGCGAGGCCACAAAATCTATATTTATTGCCAATTAAAGTTTAACTGTAAGTGTTGATATTTCACTTTTAATTAATGCCCCTAAGTCACCAGTTTCTTCAGTCATTCCAATGCCATTGCTGTCAGTCAGCTGGTGGGGTCCTAATGCTCTGCCCGGGTAGCAGTTGTGAGTAGGGAAGACAGGCTTTCTGTGCTAACAGCCCTTAAGCGCTTGAGCGCCCGTATAGAGGCTGAGACTACAGCTCCAAGGCCTGAAGGCTTGGGGCCTGTTGCTCTAAGCTTTAGAAGACATCAACATACAGTTTTAGGCAGTCTCGTTGAAGCTTATCGTTCTGGGTTTTAAGCACCATTAGGGTGGTTGGCAGCTACTTACAATCCTCAGCTTTCAGCCAGTCTGTGGGACAGCTGACAGCAGCAAGGAGCAACAGATGGCGCTGTCTGTCTAGTGCTGTAGCCCTTGTCCAGGCCGTAGGTGCTGAACGCCTGGCCCCGCAGCCACAGTGTCATGACTCAAGGGTCCCCTAGTGGAGTCCTCAGCCCTTGACAGTAGCCAGCTTTACAGCTCTCAGGCCCAGTGTGTCTGAATTCATCCGCTCTTTAGACCTGGCACCTCTCTGGAAGTCTTCCAGCGACCGGGCCCTGTAGTTTCCTTCCTCCTTTGTCCCTTGGTGTCCCTGCTGCCTCTGTCAGGGTCACTGTTGTGTCTTCAGCCTGTTCCCACTCGCTGCTGCTTCTGCTGTCCTTGTTCCCAGCTCAGCCTGCTCAACTGATCATAAATGACAAAAGTAGGCTAGACAGGGCTAGACACTGTGACACATGCCTTTGATTCCAGAGGCCAGCCTTTGGCTACATAGTGAACTTAAGGCCAGCCTGAACTGAGAGTGTGTGTGTGTGTGTGTGTATATATATATATATATATATATATATATATATATATATATATATATATAATATAATTTTTTTTAAGACAAGAAGGCTGGTAATGTAGATGTAGCCCAGTGGTGAAGCTCTTGGCTAGTGTGCATGAGGGTCTGGATTCTATCCCAGCAGTAACAACCAAAAGAAGGGGCAGTAAAGACCACATGAGTTTTTTTTCTTCCCTCCATGTTTATGTTTATTAAAAATCTGACAAACAGAACCAGTACAAGAAACATACCAAACTGGGGCTGGAAAGATGGTTCATCAGTTAATAGCATTTACTTGCTTTTCCAAAGGACTCCAGTTTGGTTTCTGGCGTCTGTGTGGAGTAGCTCACAGTTGCCTGCAACTCCAGAGGACCAAATGCCTTCTTCAGGCCTCAGAGGGCACCCATACACACAGCAGACGCACACCCATATGTACAACCATATATATAAAAAGGAAATCATCGGGCGGAGATGGTGCACACCTGTGATCCCAGCACTTGTGAGGCAGAGATAGGCTCTGTGTGAGTTCAAGGCCAGCCTGGTCTACATAGTGAGTTCCAGGACAGCCAGAGTTAAACAGAGAAACCTTGTCTTGGAAAACAGACAGACAAACAAATAAAAAGCCCCAATTGCTTACCACTTTGCAACAGTGATCTTGAGAGACATTAGTGATCAGGATTCCCTCTTTCTCTGCCACATCCTTTTCCTCTACCTCTGCTTCCCCCTCTCCTGCAATAGCTTCCCTTCCTTCGATTTCACCTTAGAGTCCACACCCGCATGTAAGGTATCCAGAGGCAAGCTGTCTGGTAGGATGACTTTACGTGATGTTTCTCGCTGTGCAGGCTCTTTCCCGGCTTGAAGGCATGTGTCCATGCTGACATCTGCTCATGTGATTGTTCCATGGCCCTGTGTTCATCCTTCAGTTCAGCAGTTAAAGGTTCATGTTTCAGCCTCATCAAGAGCCTCACTAGCTGCATCCTATTGATGCCGTCTCCATTTTCCAGCTCTTTTGGGTCAGTACTCTTGCCTCAGCCTCTGGAGTACTGTGATTACGTGTGCACCAGCAGCAGCCTGGGAAAGCCATGGGCCAACACAGGAAAGTGGCTTTCTGCTGGCTGGAAAAGTTACAGGGCCAGAAAGGGGGTGTGCCAAGGGTGTTTGCACCAGTCATGGTAGACCTTCATGTGAATCCATGTTCTCAGTCTTTGTAATACGACCCTTTAGTACAGTTCCTCATGTTGTGGTGACCCCCAACCATAAAATTCATAACTGTAATTTTGCTGTTATGAATCGTTTTGTAAATATCTGTTATGCAGATGGTCTTAGCGTCGTTAGACCTCCAAAGGGAATGAGAGCTGTTGATGTAAATGAAGGACTTTGTACCAGTTATACCAGAGTACCTCATTTTGGAGGACTTAATTTCTATCAGTCATGGCATGGCCCTCAAACGGAAAGCTTTGTTTGCACCAGTCACAGGCCTTCTGCTGGGCTACTCAGGGAGTTGCTTCCCTCTAGCCTGGGTGAAAATGGCTGCAGGGTCATGTAGAGTCTTCTGAGACTTGTGATGGTGAGCAGGTGTCTAGCACTAATGGTGCGAAACACTTGTGGCTGGGATGGTGCCTGTCTAGGCAGCAAGCAGCCCTGAGTGCTGTGCAGATTCCTCAAGGCAGCCACAGAATGTTCAGGGCAGTCGGTGCTGGCGCCGAGGGCAGCGTGTCTTGTCTGCTGCTTGGTCGGTTGTTCTTCACTGAAGTCTGGACAAGGGAAGGGTCTAACAATATTCGGTTACAGAGCCAAGTGGCTCTGGCTCTCAACATCTTTGCTCCTTTAAAGGAAGAGTAAACATTAAAAGCTTGTAAGTGCCACAATGATAGTGTTTCGCCCACTTTTTATATTAAATGGTACGGTCAGTGATGCTTTACTCTCCCACCCCTGCTTGACGCTGGAGAACATGAAGGCAAGCCCTTGCTCGGCCACCCGAGCTGTGCTGCCAGCCCTGTTTACCATTGTCTTTATGCTGTTATAACGCGGCTTTATCAGCTGGTCAGAAGAGGAGGAAGGCAGGAGATCAAAGTAAGTATTAGTGTACACTTCTACTCTGCAGGGAGGATCTTTTGTTTGTTCAACAGGGTCTTACTCTGTAGTCCAGAGTAGACTCAAACCCAGTCCTCACGCCCCAGTCTGCTGAGTGTGGGGATCACGGGAGTGCACCGCTGTGCACTGCCTTGCACTGATGAGTATTTTCTGACAGGGTTACAGGTAGACTGTTCATTTCCTTATTCCATGATTTGGAGTGGAGCCGTTTTAAGCGGAATATACAGAAAGCTCAATCTAAATCTGGTTATTTTCTTAGAATAAATGCTGTGAATCGTCTACATTCAGCAACGAGTGATCATTCAGATCTCTTTTGATGTTCTTTCCCCTGTGGTACCCAGCTTTGTCCTGGGCTCTCCTGTCTTCATCAGGCCTCTGTACCCATCTCTGTGACCTGTGCCTGCAATGCCATTAGATTGAATGAGTCTTATGTATGTAGGTATTTTTATTTATCTATTTATTTGACTACAGGCTGTGTATTCCCTTTCTTTTTTAAAAATTATTTACTTATTTTATCATTTGTTTATTGTATATGCGTATGATGTGATGTAGATATCAGAGGGCAACTTTCAAGAGCTGGTTCTCTCCACCATGTGGGGTTCAGCAATCAAACTTGGTTTTTCAGGGCTTGGTAGCAAGCACTGTGCCCCTTGAGCAATCTTACATGCCTCTGTTTTTTGTTTTGCCTGTGAGGCAGTCTTGCTGCACAGCCCTGGCTGGCCTGGTATTGGCTCTGTGTCTCAGGCTGCACTCAGACTCGAAGCAGTGCTCCTCCCTCAGCCCTCGAGTGCTGGGATTGTAGCGGCGTGCACTACCACTCTTTATATCCCGTTTCTCTAGCAACACTGTTGATTTGTTATTCTGTTGTCTGTATAAGATGCGCTACTGTTGATGTACTATTAGAAAATGGAAACAAGGTTCAAATGAATAGTCTGCAGAAGGACCTCTAATATAGCTGAGAAAGTATAGAAATGTAAGTCCAGTCAGGCATTATGGTACAGGTCTGTAATCTAGCATTCAGCAGGCTGAGGCAAGACTGAATTACAGGCCAGTGTAGACTCCACAGCAAGAACCTGATACCAGAGGGGAAGGAAACTCAAAGATAAACTTGGCAACAAACCCACCCATCAAAATACACAGCAAGGTGACTAGTGTCTCAGATGTGGCCTTGTGAAAGTGGAGGAAAACATTTTTGGGGAATGTGAGGTGGTTCTCAGTTTGAATTCACACAAGCTGAAGGTTCCCAAAATCTAAACGGAGATTTCAAAAAGTTGTTTCAATGGGGCTGAAAAGGTGGCTCAGCAGTTCCGGAGAACAGTGGTTCAGATCTCAGCAACCACTTGGCAGCGCATAACCACCCCTAACTCCAATTTCAGGGCATCCTATCTTAGTTGCTTTTCTATTACTCTGAAGAGAGTGACTGGCAGCTTGCTTACAGTTTCAAAGGGTGAGGTCATGACCATTATGTCGGGGAACATGGCAGCAGGCAGGCTTGGCACCAGAGCAGTAGCTGAGAGCTTACGTCTCATCCGCAGGTGGGGGGTGGGAACGACGACAGAGAGAGAGACACACAGGGATGGAGAGAGAGGGGCTGTGACAGGGAGACAGACGGGGCCTGGTGTGGGGTTTTGAAACCTCAAAGCCCACCTCCTAGTGACACACTTCCTCCAAAAAAGACCACGCCTACTCCAACAAGGCCATACCTCCTAATCCTTCTCCAAACAGTTCCACCAACTAGGGACCAACCATTCAAATATATAAGCCTGGGGGCCATTCTCACTTAAACCACCACCTTCTTCTAGCCTTTGTGGGCACTAGGCACATAAGTGGTGCGCAGACAAACTGTCAGGCAAAGCACCCATACACAATAAATAATAAACAAGTAAACTTTTAAAACTAGCAAGCCGTTTCAAGGTTGAGGTGTAGCTCGGTTGCTGGAGTGCTTGTCTTGCTCTGAGTTGGACCCACAACAGTGCCTAAGTCTGGAGTTGGGGCTCACCTCTACCGTCAGGGTGGAGGCGGGGCCACAGCCATATGCGCGAGAGCCTATCTTTAAACAAAACTTGTTTTAAAAGTCTAGTAACATCATGTAATACATTTTGTGTATTCTTCCTGTTTAAATTTCCTTTTTCCAGATTAGTAGTATCCTGGGAACTTGAAATACAGATAACAATCTGTTGTCAGCTGTGTCTGGTTTTCAGAGGTGTTAAAGGTGTTAAAAGGGGCTGGAAAGATGGCCTGGAGCTTACGAGCACTTACTGCTCTCTTGCAGAGGACCTGAGTCCATGCCCAGCACTCAGTCAAGCAGCTTACAACAACCTGGAACTCCAGTGCCAGGGAATTCAGGGCCCTCTTCTGGTCTCCATGGACATGCACACCGCACACAAACACATAAATAGGGCTGGAGAGATGATCTGGGGTTAAGAACACTTGCTGCTCTTGCAGAAGACCTGAGTTCAATTTTCAGTGCCCATGTGGTGGCTCACAACTGTCTGTAACCCTGGTTCCAGGGGATGAGCTGCCTGCTTTGACTTCCTTGGGCACATGGTATACAGATGTGCATTCGAGCAAAAAAACGCGTATGCAGAAATGGTCAAAAGTATTTTGTGACATACGAAAATTGTACTAAGTTTAAACATCAGCATCACTAAGTAAAACTTTTGTGTATGTGTGTAGTATATGTGTGTACGTACATGTTCTTGTGCCTGTGCAGATGTGTGTGCAGATGTTTGCATGTGGAGGCTGGAGATCCATGTCAGGGTCTTCCTCAACTGCTTTTCATCTTATACTCTTACAAATTTAAGTTTATTTTTAAAATGTATGTGTATAGGTGTTTTGCCTGCATGTGTATTTTTGCATGCATGCTTAGTGCCCATGGAGACCAGAAAAGGATGTCAGATCTCTGAAACTAGGGTTAAAAAATGATTGTGAGCTGCCATGTGGGTACTGGGAATTGAACTCTGGCCCTCTACAAGAGCTGCAAGTGCTTTTAATTGATGAGCTATCTCTCCAACCCCTTATTTCAGTTTTTTGAGTCATGGCTTCTCAATTTGATTAGATTGGCTGGCTAATAAGCCCTGGGCTGGCTGTTTCTGGTACTTTTTTTTTTTTCCGGTGCTTGGGAGCGAGCCCAGGCTCATTCGCACTCTGGATAAGCACCCTACCACTGAGGTACATCCCAGTCTTTTAATTTTAATTTATTTTATTTTGTATGTATGGGTGTTTTGCATGCATGTATGTATGTACACCTTGTGTATACCTGGTGCCCAGGGAGATCAGAAAAGGACACCAGATCCCTGGAACCGGAGTTAAAGTTGGTTGTGAGCCACCAGGTGGGTGGGTGCTGAGATCCAAACCCAGGTGTGCGGCAAAGCAACGTGCTCATAACGGCTGAGCTGTCCTGCTCTCCAGCCCAGAGACAGGACTCAGTATGTTGTTCAGGTTAGCTTCTAAGGTACTCAGTTTACAGATGTTTACAGATGTGTCCCACTATGCTTAGAAGTTTCTGACAGGTCTGAAGTTAGTTTTATTTGAAATATTAGAAAAATTTAGAACTTGGAAACAAAGCAAAGGTGACAGGTAGTCGGAGGGCTCCCTGTGAAAGCAGTGCTTACTAAGTTGAAACTTAGAAGACAGGCTAGCATGGTGGTGCCACCCTGTAATGCCAGCATTGTGTACAAGTAGGCAGGAAGGTTGTGAGTTCTGGGCCATCGTGGACAACAAAAATAACCGAACCTTTTTTTTATTTTTTTATTTTTTAAAGTAGGACCTAAATATTGCCCTGTGAGCAAGAGAGAGCCCACTTCCCTTTGGATTAGAAGACTTTTCTTTGCTATTGGTCCCAAAGTCCAGGTGAATATTTAAATCAGCCATGTTGATTGGGTTGGACATAGTGGTGCATGCCTTTAATTTCAACACTGAGGAGACAGACACAGGGCATCCAGGGCTACGTAGTGGTAACCTGCCTCAAACAACAAAAGACAAACAAACAAAACCCCAGCTGCATATGAGTTAAATAGATGTTTTTGCTGTGTATCCCAGGCTGACCTTAGGCACCCACCAATCTTCCTGCTTCAGCCTCCAAGTGCTGGGATTATAGGCATGCCCACTAACTTTTTCTTTGATTTTTATGAAGTATTCAGTGTGGTAATATAAAATCTCTTTATAGTTCAGTGGATGGAATAGTCCTGGATAGGGGCTGGGGAGACGGTGCGGCGGTTCCGCACTGTGGCTTGTGACCCTTTGGCGGGAGGAACCGCCGGTTCATAGGGAGTAGCTAAGAGCACCTGCATAGCAGACGTCTACATGTGATCCCTAACAGCAGCGGACTTCTAGTTATGAAGTAGCAGCGACATAATTGTGTGTTTAGGGGTCACCACAGCGCGAGGAACTGTAGTAGAGGGCCGCAGTGTGAAGAAGGTGGGGACCCGCCGGCTTAGAGACTGAGCCATCTTTCCAGTCCCCAAGAGGGCATTACTTTTCTTTCTTTCTTTTCTTTTTTCTTCTTTTTTGTTTTTAAAGACTTACTTGTTTTATTTATGAGTGCTCTATCTGCATGTACACCTGTGTGCCAAGAGGACATCAGACCCCATTACAGATGGTTGTGAGCCACCATGTGGGTGCTGGGAATTGAACTCAGGCCCTTTGGAAGAGCAGCCAGTGCTCTTAACTGCTGAGCTATTTCTTCAGCCTGGGCATTTCTTAATTTAAGGGATTTGTTATGGGACTGGAAATAAGATACAGTTTTATTTTTGGCCTAGCACATCCTGGCTTATTTACATTTCTTTTATATTCTGCTTGAAAATTATGTTATTTCTCCATTAGCTCCTCTTTCTCCATCTATGTATTATGTAGCTAAAAGAAGCCAGTCGATACTTGAAATTCTCTCTAGAAATCTCACCCTGTCCATCCCTCCATTAATTTCATGTTTTAATTATATCATTTATCAATATCCCTCTTATAGTACTGCGAATTGAATCTAGCCATGTCCATGTTTATGTCAGGAAAACACTACCACTAAGCTGTTTGCTCAACCTTTTTGTTTTGTTTTGTTTGAGACAGTGTCTCACTGTGTATCTTATCTTGTAACCTGCTGTGTAAATCAGGCTGGCTTCAGACTCACAGAGATCTGCCTGCCTCCGCTTCCCAAGTGCAACCACAGCCAATATCAACCCTCATTTATTTTTCTTTTAAAAATTTAAAACAAGGTCTCACTAACTTGCTTCGACAGACCTTTAATTTACAGTCAGCCTCCTGCCTCAGTCTTTGAAGTAGCTGGGGTTACAGCTTGTGCCCTCGAGCATATATTTCTTGTTTTCTGCTGTACTATAGGTAACAGCTTTGCTAAGTATTTTACCCTTAATAAAATTTCCCTTTTTCTTCAGTCAGCTTCCAGTGACACTTTTTTTTCTTTCTTTCTTTTTTTTTTAGGCAGTCTTGATACGTTGACCAGATTGGCCTTGAATTCACAGAGATCCACCTGCCCTGCCCCTGCCCCTGCCATATTAGAAGTGTGTTCCACATGTCTGGTTCCTCATTTACTTTTAAACCAGAGGTCAGCAATCATCTTTTTTCTGTAAGGGCCAAGTAGTAAATATTGCAGGCTTTTGAAGTTACTTGATTTTTGGTACACTCAGACAATAAAGTCATAGTTGTGGCTGTGTTTCAATAAGCCTTCATTTACAGAAACGAGTGACAGTCACTCACAGATCTTTGTATTCTTGACAGACCTGTGCTATCTGCTTATCATTGGCAGCTATTCACTGATTAGAAGTGGGGAACAGAATATTCACTTGTAGAGTTTTTCAAGTCATTTCCACGGTGACAGTAATGATGGGACTCAGTTATATTTTTTAATAAATAACAAATTTGAAGAAATGAAAATATCTCAAAATAAAAAAGAAAGTATACTTTAAAATGTATTTTATTTTATTGAACTATAATTTCCCTTTCTCCCTTCCTCTTCTACATCCCCCATGTTCCGCCTCCCTTCTATCTCAAATTTATGGTCTCACTTTCTTTGTTATTCTTACATATGTGTATGCAGATAAATATATAAGTGCAGTCTCTGCAGTCCTGCTGAGTCTGTGTAGTGTTACTTTTATGTATATGGTTTTAGGGTGACCACTTGGGATTGGATTGCCAGTTAGAGGGCTCATCCCTGGGGATGACTAATTCTTCCCTCTCAGCAGTTATTAATTATTAATTGACTATCTCCTCATCGAAAAATGGGGCCTGTCAACTGGTGTTGTCATTGTTTAGGTCTTGTTTGGGCAACTATTTATAGTTGAGTACATGGCTATAGCTTCCCTGCCGTGTCTAGAGACAGTGTTGCAACAGATTTCCTGGTCCTTGGTCTCTTACAGTCTTCCCACCCTGTCTTCTACAGTGTTGCCAAGTCTTAAGGAAAGGGTTATGTTGTAGATGTGTCAGTGTGGGGGGAGACGAGTTGTTCTCTGTTTTGATCAGCCATAGCTTTCTGTAATAATCTCTTGTCTGCTGTGAATAGGTCCTTTGGTGAGGGTTAGAGCTGGACTTAGTCTGTGCCATTGGGCAGGCTGAGGTCAAAGGTCTGGTGAGTGCCAAAGAAACAGTCTCTCTGTGTAGCCCTTGGAACTTGCTTTGTAGACCAGGCTGGCCTCAAACTCAGAGATCCGCCTGCCTCTGCCTCTCAAGTGCTGGGATTAAAGGCGTGCGCCTCCACCGCCAGTTTAGATGATCAGAATCTAGGATTAAGCTTTCTTCAGAAAATGTTTTCATTAACTAAAACTAGTTTCATAGAAACTCAAAACCACAAGTGTCACTCACACAGCTTCTACTGGTACTCACTGCTGTGTTAGTAAATGTGTTTGCATTTTTCCTTCTAGAATCTCCCTGGAAAAAGACATGACTGTCTGCAATGATACTTCCTGACAAGAAGTTGATACCAGAGAAGGAAAAGAAGTTAACAGCTAGTGAGCAGCTAGAATTTTGAATAACCAGGATTTTGTATTTATTACTTCCAACTACAGACTTCTACTGTTCACTTTAAATTAGCAGGATTCCCAGAACGCGGACAAAGATTTTTTTCTTCTGTTTTTTTTTTTTTTTTTCTTTCTTGCGATCGAGAAAACTGCAATGTCTAGGAAACAGAGCCAGAAGGGTAAGGCCGCATACATGCGCATTGTTGGAAGGGTAGTTGCTGCTGTCTGGGGCGTGCGTAGCTTAGTGGTGGAGTGCTTGCCTAGCATGCACGGGGCCTGGGCCTTACACTCCAGCACTGTGAAAACAGACACAAGCAAAGCATTGTGGGGACAAGGCTCACGTGCTTGCTGGTGTGCGTGAGATTCGATCCCAAGAACTGCACGGGATAAAACCAAAGTGTAGTTGTAGAGCGGCAACCCTCACTTACGCCTGCATGCTTTGACACTGCTCCTTTAGTAATGGACCTGAGCGATTCGCAAGTGCTGTATTAGGTTTTAGTTTTATGTATAAGTAACTCTGGGGATCGATCTTAGAAATCGCTTTTGTACTCAGATTTATCCAGTTGTAGTAAACTGCCAGAGAGCGGGATGTGACCCTGGCAGTGAGTTTTTGTAGAGTGAGTGTAGGGGAGATGTGGTAGGTGACGGTTTGTTTCCTGCATGGTATTTCGTATTCCGAGGGAAAGGAAAAGCAGGAAGAGTGGGTGCTTCCAGGTTTTGTTTCTGTCTGAAGCTTTTTTTCTGGGTTTGCTACCCTGGCAAAATGGAAGGTACAGACAGGAAGTATTGAGAGAGATTACAATGAGGGGAAGCAAAACAAAGGCTGTAGAAAAATTCCCTTTCAAGTGTGCTAAAATAGCTGCAGAGACTTAAGAGAACTCTGGTGCACGACGGCTATGCCCTCATTTACAGAGTGACCGCAGGTGTCCTGGCTTTTTTCTCTTGTTTATCTTAATTTTCAATATAGCATGCTTTAATTCAGAATTCCAGAGTTTGAGGTCCTCACATGTTACATATGGTGGGAATGCTTTTAATTTTGACTTGACAGTTCAAAACCTCATGAGAAAATACTATGCCAAAGCTACTTGTGGTTTTGAAAGCTGTATTTTCATCGTACAAGAGATCGTTATCAGGAAAGCCTGAGCTGTAAGGAATGGTTGGAGTACTAAAGGTGAGCTGCTCTGTGGAATGACTTTTATAAACTGGGAAACATTTTTATAACTGGAGTTTGTTTCCTCTTAGCCAACATGTCCATGCTTTTCTTCTGACTATACTAGAAAAGTCAGGCTTCTGTTTTCCTCCTGCAGATGACAGCTGCAGTCATGAAAGCAAGACGAGTTAATCTAACAAGTGTAGCTTTATACTTTTTAAAATGTATTTTATTATGTGTATGTGTGCTTGTCCGTATGTGCACCATGTGTGTGCAAGTGAGTCCAGAAGAGCATGTCACATTCTTGAAACTCAGTTACAGGGGGTGTGAGCCTTCGTGTGGGTGCTGGGAACCGAATCTGCTCCTCTGCAAGAGCAGCGAGTGCTTTAACTACTGAGCCATCTCTCCAGCCCCAAGATGGGAGATTCGTTTTTTTAATTATTTCTTTCATTTTTTTCAGATTATAATATAATTACACAACTTACCCCTTCTTTTTCCTATTCTCAGTCCTTCCATATACCCCTCCTTGTATTCTTTCAGATTCTTGGCCTCTTTTCCATTATATGTGTTTGCATGTAGGAAGGCTACCAGAACATACTCTAGTGGCACTACTTAGAGCAAACTAGAAATCATACCAAGTGGCATTTTGTCCGTCTGAATTTCCCATCTCTGATTTGTTCCGTCTCCAAGTAGGATTCTCCATGAAGGTTTGTGTTTTGTTTTTGGTTTTTTTGTTTGTTTGTTTTGTTTTTTTGTTTTTGGAGACAGAGTTTCTCTATTGTAACTCTGGCTGGCCTGGAACGCACTGATTTCAGCCTGCCTCTGCCTCTGCCTCTGCCTCTGCCTCTGCCTCTGTCTCCCAGTGCTGGGATTAAAGGCTTGCACCACCACGCCCAGCTTGAAGGTTTGTGGTTTTATTTGCTTGGTTTTGGTTTTGTTTGGAGTGTGTGTGTGTACAGGACAGGACGCTTCAAGTTTGTTCCTTTTTAGGTACTGTTCACCAGGTTTTTGAGAAAAGATCCCTCAGTGGCCAAGGGCTGGCCAATTAGGCTAAGCTGGACAGCAAAGGTTCCAGTAACCCACCTCTTCTACCTCCCCAGCACTGGAATTATAGGCACATGACACCAAGTCCAGCTTTAGGTTTGGGCGTTAAACCAGCATTCTCATGCTCGTATGCAAAGTACCTTATGAGCTATATCCTGACCCCATTTTGTTCGTTTTTCTAAATGTCTTTTTGTCTACCACAATAATCATTTTCTTCACTATTAAGTAGTATTAGCAGAAGAGAAAATTATCACTCAGATACTAAAATTGATGGTGTCTTCAGTTTTGAAGCTTGAAAATATTCTAGACATTAACTAGCAGTTCTGTTCTGAAATAAATAATGGCTTTCTTCCCTCGACCCTCTCCCCTTCAAGACAGGGGTACTCTCTGTATCCCAAGCTGCCTTAAACTCAGGGACCTGCCTGCCTCTGCCTCCCAGGATTGACCTTGTGCATCACCCTTCCTGTGACGGTAGTTTTCTTGTACTTGTAGCTGTACTGTAGAACCCTAGCCCCTACCTTTCCAATAGTTCATGTGAAGAAACAGCTCCACTTATAATTTTAAAACTATTCTCCAAGCTGGCACGAGCAAAAGCAGGTCTAAGGCTCATTGATAAGGAAAGAGTTAAGACAGAGCCTCACTTGCCACTGTATTGATTTCTGGCCCATCCTTTAGAAACTGCCATGCAGTTACCTCTTTGCTTTGTCATCATCCATGCGTGTTCCTTCTGTCCCTCTGTCCCTCCATCCCTCCCTCCCTCCTTCCCTTTTTTCCTTCTGTCCTCCCTCTACTTCCCTTCCATCTATCCTATCCTCCTCCCTCTCTCTTGCCCTCTCTCCCCTCTGTCCATCTTGCAGTCCGGTGCTAGGGAGGTCAGGTGGATTCCTGGTGCTCACTGGCCCGCCCGCCTGGTCTGTTAGGCAGGCCTCAGACAGCGAGAGGCACTGTCTCAGAAATGATCACTTTGGTTGTCACATGTTAGGTATGTTCAATCTAAAGGACTTTCTAGTTCAGGCAAGAACCATTTCTACAAAAGTTTACATTTGTTCAGGCATTTATTTTCAGTTTACTTTTGAAAGAGTTTACTTATTTGGTTATTCAATTGTATGTGAGTGTATGCGTGTGGGGACATGTGCTTGACACAGCTTCCATGTGGAGGTTGGAGGAAAACTTGCAGGAGTTGACTTCTCCGTCCGTCTTTTGAGTCCCAGGGATTCAGCTCAAGTCACCAGGCCTGGCATCAAGAGCCTTTACCTGTTAGTCATCTGGTGGGCTCTTGTGTTCACGTTTTAATTTTCAAAAGGGAGTTGAATAAAAGACTAGAAATGACTAATGATAGTCATACTTCCAGATTATTGGGCTTCCAGACTTCCTTATCTCTGACTTTACCTATATTTAATTGGATCTTACCTTTGTTTTCTTTTCTTTGGCCACGGTAACATGTTAATCATATCTTTCCTCATCTTGCTGTATGTCTCTGTAAGGAATATCAATGAGTTACAGCAAGAATCCGCAGAAAGGTGATATGCCAGCTACTGTTAAATAATGGCCCTCGAGGGTAGAGTGTCAGAGAGTGTCAGTAGCGGTGCTGTGCAGCGTAAAGCTGGCCCTGCATGCTGCAGTAGCACTCAGTGTTACTTTATACAGGAATAGGACTGTAACTGGTTTTCTCGTTTTTTTCATCAGTGAAAAATTAAGCAGGCCTCGGGCTAGAAGTATAGCTCAATGGTAGAATTCCCCCTAACATGCAGGAAGCCTTGGGTGTGATGCCCAGCACGCAGAGAATGGAGAGGCATTCTCAGATTATAACCCCATTTCACCTCATTTTGTCAAAGGAAAGAATTTGTCATCATCTGAATTCATGGGAAATGGTGTAAGCAGTCTAAATAAAGATACCAATTTAGTAGCTTCCTGAGAATCTGTAGACTTACTCCACACCTGAGTTGAATCTTCTGTACACCTAAGTTTGCAATGAGCAAGTGGTGTTGCATGCCTTTAATCCTAGCACTTGGGAGGCAGAGGCAGACGGAGCTCTATGAATTTGAGGCCAGCCTGGTCTACAGAATGAATTCCAGGATAGCCAGATTTATACAGAGAAACCCTGTCTCGAAAAACCAAAACCAGAACAAAACAAAACAAAACAAAAAGTTTACTTTAAGTAGTCTAGAATGGGGAGGGTAGACCTTTTGATTAAGATAAATTCATTTAATAAAATTCCCTTCAGTATTTCAGAGAGCCTCTGTTTGTTCATGTTAGCTTTGGTAAACTTAGTCCAAGGTAGTCGAACTTTTAGTAATCTTTACTCCATAAGTGGTACTGTGGAAGTCTAATGCATGGATTGTCTCTGTCTGTCTTTCTATTTATTTTGAGACAGGGTCTCACCATGTAACCCTGGCCTAGAACTCAAATTGTATGGACCTAACTGGCCTTGAACTCACAGAAATCCACTTACCTCTGCCTCCCAAGTGCTGGGGTTATAGACGTGTGCCACCCACTCTGGCTATTGCATATATTCAGTTCTGTGCAGTTTGATAAGCCGATACATAGTTGCTCTCATATTAAGATAGTATATTTTAATTGGTCTGCTTTCAGTTCTTTTGCGTATATACCCAGAAGTGGGTCACTGAATCGCACTGTAGCCTGTTTAATTTTTAATGGAACCACCATGTGGTTCACAGTAGAAGTTGTCCTTTGTGCTACACCAGCGATGCCCCAAGGTTCCAGTTGTCTACCTCTTTGCTAGGGCTTGTTTTCTGGGTTTCTTTTGGTTTTATGTCATCATCAGGCCTAAAACAACTTTGGCCTGGTTTCTTTTTTCTCCTCATCTCCCTCCCCCCTCCTTCTTCTCTCTCCCTTCCCTCCCCTTCCTCTTTCTCTTCCTGTCCTCTTCTCTCTCCCTTCTCTTTCCCCTTCCTCTTACTTTTCCTCCCCTCTCTCTTCCCCTCTCCCTCCCTCTTCCCTCTCCTCCTGCCTCAGTCTTCCAGGTGTGGAGATTGTAAGTCAAACACCATTCCTGATGAACCCTCTTGCCTGATTTTTGAAGCCCATAAAATAATAACGTTTATAAAGATGTCAGTAGTAGTTCAAGAAATACACTTTTTCTGAACTGTCTTAAATGTGTGCTATTTGAGCTAATTCTAAGAATTCTAAGCTGATTCCTAATAGACTGAAATAAGTAATAATAAGAGTTCATTCAAGCATGGGGAGCTTTCACCAAAGGGTCTGGGCCAAAGCTAGAGGATTCTTCATCTTTTTAAAATCTTTCCTGAGACTCATTTAACACCATTTCTTTCTTTAAGAATGTATCTCTGAAGACTCAACTGGTCAGAGTGCTGAGAATAAAGTGACTGTTGAGTGCTCGGCCATAAATAGGATATTTACACCTCCCCAACCCCCCCCCCCAACCAAAAAAAGCCCAGGGCATATCTTGGAGGAACGACAGAGTAGTGTGGACTTCTGGGTGCAGCCCGCCTGATACACTCTTGACCTCATGGAAGCTGTGATAACCTCCACAAAATCTACCCACGATTGGGCCTGTTGAAATGTCATGGAAGAGTGGGGACACATGGGGCCACCTCCCTCACTGAGGATGTGTGCAGTTAACGGTTGATGAGGGAGGAGGACATTTCCTTAGTAGTGCAGTCAGTGGTTAAGTTCCCACGCTCCTGTGACCAACTAATGAGATGTGGTTCACTAAAAAAGGGCTATGGCCAGGAAGATGGCTCAGGTTAAGAGCTCTGGTGGTTCTTAGGATCTAGGATCAGTTCCTAGCACCCAAATGGGGGCTCACAACCATCTCCACTCTGGTTCCAAGGTATCCAAAGCCCTTGTCTCTCCTCTGTGGGTACCAGGTGTGCATACAGACACACATGCAGACAAAATACCCATGCAGACATGAAAGGAGGGACTAGTTGGGCATGAAAAGGGGTGCAGTGGAAGTAGGAAGGAGACAGGGGCGTAACAGGATATGAAGATGATTGAAATTTATTATGTACATGCAAGAAAATATAATGAAGCTCATTTTTATGTATAATTAATATTTGCTAATAAAAACTGTCTCTGAGCTGGGCACAATAGCATATGCCTTTGATCCCAGCAGTTGGGAGGCAGAGGCAAGCAGATTTTTGTGAGTTTGAAGCTAGCCTGGGCTACACAGTGAGACCCTGTCTCAAGGGGACGTGGGGGAAGGAGCATGCTCTCTGGCTGGACAGGTGACTCACCTGGTAAAGTGCTTGCTTCGGATAAAGACGCAGCTGTTCATTCTCATCAACAGTGATTAGTAACTTGCTGGCTTGCTCTCATGAAATGACGCCTGATACTTAATCCTACTGGTAGAAATAGAGCACTAGGGACATGGCTAGAAAACTACTTGTACAAAATAAGGACTTGAATCCCATCCCGAGCTCAGACATAAACTATAAATCCCAGCCCTTGTGGAGTAGAAGCAGGGAGACCACGTCTTGAACAACAAATAAGCATGCTCTTACCACAGTTAATATAAAATGAAATTCTGCTTAGTTCTGTGTGTGTTCACGTGACTGTGGCGACAGGAGTCCAGCCTTGGGCATTCCTCGGGTGCCGTCCACTTCGCTTTTTGAGACAGGGTCTTTCATTGGCCTGGAGCTCACTGACTAAGCTAAGCTGACTGGGCAATGAGCTCTGAAGATCTGCCTGTCTCTGCTTCCCCTAGGCTGGGATTACAAACACAAACATGCCTGGTGACTTCTGGGATTGGAGAGCTGGCTCAGTGGTTAAGAGCACGGTCTGCTTTTCCAGAGGACCCAGAATCCGTTCCTCACAGTGGTCCATCAGTCCAGTTGCAGGGAATCCAACACTGTTTTCTGACTTCCATGAGCATTGAGCTATCTCCCCAGTCCCCTAACTCTTTAGGACTTGGGACTGGGGATGATTACTGTATCTATTAGCCAAGAGGCAGCGTACTAGGACCTTCAGAAATAGACCCTGTATTTAGACTATCCTGATTTTATCA
The DNA here is from genome assembly GCA_026225945.1 of Cricetomys ansorgei. Taxonomy (NCBI): domain Eukaryota; kingdom Metazoa; phylum Chordata; class Mammalia; order Rodentia; family Nesomyidae; genus Cricetomys; species Cricetomys ansorgei. The sequence goes on along the minus strand of JAMJFZ010002046.1, from coordinate 600,045 downwards.
GTTTGGATTTGTTCCCTTTTATTCCCTCCCTTTTTCCCTTTCCTTCATTTCCCCAGGTAGTGCTGGGATTGCAGACATGCATAGCCACACCAGTCTGCATTATATGTCAGTTGTGTGTTAGTTGGCATGCTGGACAAACTCATGGAAATTGACTTTGGGCTGAGAGTAAACTGGCATTTGTTTCCTCTGTGGTTTGAGTTTGCTGGTGGTGTTAAGGGAACAGTTAGAAGGCTTGTGATAATCCTTCTCCTGCTCTAAGTATCCCCTCTCTCCTAAAAGAGATGGGTGCTTTGAGTCTCTAATCAGAAGTAGATGGTTGATGTCTTTGGTTTCATCCCCCTGCAGTGGTAGCTCTTTGGTGGAGGTGGGAGTGCATGACAGCATTCAAATTACGTTATTTGGCTGATCTGTAGTGAGTGTGAGGAGTTCCAGGTGGCTCTTCCTCTTTGTATACTGCATCTCTTTCCATTGATAAAGATAATTGAGAACTGACCATACTATGTAGTCACCTGGAAGTCTCAGACTTAACTGAGTGCCACCTGGTCAATTTGTATTAACAGACTTTAGATCTAAATGAATTCACGGTGCATTGGAGGTATTTGGAAAGAAGACAGAATTTAAGCTGTAAAAGAAACTTTTAATTAAAATGTTTGTAATAATAGCAAAAGAACTTGGAATATACTGTCATATTTCAGTGTTTTCCATACTCTCTAGTCAGAATTTCCCCTATTACTTGCTTTGTTGAGACATGAATTCCCAAACTACTCCAAAATGGGACTCAGGAATCAGTAATTCTGATTCCTGTAAAATTCTGATTCCTGGGAGTAAAAATCTCAGGCCTTAGCCTAGACTGTTGAGGCACAGCCTACATTTTGGCATAAGGTTCCTCAGAAGACAAACACGCACACCACACTTTGAAAAGCACTTTGACCTTTTCCTAGGATTGCCTCTCATAGAATTGAAACATTGGTGTTAGGGCAGAGGTGCAGCTGGGTGTAACTCAGGGAGTGACTCAGTGCTCAGCCTGGCTGCCAGGCTCAGTAGCCACTGTCTCACACATGTGCTGTGGTCATTTGCTCACAGTTTAGTAAAAACGGATTAAATGTATTAAATTTAATGGCCTTTATTAAATTCGTGCAGGAAGCTCTGCTTTGTTTTTAGTCATTCACATTGAATAGCTGATGAGGTTCGGTTCGATTCACCTTGCTTACAGAGTACGGTTTCATGTGCTGAACACAAACAGGGAGACAGCGTTGGGAGTACGAGCTTAGTGCATTGCTTCATCACACGCCAGTCATGTAGTCATGAAGTCAGAGTCTGAGAGCATGTGCATGGCAATCTAGACAAGTTGCCTTTATCTGCTGTTAATTACAGATGCTTCCATCTCCACTTACAGTTTCACAGGCAGCTGCGTGCTTGCAACATTCTTAGAGGAGCTTGTAAGTTAAGGTAGGGTACCTAAGAAAGAGAGTAAGGATTATAGGATACTCTTGTTTTTTCAGACCAGGCTGGCCTCAGACTCACAGAGATCCACCTGCCTCTGCCTCCTGGGTGCTGGGATTAACGGTGTGTGCCACCACCGCCCAGCTGGATACTCTTAACATAGTTGGCATATTTCTAGTTTCCTTGTAACATACTTTAATAAACAGTTAAGGCCACTGGCTGCTCTTGCAAAGGACCTAGGTTTGGTTTCCAGTACTTACGTGGTGGCTCACAACATCCAAGACTCCAGTTCCAGGGCATCCAAATGCCTCTTCTGCACGGACCAGACACACATGTGGTATACATTTATAAATTCAGGCAAACACTTGTACACATAAAATAATTTCTTTTTCTTTGTTGTTTTTTTCTTCCATTCTTTTTCTTTTTTTTTTTTTTCCTTTTTTGAGACAAGGCCTCACTATGTAGCTATCTTGAAACTCACCATATAGACCAGGCTGACTTCGAACTCACAGTGGTGAATGCCACTACCCTTGGCAAAAAGAAATTTAAAAATAAAATTTCATTTTATGACTGACTCAAAGTTCAGTTATATATGAACTATCTATATGTAATGGAATTTTCCAAGTTAGTAACTAAATTGTTAGTTAAATTAAAAAAACGTAGCCAGTCTTGGTCTTTCTAACTTGGATGAACAAAAGACATATATCAGATTGAATGCATTTTCTTCTATATTCTTACAGATTCATCAGGATTCATTTTTGATTTGCAGTCTAATACTGTACTGGCACAGGGAGGAACTTTTGAGAACATGAAGGAGAAGGTAAGACTTACTATGGATATCAGGGTTGAATGCCACAGAAAAAATGTATTTATTTTAAGATTTATTTATTTTATTTATGTGAGCGCTCTATCTGCATGTATACCTGTGTACCAGAAGAGGGGATCTGATCCCATTACAGATGGTTATGAGCTACCGTGTAGTTGCTGGGAATTTAACTATGACCACTGGAAGAGCAGTCAGTGCTTTTAACCTCTGAGCCATCTCTCCAGCCCTCAGAAAAATTTATTAATATAAGCAGTGACTATCACAAATGCATTATGAAAATGAAATCTGCTGGGCATAGTGGCACGTGGCTTTAATTCCAGCACTCAGGCGGCAGAGGCAGGTAGATTTCTTTGAAGCCAGCAAGTTTCAGGCCACCCATGGCTACATAATGAGAAAAAAGGAAAAAGAAGAAAGAGGTGAAAGAAAGAGAATGAAATCCTAGGAACAAAGTAGAATGTCACTGTATAATCAAAGGGTGACTGAGGCCAGCAGCTACTGTGTGAGCTAACACAAGAAAGACAGTGAGACATTTTCGTAGTAGAGGGAACCGCCGGTCATGGCAAGCACCATCCTGAACAGCAGAACCCTGATCATCTGATCTCAGATGTTTTTATTACAAAAAATGACCCCTCATTCAAAGGCCTATTTGCATAGTGAAGGGAATCTGTAACTTAGTCTCATCCCACAGTCCTTTAGCAGCTGACCTATGTCACCTTTATGGTGGGGGAGCTCAAAGCCTAAGTGCAATGTTCTCTCCTTGTTGCCTGAGACTGTGGGAGAGGTTGAGAACAAGAATCCCTCCATAGCAACTTTACTCTTCACCGCAGTGGCTCTGCCAGAGAGCCGTGAGCAGGTGCAGGTCATAAGGAAGCAAACATCTGAATCACAGATTTACTTCAAGCCAACACCTGCAGATAAAGCAGACTGCCAAGGTTTAGACTGCCCTTCCCCCAACAATGTACAAAACAATTGCTTTAAGTTACATAAACATAACTAGAAATAAACTTCCCCAACAGATGACTACCACAGTGACTTTGAGGAACCAGTTTATTAAAATGTGCAAGGATTATTTTCTTTGGACAGCTCCATATATATTTATTCTAAATTCTTTGAAGACATTCAGTATTAATACTATTACTAATATTTATATGAGTGAGAATGCATTTCTTTTTTGTTTGGTTATTTTTTTGAGACAAGGTCTCTCTGTGTAGACCAGGCAGGCCTTAAACTCATTGAAATACAGACTTTGCTTCCTGAGTGTTGGGATTAAAGAAATGTGCCACCACATTTGGCTCAGAGTCAAAATTTTTAATTTTTTTATTACTACACATTAATTATACATGATAATGTGCTACGGTATGAAGATTAAGAGAAAACAAATCCACGTCTAAGATTTGATGACAATGTTGTGTTTGAATTGAGGATGTCAGTGTGAACTCATGACTTAACAGAAATGTCCCTTGTTGTATCCACTGAAAGGATGTAGGAACAGTGGCTTCCTAGCAGCAATAAGCTCATGTAACTTATGTTTCTACTGTTTTCTGCCAAAAACACCCATAGAGCTTCCTTAAGAAAGAATTAATCATACATTGTACAGTCAGACAAATGAAACTGAAAAGGAAGAAAATACAATTATCTACAAAGAAAAATCGATGAAACAACAAGCGAATAGGACAAACGAGTTTATCACAGTTAAGCTAGGCATGGTAGTGCGCGTCTGGAGTCGTGGCATCTGGAGTCTGAGGCCAGCCTGCGCTTCGTAGTGAAAGACCTCATTCAGCAAAGCAGAGCAGAGTTCGCTGAAATTGCTGGACATAAAATAGATGCATAATAATAAAATATTGGGGGCTGGAGAGAGAGCTCAGTTCTTTAAAAACAACTTTATATTTATTTGTGTATATGAGTGTTCTGCCTGCTTGTACACATGTGTACCATTTTGTACCTGATCCCTGAGGAAGCCAGGAGAGAGCATCATATGAAAAGAAAGCTAGGTACAGGCGTAGCAGTTCACGCTTGTGAACTAGCACTGGGGAGATGGAAGGGGACCCCTGGAGTTTGCTCACCAGCCAGCCCAGCCCAGCACAGCACAATGAAAGATCCTGTTTCAAAAGAAAAAAGATAGGCCTCCACACGCATGTACATGCACACCTGCCCACATGCACATGTACATATGAATATTCAATTATTACAAACTACATGTTTGCAATTTCAAAAAATATAAAATGCTTCTGGAAATAAGTCTGACAAAATTGGCATGTGTCAAGTATGGTGGCATATGCCTTTAGTCCCAGCACTCAGGACTGGGGCAGGTAATATCCGGGAGTCTGAGGAGCAAGTTCCAGGCCAACCAAGGCTACATAGTGAGACCATGTCTCAAAAATAAGTAAGTAAAGAAAGAAAACAATTGGTCATATCCATTCTAAAGAACAATTTGTCATTATCAGTGGAGCATTGATTATAGGTGCCATGCTACTCAGAATTCTACTAATAGTTACACAGAAGGCCTGTTTTACATTGTTCTAAATATTGTTCTAGGCACTAGGGATTCAGTAGCAGACAGACATAAAATTGGAGTTGAGGGTTGGAACTCCAGAGTGGAATGCTTCCTTAGCACGAGTAAGACCTTGGGTTAGCACTGCAAAACAAAAACAAAAACACTAACAAAAAATGTTCTTATTATCCATCAACAGGAGAATGAACAAATTAGGTGTATTATACAATAGGAATGCCATGTACAATATATGTATATGTTAAAATATATGAATAACAGATGTATGAAAAACTCTATGAATAATAGATGCGCTTTTCCATATGGAGAACATGCTGTGTGACAAAAAAATTGAAAATAAAAATGCATGATGAAATAATATTTATATAATATAAAGTTTATAAATTGCCTGTGGAGATATACATACGTTGAAAATGCAAATATATTGAAATTAAATCAAATTCTGGGTAGAAATTTCTGGAGAAATGCGATTTAGTAGCTGTTCATTGGGCTTTATTTGTTTTGTTCTATTAAGCCGGGTTGTGATCAGTTGTTCATTATGCCTTATGTAACCAAAATAGCTTATAATAATTCAGATGATCTCTAAGTTATCTCTGTAGACTTTTTATATCGCTAAGTGATACAGAGGGAGACTGTTTCGAATAGTGCTATGTACAAAGTCTAAGTCGTTGGGCTGGGGAGACGGCTCAGTGGGTAAGACACTTGCAGTGCGAGCATGAGGACCTGAGTTCAAGTCCACAGAACCCGTATGGGGCGGGGGGCTGCGTGTACCTGTGAGCCCAGCACCATGGCAGAGCAGAGGCAGGAGGATCACTGGAGCCTATGAGAGAGCCTGTCTCTGGAATAAAGTAGAGAGCAATAGTTAGAAAAGTCAGTGTCCTCTGGCTTCTGCACTGTGCACACACATATCTGTATATACCACACTCTACACACGCATGTTAAAACAAGACAAAGCAGAAACCTAGGCTGTTAGGGTTAGTGGTTCTTTAAAATTTTCACTGTCCTATAATCTGTTTACAGTGAGGAACCACTGATGCTGAATTAATAGCTGGTACCCAAGTTAAACTACTCTTTTTCCAAGACTCTGATATAATTCACATTAGCCTTAACTTGTAGCCAAGGATGACCTGGAACTCCTGATCTTCTCAGTTATGTGTCACTGCATCTTAATTGCTTACTTTTTCTTGACATATAATCCTGTACAAAGCATCTTTTCTTTTCTTTCTTTCTTTTTTTTTTTTTAGACACGGGGAACTCACTCTGTAGACCAGGCTGGCCTCAAACTCGCAGAGATCTGCCTGCCTTTACCTCTGCCTCTACCTCCTGAGTGCTGGGATTAAAGAAGTGCCACCATGCTTGGCACCTTTTAACTTTAAAAATAAAAATTACTGTTATTGTTGTTGTTGTTATCTTGTGTGTGCATACATGACAGAGAGAGAGAAAGCGCGAGAGAGCATTTGTGTGCACATGCAGATGTGTAAGAACCAGGTAGCTTATGTGGAAGTCAGAGGACAACTTTTGGGAGTCAGTTTTCTCCTCCTACCATGGGTTCTGGAAATACTTTTGCTCACTGACCATCTCAGTGGCCCCTTTTATTTCTATAAACGTTCTGCCTTTTTAAATTTTGAAATTAACTTTTCATGTGGTGTTACCTTTTTCTATTATTCCCAGGGAGATGGTTGTATGTGTTCTTACTGACATTAAAGAATGATAATATTGCTAATGGTGAAATGACATTGTTTTTCTCCCTGATACACTTCAGCTCCCCAGTGACCTACTCATGTTAGAATTCAATGATTCTGTCTTCTTTTGCAGATAAACGCCGTGCGTGCAATAGTTCCCAATAAGAGCAACAATGAAATCATCCTGGTTTTGCAGCACTTTGATAATTGTGTGGACAAAACAGTACAAGCATTCATGGAAGGTAATCCTGTCTGAGTTTAGACTGTAACTCTGAGCCATAGTGGATAGTCTCATGGTAGCATAGCAAACCAGGATATTTTATTAATGTAAGAAACTTCTTTCATTCCCAAGCTAGAGAAAAACTGGAAGAGACAAACTAAGAGAACTGCTTTATTATTAAAAATGTTCTCCTAGCATTTAAGAAACGAGACCGAGTGTGGTGGCACATTGCCGTGACCCAGCCTTTGAGAGGTGGAGGCGAGGGACTGCCTGGAGGCAGCCTCGGTTATGTAGTGAGTTACAAGCCAGGCTCTTACCATAGAGTGAGGCCCCGTCTAAAGAAACATGTCCCCCTCTCCAAACAAAGAAACTAAGCAGCTGATAGTATAGATGGTTTGAATGGATTAGATGAAGTGATTGAAGATACTCTTCATGGCAAGGGAGTGACTTAATGGCCCAGGAACAGATGGCCAATTCCAGGCTTCAACATTTATTTCCAAGCTCCACTGTGGTTTAGTTTGGTTCTGTCAGGTGACTCAAATGTGTGAGTTCAGTTTCCTTATATTTTCTATATGTTAGATAGACAACAGCAGCAGCCTTGTCCAACTCCTTAGATTTATAGAGTTAATAAATGTTTTTAAAACTCCTTTCCATATAACTTGTTAGAAAAAAACTTTACTTGGAGCTGTCTTGTCTTCGAACAGAGTGGCATCAGGTCAGGGCTTCCTGTTGCATGTTCCTGAATTTGCAAGTGTAGGATAAACAGTCCAGATACTGTAAGGTTTTTCCTCTGTAGTCATGTTTTCTTTATTATATTAGGGTTTGAGTCCAGTGTAGGGTGCAGCTCCTCCCAAACAGATAGTCAGGATGGCATGCTTGGGTGAAGCCCAGCCATCTTTGTATTCAAGCCAAGATGTATAAAGAATCTCAGATGACTAAAGAGGACTCAGTAGGCTAGTATAGCAGAAGCTGACAGGACTGCCTCCCTACAGTACCCGCAGTTGTGAAGTGCAGTGATCCTTCTTAACCTAATGTGTGGCAGAAGAGGACATCTAATTTGATTTCTTTTTCAGGTAGTGCCAGTGAAGTACTCAAAGAATGGATAGTAACAGGCAAGAAAAAGGTAAGAACAAATTACACAAACACATATTTTATACATATACATATATTAAAAATTAGGCCTCAGAGGCTGGCAAAGATGGCTTACTTAGCATGTACGAGTAGCATGCTACTCTTTCAGAGGACCTGGTGCAGTTCCGAGCACCTCCATAGCAGCTTGCCACCTGTAATTCCAGTTCCAGGGGATCTGGGTCTGTTTTGGCCTTGGCAGGCATTCGGCACGTGCATGGTGCACATACATACATACATGATGACAAAGTACTGTTTGATGATATTGAAGAGCTTGTTTGGAGGTCCCAGCAGAGGAGCAGTGAGCGATATCTGCCTAGCCGGCAAGATCTGCAGCTCTACCCTGCTGATAGTGGGGTGGTATGTCACAGCCAGCTCACCCATGCATTCTGTAACATTTGAAAGGAAAGGTTTGCATGTCTTCTGCTTACCATCTCAAAAACGCCATGTTTGACATTGAAACAGAGCATTATACAGTTTGCTTCTTGTGGTTGAAGGTAGAAAGCAGTTAAGCTTGCTGCAGTCGCTGGGAGTGCTCTAGACAAGAGTAGGAGCTAGAGAGCATGACATAGAAAGCAGTGTCTCCAGGGAAGGTGACTGGTGTTCAGCAGGATTCATCTCAGATTAGCTAAAAGAGTTCAGATTTTCAGGTCAGATAACTGTTTTAGTCCCTAGTAGCAATGAGTTTTGACTTTGAGCTAAATGGCAGCTTTTGCTTTTTTAAAAATTTTACCCATCTGACTTAGGGTTTGAGACACCATGACCAGGACGACTTTTACAAAGGAAAGCATTTCATTGGGGTTGGCTTATAGTTCAGACGTTTAGTTGATAGTCATCATGGCAGGGAACATGGTGGCATGCAGGCAGACATGGTGCTGGAGAGGTAACTGAGAGTTGTACTTCTGGAACGCAGGAGGAGAGTGAATAGGCCTGTCTTGAGCATTTTGAAACCTCAAAACCCACTCCCACACCTCCTCCAACAAGGCCACACCTCCTAGTAGTGCCACTCCCTATGAGCCTGTGGGGCCATTTACATTCAAATGACCACATCATGTCTATTTATCTATTGTATGTTTGTACATGCCAGAGCTCGCAGAGGTCAGAGGACAGCTTTGTGGAGCTTGCTCTCTCCTTTGCCCTTTATATGCTTTCTGGGGATGAAATTCAAGTCTCCAGGTTGGTCGGCAGGCTCGGTTACCTGCTCAATAGCCCAGCTTTTGCTCCTTTGGGCTAAGTGATATTGCATGTTAAAGGATAGAAGGCTCTTGGGCTTCAGAGTCAGTCAGAACTGGATTTCTAGCCTGTCCTGCTTTATCCAGTCTTGTGAGCTGTGGGTTTTTTTTTAACTTCAGTTTGTTCATCCATAAAGTAGGAAAATACAGCTGTGGTGCTACATACCTGAGATCCTAGCACTCAGAAGTGAGACAGGAGGATCAAGAGTTCAGGGCATTGTGGGCTGCATAGCACAACCATGTCTGAGGGAGAGAAGACAACACAAGAGTAAAATAACACTAATACATATATATTCTCTTTATAATACCTAACAAATAGTTCTTAATACCTTACTTTTATCCATTTAAAACCAAAATGTTTCCTGGGTTCAGAATTCTTCTCTACCCCAGGTGTAGGTCCTTTAAGAAATGCTGAAGTGTGGGTTTTAATTAAGCACCAGCTCTGTTAGGAGTGTATTTCTGCATTAGATTAGTGTGTTGGTGTTGTGAGATGCTTTCTTTTAAATGGTGTTATCGTATTGTATACATGTGTTAGTGCCATGGCTCATAGTACACATTTCAGAGGTCGGTTCTCCCTTTCTACCGTGGATTCCAGGGATTAAATTCAGGCTATCAGGTTGTATGGCAAGAGCCTTTACCCACCGAGAAGTCTTGTGAGCCTGGACATGATTTCTTGACCAAGCTAGGTTTGGCTTTGTTAACCTTTGAGAATTTTTTCCCAGAGGCAAGTTACACTATTCAGTTCTCAGTTTCTCAGGAAGCTTCCTGAGCCTGCTGCTCTCATATTTAGCTTTGTTTCACTGATTTCACCCAACATATTTAACTTTGAGTGTTCAAGAAAACACCTGTGTCTTAATTTATTGACCTCAGAATGTAAATTATTAACAACATAGGATGCGCACATAGTTGAAAAGTTATGTATATGAGATGATAGATAATATACAAATTTCCTAAAAATCTGGAGGAAGAAAAATAGTTTGGTAGTCTCCAGTCCTCAAATCTATTGCAGTTAACTGTTGGGATTGTTCTAATAGGAAGTGATTGTGAACTACTAATTACATAATGGGATAATAATATGAAAACTTAGCCTGTTCACACAGGAGAAAGTAAGATAAAGACAGGAGAAAACTGAATGCCAAATTCAGAACTATCCTGCTGGACAGAGCCATTGAAAGGACTGGCATTGATTGGTTTTATCTGTCTGGCCTTAGGAACAGAGAAGTTAAATATTACCAGTAGAGCTATCTGTTGTTAAAGATAAAGACTTCTTATTCACAAGGTTCAAACTGTTAATACCCCGAAACAACTTTATCCCATCTCTTTTCTCCAGCCATTTGGTGTCCCCGCTCCTCCCCCAGGCAAATTGTTTATTCATTCATTCTTTTATTGTTTTGTTTTGTTTTTGGCACTGGGGATCAAACCTGGGACCTTGTGCCTGCTAGGCAAGTGCTTTCCCACCGAGCTATAACCCAAGATCTTATTAATTTCTTATGTAGCTTCTCTGATACTTTATTCACATAGACAATTATGAATATGTATTCTCTTCGTTGCACATTCCATGTAACAGATCTTGGACTGTCTAAGTCTCCTACTGATCTACATGTGCGTGGCTTCTAGTCTTTATTAATATTAATGGTATTAAAATAACAGTACTATGATGGATAACCCTGTGCACATTTGTCAGTTCTGGACGGGATAAATTGCTAGTATTAGAACTGCTGGTTGAAAGGTGTGTGCATTTGTAACTTTCAAAAGCATTGCTAGGTTTCCACTCACAGTAGTGTTCATGAGACCTGCTGGCCATTTCCAGAGCAGAAGAAGCTTTCTATGAGTGGAACAAGGGGCCTGTCAGTAAACTCTTTGGCCTTTGCTGACCTAGTAGGTGAAAAACCATACTGCAGGGCAGGTTTCATTATTTGTCAATTATTTTATTAGTTGTTTGTAGGTTATAGTTTTTCTACTAGTTATCGTGGTTTTTAGAGTTTATATTTCACTTAAAAATATAGTCACACATTTTTCAACTTTTTCTAACTTTTCATTTTGCTTATGACAGGTTTTGCTATGAAAAATATTTTGTTATTTTGTGTTTATTCAAAATGCAGTTTTACATATTAAAATATTATTCTTGTCACTGGTTCAACATAAAAATATCTTCAGTTTCTAGAAGAATGTTTGCAAAATTGGTGACACTGATTTCTTTTGGCTAGCTGGAGGTGTTACATCCTTGAGTTGTATTGGAGGGATCTGCTTTTTCTTTTCTTTTTTCCAATCTTTGATAACCTTAGAACAAAAAGAAGAAAAGCAAACCAAAACCTGCATCAGAAGCAAGTAGCAGCATCCCAGACTCCAGTAAATCGGTACCTATTCAAGAGGAGCAGCCCGCACCTTCAGAGAAAGGCGGCATTAATGGTTACCATGTCAATGGAGCCATCAATGATGCTGAGTCTGCAGACTCACTCAGTGAAGGTTTAGAGACACTTTCAATAGATGCCAGAGAATTGGAAGATCCTGAGTTTGCCGCACCAGATACACCAGATAGAACTGGTGAGTTTGTTAAGCGATTTTGGGGAAGTTGATTCACTTAGAAAATGCAGGGATATCTAGTAGAGACACTTACCATTACATTATATAATTGGTCTTTTACTTGATATTTTTTGTTACTGATTGTATGGAAAAGTTCATGTTTAATAACTTGCCAAAGACCTTAAAAAATAGAATTATTGTTCCTTTGTCTGAAAATTTTCTTTAAAGTACGTGCAAACACTTCTGACATTGAATAACAGAGGGGTACCATAGTATTTAGAAATAAGAGAGTGACATTTTAACGATCTCTTAAAATACAATGGAATTGCTGAAGAAAATGATGAGGTGAGGATGCTGCTCTTGGGAACATGTAAGGGTGTTAGTGAGAGACACGGGCCTGCAGCCAGAGGCACTTCTCCGCACAGGTCCTGTGCTCTAGAGCACAGCGTGGGTGAATCAGTTGAACAGTCTTCAGTATAGAGAGAAAATAGGTAAACATATTTCTTGTTTACTTTTTTTTTTTTTTTTTTTTTTTTTTTTTTTTTTTTTTTGAGACAGGGTTTCTCTGTGTAGCCCTGGCTGTCCTGGAACTCACTCTGTAGACCAGGCTGGCCTCAAATTCACAGAGATCCACCTGCCTCTGCCGCTGGGATTAAAGGCGCGCACCACCACCGCCCAGCAGGTAAACATTTTAAGAGTATATAATATTAGCTGTAATCATAGCTTTCTTTTTTTTAATGACTTATTTTTACTTTATGTGCATTGGTGTTTTGCCTGCATGTACGTCTGTGTGAGGGTGTCGGATCCCCTGGATCTGGAGTTACAGGCGGCTGTGCGCTGCCACATGGGAGCTTGGAGGAACAGCCAGTGCTCCTAACCGCTGAGCCATCTGTCCAGCTCCAGTCATAGCTTTCTTAACAGCTGCATTTTTGTGGGTCTTTTTAAAAGATTATTTTTATAGTCCTATATTTGTTTTCTTTTTTTTTAATTTTTTTTTAATGTGTATGAGTTTTTTCCCTGCCTGTATGTCTGTGCACCACGTGTGTGCCTGGTGCCCATGGAGGCCAGAAAAGGGTGTCAGATCCCCTGAACTGGAGTTACAGATAGTGTGAGCTGCCACATAAGTACTGAGAAGCAAATCCAGGGCTTCTGCAAGGGCAGCCAGTGTTCCTAACTGTGGAGCTCCTTTATTTTCTGATAAGGAGCTAAGATTAGCTAATAGTTAGAAATTCATGTATTTTGTACAGTTTTGTTAAGGGCTGAGGAGACAGCCCTTTTATCTCTTTACAAATAACTTATTTGGAAGTCAGGAGCACCTTTAATCCCAGCACTTGGAAGGCAGAGGCAGGTGGATCTCTGTGTGTTTGAGGCTTAGCCTGGTCTACATAGAGAGTTTCAGGGCAACCAGGGGTACATAGACTCTCTCCTTCCCAACAACAACAAAAACAAAAAGAAAAGAAAAAATTACATATTGGGGGAGTGATGGTCAGTGGTTAGGAGTACTAGTTGCCCTTGCATAGGACTCGCCTAACCCTCGCACCCACAACCGTCACAGCCATCTGTAGCTCCAGTCCCAGGGGATCTGGCCCTCGGCCTCTGGGGCACCGCCTCCGTGTGCTACACATGCAGGCAGAATGCCTGTGTACACAGAGTAGTAAAACAATAGATAACTGACTTAAATTTTACTTCTAGATCAGTCTCCTTCCTTCTGCTTTAGTATTCCTGGTTTTATAAATGTAATGCTAGTGTAAGAATTTTATTCTGCTTTTTAGCTGTTCTTTTATTGGTTAATTCACATACTTTTTTTTCCCAAGACAGGGTTTCTCTGTTGTAACTCTGTAGACCAGGCTGTCCTGGAACTCACTCTGTAGACCAGGCTGGCCTCGAACTCACAGAGATCCGCCTGGCTCTGCCTCCTGAGTGCTGGGGTTAAAGGTGTGCGCCACCGCTCCTGGCTCCTCCCCCTACCCCACATACATTTTTTTTTTTTAAAAAACAGACAGAGAAAAGATATTGTACCAGACTGCAAGCAAATCAAACCAAAGATAACCAGTGGCTTCTAATCCATTGTGTGTGAGCCTTCTTCTCATTTTCTAGTTCCACCTTTTCTCTACTCTCTAAAGTTTTTGAATTCTTTTTTTCCCTCTGAGACATAAAACTTTTCTCTTCATTGAACCTTATGGAAGCTAATAGCCTTTTTAATAGGCATGTTTTTGTCTTAAACTGTTTGCTTTCTGCACGCAAATAATTCATTCCACGCTGTGTTTTAAACCACTTCCCTCTTTCTTGGGCAGGATCTGTGCTGGAGAATGGTGTGTCTGATTTTGAGCCCAAGTCTTTGACTACGCACTCTATTCAGAATGTCCAGCAATCTCGAAACGCTGCAAAATCTCTCTCAAGAGCCACCTCAGGGACACAGGCTTCAAATCTGGGAATGGAGAATGTCCCACTCTCTTCCTCCAATAAAAAGCTAGGTAAATCCAAGGCCCACTCATTTCTGACCAAAGAGAACAGACTGACTATTACTCCTGTATGTGAAGTTCCAGAAGGCCCCCGGGTGATATTCTGTTCCCTGCCGTGATTCCTGCGCATTACAGCAGGGCGGCTGAGGGAAGTGCCAGGGTGACTCGGGTAACTCTGCCGTGTCCCCGTGCTTTGCTGCCGCTGTCTCTGCCGTCTTCTCCATGTTGAGCCAACAGGCAAAACCTCTGTGTATGACAGTGCATTCCAGAGGAATTCTTGGTCTTCGTATCGTGGTCTTCATGCAGTCTGACACACTGAGATTTTTTGTTGGTTTTTTGTTTTTTTGATACAGGGTTCCTCTGTGTAACCCTGGCTCTCCTAGAACTCACTCAGTAGACGAGGCTGACCTGGAACTCACAGAGCTCCGCCTGCCTCTGCCTCCCGAGTGCTGGGGTAAAAGGTGTGCATTATCATTACCTGCTTGACAGACTTGAGATTTTAACAACAGAGCATGTCCTCTTAAATACTTGGTATTGATTGGTGATGGCTCTTTACTTTTGAAATACATGACTATTATAGTCATTTTGATGTTGGGTTGAAGTGCTTAGAGCATGTCTGTAATTCTAACACTCGGGAGCCTGAGGAAGTGAGACCATAACTTCCAGGCTAGCCTGGGCTAAGACAGTTGACCTCATTTCAACAACAACAACAGATAAAAATGCCTATTACCAACTAGTAATAACTCTTGCTGTGTTTTGTTCTGTGTGTGTGTGGTTTTGAGGCAACTACTATAGCTCTGGCTGGCCTAGAATTCTCTGTGTACACCAGGCTGGCCTCAAATTCACAGAAATCCTCTTGCCTCTGCCTCCTGGGAGCTGAGATCAAAGGTATTCATCACCACACCCAACAACTCTTGTTTTCTTGTATGTTATAATAATCATTTAAATGAGCAGCCAGTGATTAAACAAATAGATACTAGCCTCTCTATATTTCATGTATCTAAGCATGGTGGTCCTGTCAGAGGAACAGTGGAATAGAAATACCGAGCACCAGTGTAAGTTGTAGCTGTTTATTGAATTGTTTATTCAGTATGAACTACACTTTTAAACTTTTTTTTACATTAATTAATTTTTATTTTCTGCTTTTTGAGACAGGGTTTCTCTGTGTAGCCCTGGCTGTCCTGGGACTTGCTCTGTAGCCCAGAGTGGCCTCAAACTCAGAGATCCGCCTGCCTCTGCCTCCCGAGTGCTGGAATTAAAAGCATGTGCTGACACCACCTGGCTTGCTTGCTTGCTTGCTTATTTATTTACTTATTTACTTTGGGGCGGGTGTATGTACATACCTGTCTGTATGCCTGCCTGCCTGCCTGCCTGCCTGCCTATCCTATACTCTTATATAGAGGTCCAAAGAAACTTTTGGGAGTCAATTCTCTTTCTCCATGTGGCGTCTGGGGATCAAACTTAGATTGTCATGTTTGAGCCATCTTGCCAGCCAAGAACTACATTTTACTTAGCGCTTCTTTTCATCTTCATAGTATCTCTCAGCTTGCTGCCAAACAGCAAGTCTGAGAATATCCAGTCAAGCAGAAATAAAATGAGGTATGTCCAGGCCTTAAAAGCTTTTAGGTAAGTTCCCAAAGAAATCAGATTAGAATCAGGAAGAATTTATATTAAAAAGTTAAACTGGATCCATTGGTATTGGCTCTAGTTCTGGCTGCTCCAGAGGCTGAAGGGAGATGGTCACTTAAGCTGAGGAGTTTATGCTTGGCTTGGGAAGTATATCAGTCCACCAGAAATTGGTGAAATCGGAAGTGTAGGGGCTGGAGAAATAGCTCACCGTGCTTGCGGTGCAGCACGAGGGCCTGAGTTTGGACCTAGCACTCACATAGATGAGCCAGATGTGGCCGTGTACACGAAAAGTCCTGTGCTGTGGACACAGGGTTTCTGGGGTTCCAGGCCGGCCAGCCTACCCTTAAGCCCTTGGTCCCAGTGAGAGAGCCTGTCTCAAAAACAAGGTGGGAACCTGAAGAGATGGCTCAGCACGTAAGACCACTGTTGCTTTAGCAGAGGTCCAGGGTTTGGTTCCCAGCACTCACATAATAGCTCACAGCCATGTGTATAACTCCAGTTGCAGGGAATCTGATGCCTTCTGACCTCTGAGGACACCAGCACACACAGAAACACATCTGTATGCAGGCACAAAGCTTATACAGATAAAATTAAAAAGTAAATCTTAAAAAAATAACGATAAAAAAGTGGTTGGCTCCTGAGGAATGACACCTATGGTTGGCCTCTGGCATTGAAAGTGCGGGCTGGATGTGGAGTGCCGTAATCGCAGCACTCTGGGAGGCTGAGGCAGGGGCACAGTTTGGAGCCACCCTAGGGTATGAGTAGTGAGTGAGGTCCTACCTCAGAAAAGAAAAAAGTTGGGATTTAGCTCAGTGTAGAGTACTTGAGAAGCATGTGCAGGGCACTAGCAGCCAGAAAGAGGAAGGAAGGTATTTGTCCAAGCTGGGTGTGATGGGAAGAAAGAAATTGTGTGTCATGAGCCGAGTTTGGTGGTTACATCTCATCTTCACCTACATAGTGAGTTCACAGTCAGCCAGGGCTACACGAGACCTTGTTTCACAAATAAAGACAGGGCCAGCAAGCTGGCTCAACAGGTAAGTGCCTGCTGGAGTCTCCTCTGAGCACTACGCCTGTGCCGTGGAGTGTACACCCATACTTACATGCACATGGTGACAATCGGTGTCTAACCCGGCTCTTGAGAGTCAGAAGCAGGGGATCATTTCAGTCTCCAGGCTGATGTGGCACATACTCAGTGAGTTCCAAAGCCCGCCGTGGTTTACAAAGTGAGACCCGATCTCAGAGACAGATGTGAGAGACAGAGGATCACAGGAAACGAAAGTGTGTATCTTTGTACACGGCTAACTTCCTGCAGTCTTGGTTCTAATGTGTCAGCTGTTTATATGACGTTGGTATTGTTAGATAGGAAGATTAGTAGAATTCTTAGAGACTCTTTTTCTATGATGGTGACTTCTCTGTGTGTAGTGCTTCAAACTCCACTATAAAACAAGAACTTCTTAATTTCATAAAGTCCACATAGTGAATTACTCTATCAGACCCTGTCATTCGGGGAGTTTTGAAAACATGATACCTATTCAAATAGTTTCATTTCTTGTCTGTGTTTCATTTCATTTAAAGTAGTATCTAAAATGCCGCCTTAAGAGTCACTGCTATTTTTTTAAAACAATTTAGTCTGCTATTATTTTCATCTCTGAAAATTCAATTGGAGAATTTTTGATGTCTTTCGTATCTCTGCTTACCTTGTGTCTGTGTCTGTCTAATAGTAGCTGTTTGATATCTCCCTCAGTACACACACACTTTTTTTTTTATGGTACTGGACATTAAGACCAGGGCGTGCAGGCAAGCACTTTACCACTGGTCTGATATCAGTGTATTTTATGTGTGTGAGTGCTTTACCTGCATGTATATCTGTGCACCGTTGTGTGCCCAGTGCCAGTGGAGGGCAGAAGAGAGCACCGGATCCTCTGGAGCTGGGGTTACTTACAGCTGCGAGCTGCCATGTGGGTGCTGGAAATGAACCACCTCCCACCCCACCCCACCCCGGTCCTCTGGGAGAGCAGCCAGTGCTCCTAACCCTGAGCCATGTCTCCAGCCCAGATCTTCAGCTTTGATGTCCTTTCATGCCCGATCCTGGCACGTTTCATTTCTGCGTCTGTTTCTGCTCAGTGGTTTTTATCTTCGTAGTTGGTCGTGTTTATCTTGATATTTTTCTGTTTTATATGCCAGATTATTTTTAATGGGATCCGAATATTGTGAATTTTCTTTGTTGGTTGCTAGATATTTGAATTTCTTTCAATGTTCTTGTGTCTTGTTCTGGGATTCAATTATGTGAAGACATTTTGAGGCCTACTTTCGAGCGTTGTTAGATTAGATGAGAGCAGTCTTGAACCTAGAGTCAACTTTGCTTTTCCGTTGGGCAGTATCCTTCCAACCAGCCCATCTGGTGAGCTTTCTCTGTTTTGCTTATGTGCACACTGTCCCCGCGTGAGTGAGTCTGGCCACTATCTGCTGCTTTCTTACCTGTGATTTCCTCCTGTCCACGTGCTGACGGGAATCTGCCTGTTACTGCAGAGTATTGTATGCCATAATACGTACAACAGACACTACCTGTTTCTGTACATCCCTGTGGATTCCTGTGTGTTCCATTCTGAGAGTTCTAGTTAGCATCTTTGCTTTCAGTTCAGAGCCTTCTCTTTATTGCAATTTAGAGGCCGTAAAGATAAGTTGGGCCAATCATAGGCTTCACTTAATTTGTCTGTGTTTTCAGAGGAAGTACTGTCTAATTGCCCATTGTCTTAGAACCGTTATTTCATATACTTCATCTGTGTTGTGTTAGTTGTTTAAGATGGGAGGATAAATCCGATTCTTGTTGTTTCATTTTGACTAGGATACTTACTTTAAAAAATAAACATGAAAATTTGAAAAATAGTTTCTTGGTTGGGAAGGGTGGTCATTGGTACAGCCTTAAGAGTATACGACATTTAACTTAAAAACGTTCAGATCCACCTTTTACTTTGCACGTTTCTTTTTAAAATAATCTTCCTCCCCTGCCCCCAAGGTTCTAACATCGAGAAGTCCGTGAAAGACCTCCAGCGCTGCACTGTGTCTCTTGCGCGGTACCGCGTTGTCGTTAAAGAAGAGATGGATGCGTCCATTAAGAAAATGAAACAGGCTTTTGCCGAACTGCAGAGCTGGTAAGATGAGCTGATTTGATACGTCATTAGCACAGTGCTCATTCATAAAGAGCGGTTAGCTACGCGTTGGGTTCTATACTCCCCTTCTAAACACACAGCGGGAGGAAACTTAAAAATCCTGTAGTATATCTGACTTTCTGCTGTGTTAGCATTTCTTTTGGCCAGTGTAGGACTGAATGGGACAGAGAACTCAACAGTGCTCTAGAAGTAGGCTTAATGGTACTATTTTTTGGAAAATGGCAAATAATTCTAGAATAGGGCCCATCTGTTAAGCCAACAATATATCAAATGACATGCTGTTAGAGTAGACCTGTCAAGTGGAAAGCCAGGTGTGTTGGCTTGCCCTGTAATCATATAATCATAGCACTCGGGAGGCTGAGGCAGGAGGATTGCCACCAGCCTGGCTATAAGTGAGATCTTATTTTAAAACAAACGAACAAAAGGAATAACCAAACTATATAGAGAATGCCTATTTTTTAATAACTTATTTTGTTTTCATTTTTATGTACATTGGTGTTTTGTCTGCATGTATGTCTGAGACAAGGTGTTGAATCCCTTGGAACTGGAGTCACAGACAGTTGTGAGCTGCCCTGTGGGTCTTGGGAATTGAACCCGGGTCCTCTGGAAGAGCAGTCAGTGCTCTTAACTGCTGAGCCATCTCTCCAGCCCCTGAGAATGCCTGTTTTTATTATACTTAATTGTATTTTTATTTTTTGTTTTTTCAAAACAGGGTTGTAACTCTGGATGTCCTGAAACTCATTTTGTAGACCAGGCTGGCCTTGAACTCACAGATCTGCCTGCCTCTGCCTCCTGAGCACTGGGCTTAAGGCATGTGCCACCCCCCACCCCCAGCGAGGATGCCTGTTTTTAATCTTTCGTCTCACTTACGTATCTCACTCTAATGTCTTCTGCGCCCTGTCAGTCACTGGTTTACTTCTCATCTTGTGCTTCTCCGGCTGTGTTCTGTAATCATTTCTTAGTTTAGTTTGTATTCTGTGGAAGAAAAGCTGGCTTGGTAAAGAGATTTGAAAATACCTTGTGTATATGTGTGCCTGTGTGCTTGAGTGCAAGTGCACGTGTACTGTGGAGCACTGTGCAGGTCAGAGGCCAGCTCCGGGTGTCGGTCTCCTCCTCCTCGTGTGAGACAGGTCTCCTGTTGCCCCTGCAGTGTGCCAAGCCAGCTGGTCCAGGAGCTTCCAGGAATTCTCTTGTCTCTGCCTCCCATTTTCCCTAGGAACACTGGGATTACAGACAGGTGTTACCACAGGCCTGACCGTATGTGGGTTCTGGGGACTCATATTTATGTTGTAAGTGCTCTGCTCACTGAGCCGTCTCCCCAGCCCTGAGAATACTTTGTGCGTAGGGGGGGTGCGTGTGAGTGTGTGGCCCCCTGAGCATGCATGTGGAGGCCAGAGCGGGGCATTGTGTGCATTGCTGTATGACGAGATCTCTCACGTTCCACAAGTTAGCCTTTTCTGCTAGGCGGCTGGCCAGCTAGCCCTCAGACCCACCTTCTTCATCCACACACGTGCAGCTGTGTTCAGTTTCTTGTGTGGTGCTGGGGATTCAAACGCAGGTCCTAGTGTTGCAGAGCGCGCGCTCTTACCATTGAGCCATCTCCCTAGCCCCCTGAAAATACTTTTCAGTTTAATGCTGAACCTTGGTGCTTTCTGAATTCTGATGTGCGTTGTGAACTTGAGGCGGGGCGGAATTTATGCTGGTACATTAGAGCTGTTTTAACTAGATGTTAAGGTGTTGTGTATGTTTAAACCATAGCTCTTTTCTGGGGATTTGTATTTTTAAGGGATTTTTTTTTTTAAATGGTTTGGACCAGATTTTCAGAAACATCAGGAAAAGACAGTGGGTTGGCAGACTCCTCAATAGGTGCTTGCCTCCAAGTCTGACTACCTGAGTCTGACCCCCAGGACTTAAATGGTGGAAGGGATGGTCCCAAAGGTTGTTCTCTGACTTCCACAAGTATGACGTGCACTTTCTACCTCCCCTACCCCACATACGTACAAATAAATATAATTTAAATTTGTAAAGAAAACATCAGGGAGACAAGCCATTAGACTGACTTAAGGATTTAGGACTTAGTTCTCCTTATTTGTAAGAACCACTTACGTTTACAGTGAGTTGTAAAGAGAGCCCTGTGCTAGCCCACAGCTGTCCGTTTGTCCTCTTAATAATAATGGTCCATGGACTGTTCCCTAGTCACGTCTGACCATACCTCTCTGGTCACTGTGTGCCACAGCAGATGGAGGGAGCCTGCCAGGGAGGATTGTGATGGCGGGCCCCTCAGCCCTTGTTTTTGGGTTGAAAAGAGTGAAGCAATACAAATGAAATAGCAACAGGAAGTTGTCCTTATAACCAAAGAGTATTTGTTTGTGTGTGTAGGAGTGTTTTAAAACAGGGTCTTCTGTGTGGTCCAGGCTGGCTTTGAACCTGTGGTCCTCATGCCTCAGCCTTTTAAGTGCTGGGTTTAAAGCATGTGCCACTTTCCCAGCTCCAAAAACGTCCTGTTTGACAGCTAATTCACCTCTAGTCTGACCCTGCCTCGGAGCCCCAGGTTCCACCTTCCAGTTTGTAGCTGGAATGCCACTGTGTCTCTCTCTCCATGCACATCTTTGCTCCTGCCGAGTGACTCAGTGTCTCTGAAACTTAGATTTCCCTTTTCATATGTGAACTAGTGCCACTTCCTCTGCTTAATGCATTCTTCTGTGACTCTGTAAGTCCAGCAATTCCCCAAACGCTCCTTATGCTCTGACTTCTGATAAATGTACTAGGGAACCGATGTACTGGTTGTAAACATCTGCAAGGAGGCAGGCCCTGTTGTTCGTGCAGGGTTTTCACCGTGTTGGCATATTTGGAAAAGCTGGGCTGAATATAGTTTATCACAGCTTTGCTCTGATAGGCTCTAATCCTTAAGATCTATTCAGTCCACTGCTTACCCAACCACAGGGCCTGATTCCATTCAGCAGGCCTGAACCAGGAAACACTTTGGAGAGAGAGCTTTGTGAGTTCCTGATGACTTGGAACCCAGCCAGAAGGAACCTCCTTCAATAAATGACAAATGAAATGGTCTCCTCTCTGGGAACTGTGTGTTTAGTATTGATTAGCGGGCATAACAGCAGGTCAGTTTAACTGAGGAAAGAGATTATCTACCTGTCCCGCTGGCCCCTTCTCTCAGGCTGATGGAGCTTTAAAGCTACCTTCTTTCAAGTCCCTGTAGCTGTTATCTCAAGACATAATTGACAGGAGAGCTAACTTCACTTGCCACCAAACAATTTGGAGGTAATGTCAATTAGAAAGTCATGTTTGTGTTCATTATAGGATCAAGGAAAAGCAAAGGATTTTAACAGATTTGCAACAATAAGGTGACATTCCCGTGAGGGCACCGTGGAAATTTATGGTGGTGACTTCTTTCACATTAACGTTAAGTAAAAGCGGACCATATCTGAAGGAAAGTAAAATCAGAATTCCAGTGTCTAACTTAAAGTCTACCCTTACTTAAGGTGACTTAGTAATCCCTTCTGGACCCAGGTGTACTTTCTTGTTAATAAAGTCTATCCTGTGAGAGCAGCTACTTGGCCTAAGACCGTGAAGGAAGCAGGGTGTAGATGAGTGCCTCCTGGAAAGTGCTGAGTGGTGGGAGATTGTCATCAGGTGTTGGCTAGAAAAAGCCAGCAGAAGACATGCACGCTGGGCTTCCTTTTTGGGTAAAAAATGAGGTTTTAGTTTTATGAAAAACCAGCATTAAAAAGGTCTCTTTACTCATCTCTGGAAATCACTATGACAAATGCTGCCCTAGCTTCCTTTCTGCTGTTGATAAAACAGTGGCCAAAACCAAACTGGGGGGAAGTTTGCTTTATTCGCCCCAGAGAAGCCAGTGTGAGAGCTGAGGAGAGACCTGGAAGGAGCAGTGCTTACGGGCGTGCTCCAGGCTCATATTAGCCACTCTCCTACCACTCAGGACCTCCACTTGGCTGCTCTCAGGGGGCGAGGCCTGTCCATCAATCCATCCAGAAAACACCGTACAGACTTGCCCAGGGGCATGACCTCTGACTTCACGTGTGTGCATGGTACATGTCCACACACATAAGCAAATAAATACAGTAAGACTTAAAAGATTACATTATTTCCTCTTACTACATTGCTCATAAATTATAATTTATTAGAATTTTTTTAGAATTATTTAATTTTCTAGAATAGAAATAGAAGTCATACAATTTTTCTACCTTAACAAATGAATAATTTTTATTTTCTATAAAAGCCAGAAGTCATTCCTGGTTATTAACACTCCCTACTACACAGTCCTTTGGTGTCCTTGTCTTACCAAGCGCCCCTGTTTGCTTCATGCTGCACCTTTACCTGCTAGCAGACACCTTCTCGTGTCTGAAGACTCAGATGTTGATGCCATTCTTCCAGAAAGAAGTCACACGGACACAAATGGTGATTTCCAGTAAAAAGCCGGACAGCCGTTCACCGTGTGTGCTTAACACTATAGCCATTTTTCCTGAACTAGAAGCCTAGCACCCTGCTGCTGCTTTTTCCTGGCAGATTTTACATGTGGCCTCTAGAATTAGTTTAGAATTGTGGGTTCTTGGGTTTTTTGTTTTTGTTTTTTGTTTTGTTTTTTTAAGACAGGGTCTTGCTGTGTATCCTAGGCTGGCTTCAAACTCATCCTCAGTTCTTGAGTACTGTGGATTTACAGGTGTGGACAGCTTTGTCTGGTTTTGAATTCAGATGTTTTTAACCACTGAAAGATAGTAGAAAGGAAAGTCCAAACTTAAAAGCTATTTCAGAGAATTGAAATATGGAATCAGTTGGTCATGGTGGCACATGCTTGTAAGCCCAGAAGTCAGGAGGCTGAGGCAGAGGGGTTGCTGTGAACTCAGGACCGACCTGAGATGCACAGCAGGGAAACACAGCAACTCTTACTGAAAAATAAAATAGAAGGCGGAAAGATGGCTTAGTGGTTACAGCTGCTGTTCTTGTGGAGCACCCGAGCCCAGTGCCAGAGCCTGAACTGAGGCGCTCACGGCCTGTAACTCCAGCGCTGGGGCATCCAGTGCCCTCCTCTGGCCTTCACGGGCACCCACACATAAACACACACATAAATAAAATTAAAATAAAAAATTGTAATTAATGAAAAGCAGCAGAAAACTAAAGAAACGTGGGATTTCCGTTCACATGCTCTGTAAAAGCCTCCTTACAGAAAGAGACCCATCAGAATACTCACAATAGTGAGGTTTAGTAAATAAGCTAGTTCCTGAGTTTGGTTTTTCTTTAGTTACTCAGCTCAGCTGACCTGGCTCCCTAGATGGTCTGTTTCGTTTTGAGCACAGGTGGATGAGTGTGCTCCAGTAAGGCCAGTGTTATGGATGTGGAGACTTAAAAACGTAGGAAACATCGTTCATCCTCAGCTGATTAAACCCGCTGGGGCTGGGAAGATGGCTCAGCAGCTAAGAGCACTGTTGCTTCTCCAGATTCGCAGCCCACACGGAGGCTCACAGTCGTCTGTAATTCCAGCCCCAGGGATCTTAAGCCCTCTGTGGCCCCCAAGGGCACCAGGCACTCAAGCGCTCTACAGACATCATGCAGGCACAACACGCACACGCTTACCTATTGCCAGGCAAGGTGGTGCAAGAGGCAGAGGCAGGCAGATCTTGTGGGTTTGAGGCCAGCCTGGTCTACATAGTGAGTTCCAGGACAGAGACCGTGTCTCAAAAAACAAACAGAAAACTGCTGATAATTCTCTTTTAGTTGCTTTAAATGAGAATAAAGTCTTGCTTCAATTTCTGCTTTGATATGTAAATGGTATTAAGATAAATCTGTTTTAAGTTTTGAGCAAATAAAATCAAGTAAAAATATTACCTGAGAATACTGTTGAGTGGTTTAGAGTATTCCCCTGTTCCATAATTGGCTGTGAAATTACCACGGCTCTTTTTATAGTGCTGATTTTCTAATGCAATAATAACCATAAACAGGTGGTAATTATTTTTGGTACCAAGGAACTACAAAGGCAAGGCTAGAATCACAGTGAATAGCTGCATGTTAGGTGTATCCGACAGGGCTTGCTTGAAATGACAGGCACAGAGTATCTCAGAGATGCCAGTGGTGTTGCCACAGTAGCAGCTGCTCCGAGCAATCACTTGTACAAGACTTTAAAGTAAGTTAGGCAATGCCGTACTCTAGGAAGTCCTGAGAAAGGGGAAGAAATAGAGAGCATTCAGCTATCAGTGATTTCCCTAGAAATAGTGACCAGTTATCTAAAGCGTATTCATGATTAAAGAAAAGATACAGAAATTATCTATACTGAGTAAGGCTCAAGCTCCGTAAGACCTGGTTGGTGCCTTTCCCAACAGAGTTCCAGCAACGCGGAGCAAATTGCATTAGCAGTTGCACAGGCTGCTGGATGGTATTTCGTGCGGCATTGAGGAGACCCTTGAAGAGAGCTTAGTGCCTGAGGTGCTGGAGTGAGCGAGGTCACAGAAAGTCTGACAGCCAGAGCAGCTTTCATCATTCTCTGAGAGAGCATACTCTGATATCTAATGCATTTATGATATCTAAAAACTATTACCACACCATAGGCACTTTTGAATCTCTTGGCCACCATTACATATTGTTACCGCTGTTTAACTTAGCAAAAGATTGGAAACTAGCTAAATTTCTCTTTTACAAAGTTGCACCATAAATTACTGTTTTTTAAAAAAGAGACTCTTGTTATTTGATACCTAACCTTTCTTTCTGATGTTCTAACTTTCTACCATCTCTGTCTATGTTGTGGTAAACACATTTCTCCAACATTTTATGGTAAAAACTTCCAAAAATACAGAAAATTTAAAAAGCTAAAATGGTGGCCTGTCTGAGCTCCGTGTGTGTTGGGAGGACTGTCTGGGGCTGCAGACGTGCTAGCACGCTGCCCTGAGTGCTCCGCTCAGCACGGTCGACCTGAGACGAGGGTACTCTTGACAGCTGGGAAGCCTTCTGCCAGGTACTTTTAATGAGAGGTGTTATTAACTTGAGCAGTTGTTTTTGTATTTTAAAGAATCGTAAAATATTTAATGGGAAGTTACAAATACTGATCAAGTTCCTTTAAGCTCTGTCTTCCATTCCTGTTTATTCTGAGCCAACACCAAGATATTTCAGTAGGTGTTGTCATGGCAACATGACAAACAAAAAGAAGTAATTGCTACTTTTCATTTGTCTTTTAAATGCATTTATGTGTTTGTGTGTGTACAAATGCATGTATGCGTGTGCGTGTGGAAGCCAGGGAGCAACCTCAAGTCATGCTCAGGAATTCAGGTTTCGTTTTTTTGTTTTGTTTTGTTTCTTACTTAAAAATTTTTTTTTTAGATTTGTTTTATGTGTATGAATGTTTTGCCTACATGTATGTGTATACACCACATGCTTGTCTGGTGCCTATGGAGACCAGAGGAGGGCATCAGAGCTCCTGGAATAGTTGTGAACAAACATGTCAATGCTGGGAATCGAACCCGGGTCCTCTGCAAAAGCAGCCAGTACCAATGAGTCATCTCTCCAGCCCCTTTCCACCTCTTTTTGTATGTAGTGTGGTTTTGATTTTTGTTTTTCTGTTTTGTTTTTGGCTAGCCTGGTACTTACCTGTGTAGACCATACTGGCCTTGAACTTAGAAATATCTGCCTGCCTCTGCCTCCTGGGTGCTGAGATTAAAGGTGTGTGCTACCATAACTAGATTTATCCTCCTCTTTTTGAGGCAGAGTCTCTCACTGGCATAGAGCTCACCAAGTAAGCTAGATTGGCTAGCCAACAAGCCTCAAACATCTACTCGTGTTCTCCTCCCTAGCCCTGGAGTTACAAGTGTGTATCACCATGGCCAACATTTTTACATGGTTTCTGAATTGAACACAGGTCCTCATACGTGCAAGGCAAGCCTTTACTACTTTGGTATGGAAATATAAAATGACTTTTTAAGAGAAGTCTCATGTTGTCAGTTCCATGGATTGACCACATTAGTGATTAATAATGTGTCACATTGTATTGGTGTCACAGTAAGAAATCAAAGCACTTTCCCTTGGTATCATTTAATCAAGAGTGAGCCCAAGGGGGCTGGAGAGCTGGTTCCATGGTTCTTACAAAAGACCCAGATTAGATTCCCAGCACCCACATAATGGCTCACATCCACCTGTCACTCCTGTTCCTGGGATCTTGTGCACTCTTCTGACCTCCAGGGACCAGGCACACACCTTTCAAGCAGGCATACATGCAAGCCAAATATTCATACAGTAAAAAGTACAATAAAACACACAAAAAGAATAGGCCCAGATTCGAATTCTTTACTTCATGGGCCCTGTGCCTTCTGTTGTCAGTCCACTGTTGCATGATCTGAGTCTGTGCCTCCCTGAGATGTGTGTGTGTGTGTGTGTGTGTGTGTGTGTGTGTGTGTGTGTTGTGTGTCCTAAAAGGGCTCTGCTCTCTCTTTTATTGAACAGTACAGAAAGCATCACATGCAGAAAATAAGGGATACTTTATATAGAAAGCTCTTTTAGAGTTTCACAAGGCCCAGAAGACAGACAGTGTTGCAGACACCAGTGTAATCCAGCAGTAACCACATGTGTTCAGCATGATCCACGAATGCACTCAACATCTGTGGTGATGTCCATTTAATAAGCTGGCTTTCGACCTCTGTTTGCTCTTCTTAGCAAATACACGTGCGTTACTCTAGTCAGGCCCAGGGAAGAACTAACAGCTCAAGGCTATGGTGATGCATTAGCTCAGGTTGTGACAGCTGGTTAGCGGGAAGTCCCAGGCGAGTCGGGTTGGTTTTTACGCTGCTTGACGTGAAGGCAAGTTAAACAAACAGGCTGGGTGCACAGCAGGCTCTCAGTCTAAGTTTTAAGATACTGTGAAGTATATTATTGACTCTGGCTGCGAGGTCCAGCAAAAGTTCTAGTCTCTTAGGATGTAATATTATTTTCATAATGTTGTATTACTAGTCAGTGTGCTGCCCTATAATTTTTTGTGCTCACCAGTGAATCAGTCAAGGAACCAAAGTTTGTAAGTGAACACCATTCTTTGTTACAGAGAAGAGTGTCAGCATAATGTACCGGCTCGTATTTCCACCAGAAAGGCCTGGTAATGTCGTTATAGAACTTGATTTGCTGAAAACATCCTGTAGTACTTTTCACAGTGAAGACCATGAGATAGGAAAAGCTTGCTTGTTTTCTGAAGTCTTTAATAAATATTTTATAAGCTTTGTCAGAGACAAAGAATCTGTCATCTGGTAGGCACAGTGTGTGCATCTGGAGGTGAACTGGCAACAGGACGGTGCCAGCTCAGGCTGAAGGCATGGCAGCTTCTGTGCCGGTGTTGGCTTCTGGGTTTCCAAAGGCTGGAGCTCTGGGGCGAGCACTGCCAGGGTGGGAAGGTTTCACAGCAGAGTGTGGCCACCTCACGACGTTGTCTTCTCTCTCCAGTCTGGTGCTGTTGGATTAATTTGCCGCTCAGATTTGTTTAGTTAACAGGTCTGTTTATTAATGTGCATAGGCATCAGAATGGCGTTCCCTGGTGCTGCTCTGTGAAGGGTTTTGCTCCTTGAGGAGATGGCCCTGCTCTGCGCATTAGTGCGCTTCTCGCAGTCGTAGTCCCCGTACTAACTGCTTTCTGCCAGCGTAATTACATAGTGAGCTCAACTGAGCGTGTGAGTGTGTGATTGCTTGCACAACCAGACAGAAGAGTAGAGTTTTTATTAACATAGTCGTACTTTTTTAAAAAGGAGAAATCACAGGTTGATGGAATGGCTCAGTGGGTGAAGGTGTTTGCCACCAAGCCTGCCTGACAGCCAGAGTTCAATAGCTAAGACCCATATGATAGAGAGCGGGCTCCTGCACAGTGTCTCTGGCTGTCTGCACACACACGTAAGTAAGTGATGAAAATCTAAGCAAGGTGAGGGTTAGTAACACACCTGTGACCCTAACACTTGGGAGGCTGAGCAGAAGAATGATGAGTTCAAGGTCAGCCTAAGCTCCAGTGGTAAAGCATTAGCCTAGCACACAAAAGACCCAGTGTCCCACGTCCAGCTCTGCAAGCAAAGAAAAAGAAATCAGAAGTAGAAGGCTTGCCCCACTCTACAAGGCCCTTGGTCTGATCCCCAACACCAAGGAAGGGAAGAAACTGTTAAGAACTTTTCATTCCATCCTTTCTGATTATTACTAATTTTTTACTAGAAATCAGCTTGGACTGTTCTGTACCCCAAGGATTGTAGTGCCATTGAACTTGGCGCAGCAGTGTTCACGTGTTGGGTACACAGATCCTAATCTTGAACAACCTCCCATGCCCTTGCAGAGATATTGCCTGGTAAAATTAGGAGCAAGACTATTAGATTATATAATCCAAGCTCAGTATGGTAGTACACACCTGATCCCAGCGTTCTGGAGGCAGAGGCAGGCAGACCTGTGAGTTGAGGGCTGCCTGGTCTATATAGAGTTCCAGGACAGCCAGGGATACACACTGAGACCATATCTTTTTTAAAAAGACAAACCAAAACATAAAAATTGTGGAAATAATTTCCAAGAGTACTCACTTTAGCATAACTAAGAAAATTTTGGTGGCTTGCTACTGCCATCTGGTGGCAACTCCTGGATTTCTAGCAGCTGGCCTGCTATATTACCTGGAACAAAAAGGAGCCAGTCCATTTATTTTATTGAGAACCAAGAACCTTTAAAAATACCTTTTTTTTTTTTTTTTTTTGAGACAGGATTTCTCTGTTGTAACCCTGGCTGTCCTGGAACTCACTCTGGAGACCAGGCTGGCCTCGAACTCACAGAGATCCGCCTGCCTCTGTCTCTTGAGCGCCTCCCGATTAAAGGTGTGCGCCACCACTGCCAGGCTTAAAATATTCTTGTTGAGAGTAAGATACCAGACTTTTATGCGGTCCATACCTTGCTTCTTAGCAGCATGCTTTTACTGAACGAATTTGCTAATCGTTCTCCAGTATTTTATGTACTGTTTTGGTGTTTGAGTCTGCCATCTAACCCTTCTTCCTTTGTCGTTTCTCACAGTCTAATGGATCGAGAAGTGGCATTGCTCGCGGAGATGGACAAAGTGAAAGCTGAAGCAAGTAAGACGGTCGCTCTTTCGTTAGAACGCTTTTCATTTCATTCTGGCCCTAAGGAGGCGGGGGCAGGCTGACTCTGAGTTCAAGGCCAGCCTGGTCCACAGAGCGACTTAAAACTATCACCAGTACAAATCACAGGGTGCTGAGTCTCAGTCAAAGCTTAATATAAACATCTACAGTGATAGTTTATGTGCTAAACACTCAGTCAGCAGACAGAAAGGCGAGTTTGTAAATGTGCTTAGTCACCCTTGAGCACTTGTACTGTGCTGTCATGTTAATTCTTTGTAAGAGTCTTTTACATTTTTTCCCAAAATTCTTAGCATTCTGAATGTAGACTTTAACCTGCAAGATCTTGTATCATGCTGTCTGCCGTCAGGCACTGACCTTAGGGAAATCAAAGGTGCCTGAGCTCTCCCGGGTTTGGTTTTTCCTTCTAGTGATTGAATAGTTCCACCGGGAGGTTTTGTTTTGTTTTTGTTTTTAATAAAGCAAAAACATTAGGATAATCAGAACTTCACCACACTTTCTACAATTGAGTATGTATGTTCTTGTCATTTCCTGTCACAGAATTGCTTTTATTTTTCCATTTTAGGATGATTCTTACTGAGTATCTATAATCAGTATCTGTAATATCTATAATCTCTACGACTGAGCTGAGAATTCAGGATGCCATGAATGCTTATTAAAACAGACTCTGGAGGAATAAAGTCTAACCTGGGTAATTTGTGTGACTTGTAGTGGAAGAGCAGGTACCTACTGGTTTTAAGTGCAGGTCAGCATCTGTGTAAGGAAGCTGTAAGGAATTCTTTTCTCCCACTGTGGAATTTAGGGCTCGAACTCAGCTTGTCAGGTTTATATAGCGGGTGCTTTTCTCCTCCGAGCTGTCTGGCTGGTCCAGTGGTGGGTTTTATCTTCAGGCATTGAATGCGTACTTAACGTAGGAAGGTTGTTTTTATCTACCCTCAGAGTAGGAAGGATAGGGATGCTGCGGTGATTGAGGCGGGAACTCAGAAGTCGTTGGTGCCTGTGACACAGCCATAGGAAGAGACACCTTGAAAGCCCTGACCTGGGCTGGAGAGATGGCTCAGTAGTTAAGAGCGCTGACTGCTGCTCCAAAGGACCTGGGTTCAGTTCCCAACACCCACATGGCAGCTCACAACTGTCTAACTCCAGTTCCAGGGTTTTCAATACTCTGAAACACACAGGCAAAACACCAACACACAATAAATAAACAAATAAACAAATAAATAAATAAGCAAGCCAGCTAGCCAGCTCTGACCAGAGTTTAGTTTGGTCCATTTTACGGGAAATGTTGGGAACAGAGTAGAGATTCTGTCTCCTGTTTCTCAGAAATAAGATTGCATGTGCATTAAATAGTATATCTTGAAATCTCTAACTTTCACAGGTATTGCTTGTTCTTGTCCTGTGTGTTCTTTTACAAGATACAGGTAAACTAAAGGTTCAGGTAAACTAAAACTAGTGAAAAGGCATACTTTTGAGGAAAAGGTACTTTTTAAAAATATATCTTTTAAGGGCTAGAGCACTGGCTGCTCTTGGAGAAGACCTTGGTTCAATTCCCAGCACCCACATAGCAGCTAACAGCAACCTGTAACTCTAGTTCCAAGTTATCTGATGCCTCCTTCTGGCCTCCATGGGCATCAGGCATACACAGAGTGAACAGACACACCACCAGGCAAAACGTGTGTGTGTGTGTGTGTGTGTGTGTGTGTGTGTGTGTGTGTGTGTGTGTGTGTATTTGTGTATTTGTGTATGAATGTTTTCCCTGAAGGTGTATTTGAAGGTTTGCCTTATGTACATACATATACATATGTATATGTATATACATACATACATACACGCATATACAAGTGTGAGTATCTGTGTGTCTGTTTCTGTCTGTCTGTCTGTCTTTTAGGGAGCTAGGAATATGGCTCAGCCTATAAGGTTCTTCTGTTCTAGCATAAACATATGCATTAGAAGCCCACATAAAAGCTGGGCGTGATGACACATCTATAACCCTGCACTGGACAAGAGGAAACCAGTAGGCACTTGGAACTTATTGGACAGCCAGTCTAGCCAATTGGCAAGCCCTGACCCCAGTGAGAGACCCTGTCTCAGCAATAAAGTGAAAAGGGGCTAAAGAGGTGGGTCTGGGGGATACAGTGCTTGCTGCACAAGGGGGGGGGCACTGAGTACAACACTCAGTACCCACATAAAAACTGAGTGTGGCAGCGTGGGTCTGTAACCCCAGAACCAGGGCAGAGACAGGTAGAGCCAGGGCCCACTCCAGCCAGTCCACCCAAACCGTGAGTCCAGGTCTAGTGAGAGGCCCTTAAATATACATGGTAGAGAACAATAGAGGGAGACACGTGAGCATGGACATGAAGTCACTTACAGAGAATTTCAAATGGAGAGACTAGTGGACTCCATTGCTGGGTTTGAACCAGTTATCAACCTAGGAGCTACAAAATTTTATGTCTTTTTTTTTTTTTGTCTGAAATTGCTGGTTCTCAGTAACATGATATAATAATTCTGTTACCAGTACTGATAGGAAAGAGTATTTTAATTTGTTAAATACTTTGTACGATTTCACGGTTCAAAATTTCTTTATACATACTCATAAATATCTTTGTTTCAATACTTTGAAGTAGGTAGGGTTTCTTATTTTTTTATTTGATAAATGAAGGAACTTGTAGGGGGAAAAAATGTAACTTGTCCAGTATCATATAATTTGGTTTTCTTCCTTCCTTTTTTCTCAAAACATTTTTTTTGATTTGTTGCTGTTTGTTTTAGACAGATTCTCACAGTTTAGTCTTAGCTGTCCTGGAACTCAAGGTGGCTGGCCTCCAACTCATAGAGAACCACCTGCCTCCGCCTCCTGCTACTATGCTCAACTGAAATTTATTATTTTATGTGTGTGAATATTTTGTCCACATGTGTATCTGCAGAATCACAGGTGTGCCCTGTGCCCAGAGAGGCCAGAAGAGGGCATCGGATCTCTAGAACTGGAGTTGTAGACAGTTGTGAGCCATCATGTGGGTGCTGGGACTCAAACCCGGGTCCTCTGCAGCCAGCCAGTGCTCTTAACCACTGAGCCATTTTTCCAGCCCTTATTTGATTTTCTGAGTCACATAATGTGTATAGAAGTCTTTATTGGGATGCTGGGGAGAGAGCTTAGTGGTTAAGAGCACTGGATGCTCTTTCAGAGGATCCCGGTTCAGTTCCCAGCACCCACATGCATGGTGTCTCACAACCACCTGTGACTCTAGTTCCAGGGGATCCAGTGCCCTCTTCTGACCTCTTCAGACACAGCATACATGTGTGCACAAGCATACATGCAGGCACAACCCACATATAAAATTAAACTTTAAAAAGTTAAATCCTTACTAAACATTTTTTACACCTTGAAATTTATAATTTTGCATTAAAAATCCAGAATGTGGGCTGGAGAGATGGCTCAGCGGTTAAGAGCACTGGCTATTCTTCCAGAGGACCTGAGTACGATTCCCAGCAACCACATGGTAGCTCACAACCATCTATAATGGGGTCTGATGTCCTCTTCTGGCGTGCAGATGTACATGCAGACAGAACTCTCAAACAGTATATAAACAGAACATTTAAAACCCTAGAATGCTGGAGGCCGAGAAGAACCAGGGTTGATGTGAGAGGCAGGTTGGTTCTGTCTTGGGAGCTAGACCAGTAGATCTTCTGTTAAGCTGTTAAGAAAGTCAGTGTTGGACTGGAGAGCTGGCTCAGCACTTCAGAGCCTGATCTTGAAGAAAACCAGGGTTCAATTTCCAGCAGCCACGTGACAGCTCACAGCTGACTGTAATTCCAGTTCCAGGGGGATATGGTAGCCTCTTCTGGTCTCCACAGGCACCAGGCACACACGTGATACACATACATACATGCAGACAAACACTCATACACATAAAACAAATCTTTTTAAGAAGACTGAACAAAAGAAGGCGTTGGGCTTGCGGCGCAGCCCCATCAGTAAGCTAGCGTGAAGACTTGGGTTCTGTCTCTAGACCCATCTAAAAAACGAGGTGTAGCCCCACGTGCTTATTATCCCAGCTTTGGAGAGAGTCAGGCAGACCCCTGTCACTGGCTGGCAGCCAGTCACGCCTACTTGCTGACTTCCAGGTCAGTGAGAGACCTTCAAAAAGAAGTGGTTGGCGTCTGAGGAAGAGGCCCAAGGTTATCCTCTGCCTTCGTGTGCTCAGACTTCAGTCAGCTCTTCATGCTCATACAGGAAGCACTTCAGTGACTGCGCTGTCTCAGCCGTGGTGTAAAGTTCTGTACGTGTGTCAGTTAGGAATGGAATTTGACTACATATAATACAGAGACCTCAGTAAATGTATTTACTATTCTCTTGTGAAGTAAGAAGTCCAGAGACAATTAGTCCATGGTTAGCAGGGCAAATCTGTTGTGACATTAGGGACACAGACTCCTCTGTCCTTTGATTTAACTTTCTGAACAGTATGCTCTGGTTGTAAGATAACTCATGAGGATGCAGTTAGGGAGGGGTAAACATTACGTGATTTTTAAAATTGGGCTGCTTTAAACTAGAGCTTTCTGATATGCCTGCCCTGGTACTCTGCGGACACCTGTGGCTGAACGCCCAACTATAGTACACACCATCTTGCCTGGAGCAAAGCCAGACTTAGGTTTTTGCCTAAGAACATTGGTACTCAACATTTTTATTTTGGTTTCATACATTTTAGTTTGGTTTAATTTGGTTTGCCTTCTCAAGATAGGGTCTTGCTGTGCAGCTGAGCCCAGCCTAGAACTCGGTATATGGCCCAAGCTAGCCTCAAAATCACAGTCCTGTCTCAGCTGCCCAAAGCTCAGATCATAGACGTGAGTCACCCTACTTGGCTTAACAATGGTTGGACTTCTGTTAGAAAGAGAGAAAAAGGGTTTATGTGTTCAATTAACAGACTTTGCCACAGTCCTCCATTTCAGCGCCCCTCTTTATCTGAAAATAAATACGTCTCATTGGGGCTGGAGAGATGGCCCAGCAGTTAAGAGCATTGGCTACTCTTGCAGAGGACCTGGCTTCAATTCTCAGCACCCACATGGTGGCTCACAACTGTCTGTTAATTCCAGTTTCAGGAAATTCAGTGCCTGATGCTCTGAGAGCATCACATGATACACAGACACATGTGCAGGCAAAACACCCATAAAGTAAAAAGCTAGAGTATTTATTAATAAACGGAATAAATACATCCCCAGTTTCTTCTCAGCGGTAACACCTTCAAAGCCTAATGGTTAGTATCTTCACCAGAAAGCTACGTCCTCTCAGTAAACAAAGATCTTTCATCAGGTCTCGATATGGCATGTTGTGGCTTGGGTCCATAGCTAAAAGAAAATGTCCCTTCTTCTTATATTGATAGAAAAAGAAAATAATTATAGTAAAAATTCTCACTTAGAGAAACAGTGATCAAATCCAGCAGGACAGAGCTAGGTGTGATGGCTTATGTATATAATTCCAATACGTGGAAAACTGGGGCGAAGGATTACCATGCTATCCTGGGCTACAGAGTAAGTTCTGGACAAGCTTGGGCTACAGAATGAGGTGCTGTCTCCAAGCACCCTTGCTAAATAAGAATAGCAGTTCCTAGCCTGGTGGGAACGTTTCTTGGATCATTCCTCTGACAGCCCCAAGCTCTGCTGTCTAGGGGCGTTCTTCTGCCCACTGTCTATGGGAGGATTTGTTTGTTATTTACCATAGCCACAGTAACACACAAACACACTCTCTCTCTCTCTCTCTCTCACACACACACACACACACGTATAATTTGCATATGTATATGTATAATTTACTTATTTTTATGTGTACTGGTGTTTTGCCTGAATGTATGTCTTTGTGAGAGTGTTGGATCCCCTGGAACTGGAGTTACAGACAGTTGTAAGCTGCCATGTGGGTGCTGGGAATTGAACCCGAGTTCTCTGGAAGAGCAATCAGAGCTCTTAGCTGCTGAGCCATCTCTCCAGCACTGAAATAGGTGCTTTTAAAAAGAGTGTAAGGACTTTAATAACCATCTTTAATAGATATGCTAAATTATTGAGGTATGTATGTAAGATATAAGACACATACAGCAAAACAGCAGTAGTAAGGTAGAGGGAAGATCATGTATTATAGACTCGGTTTGAGGGAGGGAGAGGTGTATGCGGTGCATACACAGACAGCATTTGGAATATGCGTAAGAAGCTGTAAGCAGTGGTTCTTTGAGCAGGGGACAACAAAATCGCAAGTAAAAGGGATACTTTCTGTTTTATATTTTGTACTTGCCTTTTCTAGATGAAATTGTGTCAAATGTTGTATGTATTTCTGTTTTAATTTATATGCTTCTTGAGAAAAAAAGTAGGATAGGAAGAGGAGAGAGAAATGGCAAGTGATTGCATGAGATTTTGTGATCCATAAATGTTGGACTTTTAACTGCCTTCAGAGACCCCTAAGGTGGCCGCTGGGCCTTCGGTGTTTCCATCTTCCGGGTGAGTGGGCAGCCAGGCCCCAGGCTGTGGAGATGCACACTCGAGGCCTTGCTCTCGTCTGAGTCTCAGCCACAGTGTTAGCATTACACCCTTCTCCTTCCGCAGTGGAAATTCTGCTCAGCCGGCAGAAGAGAGCGGAACTTCTGAAGAAGATGACGGACGTGGCTGTGCGGATGTCAGACGAGCAGTTGGTTGAGCTCAGGGCCGACATCAAGGTGAAGCTTCCTTCTCCTCTGTCCCTGGCTGTCGGCAGTCATGGCTGCATGTGACATGCCATACCCGTGAGCTTCCACCCCAAGCCGGGCCCCTTTCCAGGCTTTCTTTTGCTTTAAATGGCTCTGTCATCTATCCAGTTGTCCGGATAGGAGATCTTAGGAAACGTCTCCACCCTCAACTTAAGTGTCAGGAGAACCTGCCCAGCCTTGGACCTGCTGCTGACGCTCAGACTGACCTTGTCTTTCATTCCATTCCCACCATAAGGGTCAAGCTGCCATCATCTATTGCTTAGCCTTCTGCTAGGCTCTTACTTGAGTCTTTCTGTTCTCCGCTCCTCCTGTTCTTCTCACCTCCATGGCTGTTCTCACACTACAGTAGCCTGCTTCACATCCTCTCACACTTTTAGAATAAATATGGTAATCCTTGATGCAGACTGCTGAGTTCTGCGTGCACTGGCTCTACTGCCACCCTGGTCAAGCCAGGCTCCGTTTGTCTTCGTACTGTAGTCACACTAGGGTCCTCCGTCTGTCCAGAGCACTCGTCTGCTCTCTGAGCCAGAGACTGCTTGGCCTCCCCATCCTTCCTGTCTTCCTATCATATACCCTGTAGGCTTTCATAAAAGAGTTATAATTCTGTGTGGCTCATCTGTCCTGTCCTTCACAGTGCTAACTAGTGCCTAGCACAGTGCCTTGGAATGTAACAGGATTTTAACAGTTTGATCAACGTTGGTTTTATAGAGAAATGTTAACAATTTGAGATCTGAATTATATTCTAGTCTAGTCGTACACATTCTGGAGTTTTGCATTCCTATCTTGTCTGTTTGAGACCTATCTCATGTATTGCAAATTTGAGATACTCTGCCTTGGCCTCCTGAGTTGAGGATTACAAATGTGAACACCATGCTTGTCCTAATACCTTTAAAACTGTTATATCAATAACGATGTTTAGGGGCCTAGAGAGAGACCTCAAGGGTTGAGA
The DNA here is from genome assembly GCA_026225945.1 of Cricetomys ansorgei. NCBI lineage: Eukaryota > Metazoa > Chordata > Mammalia > Rodentia > Nesomyidae > Cricetomys > Cricetomys ansorgei. The sequence continues at coordinate 562,445 of JAMJFZ010002046.1, read as the reverse complement.
GCACTTGATTGCTTTTCCAGAGGACCCAGGTTCAATTTCCATTGCCTGCACAGTGGCCAACAACCCTCTATATCCTGTTCCAGAATAACTGGTACACCTGACCACCCTCACAGGGCAGACACACAGACATGCCAGCAAAACACTTGAATACATAGAATAAGTAAACTGCGAGGGAGGGGGAGGGAGGGAGGGATGGGTGGATGAGAACGGTGTTTCAGGGACTGCAGAGGTGCTCTGTGATTAAGAGCACTCGCTGCTTTGCAGAGGACCCAGGTTCAGTTCTCAGCACTCCACAGTGGCCCACAGCTGTCTGTAATTCCGGTTCCAGGGGATCCAGTGCGCTCTTCTGGCCCCCTTGTGTACTAGGCACATATTCAGTGTACGTGCTTATATACAAACTTACTCATTACACATAAACTAAAAATATATTCTTTTTAAATAATACGATTTCTCAGACTAAGTATGTGACCTCACGAGAAGTTGGGTTATTTGTGGGCAATGTGTTCTAAATCATTGCTCATAAAGAGCAAGGATGGGATGACCTTTTTTATTGCTAACCTTTCACCCTGTTCTTTCTGAACATTACTGCCACATTTGAGAAAGCTCATAGAGAGCACAGACATAGGTATAAGGTAGCCAGGGCCGTCCAGGCATCACGACCCAGTGTTCATACAAACCTGTTCAGTGCTCTTGTCCCTCACTCCTTCCTATAAGAATTGATTGGGGTTAAAAAAGCTCCCTGCCTCCCCCATCCCACCCCCCACCCCCGTGCATGTGGGCGCACGCATGTGTACACACACACCACACACACTGGAAATGTAAATTGCTATTTCCCACTTAACTAGTAGTTATAGAACATCTCCTTCACATCGATGCCTGTCAGTCCCACTTGACTATCTGGGAGGAACCAGAAATCCCTCTGGGATTAGATGAGAAGTCTGGCTCCCATGGCTTCATCTATTCCTCTTCCTACGAGGCTGAAAGGTTTCTAGAAATACTTCTGCAGGCTAAGGATCTGTTTTCTTTCCGCGTTTTTAATGTACTGAAGTGGGTGCTGTGCAATTTAAATGTCTTATTTCCAGATCATTATACTTCTGTCATTTCTATTATGTCTTTGGCTCAACAAACCCTAGAATTTGTTTCAGAATTAATATCAGATACTCTGTATCTGAAGCACTATTACAGGAGGTCTGTGTGCTTTCCTAAGCTGCAGTGTATTCAGAATTTTTAGGGTGTCAGATCTCGGGTAATTTTTCTCTCTTCTTTCCCTGTTGGTATTTCTGGATGCATTCCAAGAACCCAGCATTGAAGTGGGGGTAGACTACCCCACTCAGAGGTCTGCTCTGAGGAGGAGTTCAGGATTGCAGATTTTATCTGAGCTCTGAACTTTTCTTGTTCATCTGGTATGTGGGGTGGGGTGATCCAGGCCACCTAGATACTCACTGTTTATCTAGTAGATCCCGGAAGTGCCTCATCCTGAGGAGTTTCTCATCCCACAGTTTCCAGAGTGTAGTTAGCTGTTCACCCAGGGGTGGTCACCTCTCTGCTCGTCTGCTTTCAGAAGGATTAAAGCACTCGCAGCAGAAATGTCTCCTTTGCAGTTGCCTTTCCACATGAATGATTTTCCATCTCAAGAAATGGCTCCTGTTTCAAAGACTCTGAAATCCTGTTATAAGGAGACAGGCAGCATTTCTACAGAGGTTCCTTCCGAAGGGGCACAAACCGTCTACCTAAGGGGATCATTGTAGCTCACGATGACTTTGGCTGCCTTGCCTCTGTGTAAATGGGACCACGTGGAGAGCACCGCAGTAGGAAGATGGTCCTTTGCTATAAGTCCCTTCTTTTTCCTTCCTTACTATTCTTTGGGTTACACTCACGTATAACATTTCATAAAACTATCAAGCTTATCTTTGGGCTGTTGGGGAAAAAAAAGGAATAATTTGTCTTTGCTCAGCATTAGTAATATAATGGTCATTTAGCAAACTTTAAAGCAGTAAAAATGAAAAAACTGAAGATAATTCTGTTTCGTGTATGTGTGTATGTGTGTGTGTGTTAGGTTTGTCTTACCGTGTGTGTGTGTGTGTGTGTGTGTGTGTGTGTGTGTGTGTGTGTGTGCGTTGTTTGTCTTATCTAGAAGCCTTTCTCTGTCTTTTCTCCAGCACTTTGTTAGTGAGCGTAAATATGATGAAGATCTTGGAAGAGTAGCCCGGTTCACCTGCGATGTGGAGACTCTGAAACAGAGTATTGATTCATTTGGACAAGGTGAGAGGGTGAGAGATTGTGGGTGTGAGACTGCTCAGGAGACCGTCCTCTCATGGTGAAAGGCAGGTGTCTGCCTGGCCCTTCCACTGCGCGGTACCGAGGGCCTCTTGTCTTGTTCTTGTGAAATGTCACTGGGATGCAGACATTTTAAGGGTGAGTATTGGCCAATCCTGAAGCATGGAATACTGTGTGTTCTCTTGGAGCCAGACTGGCTGCAAGCTTGGTGATATCCAAGGCTGGCCTTAGCCTCTCAATTCTCTTGACTCCACTTTTAAGGTCTGGGAACACACATGTTCCCAGCACCCACAGAGTACTCTTATTTTCTATGGGTTGGGAGGTGCGTGATGTAATAATGTAGAGAGCGGGGCTCTGGAGTCAGACCACGTTGGAGTCCTTGCTTCAGGACTAAGATCCTGGACCCCACTTTCCTCTTCTTCAACAGAGGTGATAATTCCTGCCTTGCTAGTCACATAATAGGCACATGCTCATAATAGCATTAAAGATAGGAAAGAGCTGGCCGGAGAGATCACTTGGGGTTGAAAGGACTCGCTGCTGCTCTAGAGGACCAGAATTCAGTTCCCAGGACCCACATGGGTGGCTCAGAGCCACCCACCCGTAACTCCAGCCCCTGGGAGCCCTCTCCTGGCCTCTATGGGCACTTGCACACACAGAGACATATGCATGAACATAAATAAAAATAAATCTTTCTGGGGCTGGAGAGATGACTCGGTGGCTAAGAAAACTTGTTGCTCTTTGTAAAGGACCTGAGCTTGGTTCCCATACCCACGCGGTGGTACTCAGCCGTCTTTAGCTCCTGTTCCAAGGGATCCAAAGTCGTCTTTGGCCTTCATGGCACCAGGCAGGCACATGGTGCACATGCACACCCTTAAACACACAAAATAAAAGCAGAGGATAAAGGGCCTCAGAGTGCGAGTTTATAGTCACACATTAATAATAGAGCAGGCTCTAAACTTGCTCCCTTGTTCTTCTTGGTATGAAATTGACTGTCGAGACTGGGGTGTAACATGTTGGGAGAGCGCTGGCCTCACTGTGCCAAGGACTTGAGTTTGCTCCCCAGCACCACAAAACAAAAAAGCGAAGTGTTGTCCAGAACAGTGACTGTTACCCACCGCAGTCCAGGCTTAGAGCCAAGAAGACATCTGGGGAGAGTCTCAAACCGTTGACATTGACAACATTTGAATTGAAAATAATATTTTTCAGTATATTGAATGTGGGGTTATTTTTGCAGAAAGAAATTTGGCAAGATATATGTTTGTTGTAAAGACAAGTTCAATTTATATTTAACTGATCTTGATTATTTTTACCTTACATCATTCAATTTTTAAAAAAAGGATTTAGTAGAAATTTGATTGTTTACATCTTTCTTTCTTTGCAAAAACTGTCCTCTGGGACATCCTTCATGGGAAACCAAACATATGTCCCATCCGGTTGTTCCTAGGGCTTAGTATGCTGGAACCACAGCCAGGAGCTGAGGTAGAGGAAGCGCTGAGAGCCGTCAGTGGGAGGGTTGGCCATTTTATAGATTTTTCCTTACGACTGCTGCATGGACAGTTTTTAAAACATACTTATTAGTGGGGAGGCGTGGCGTGCCACGGTGCGCGTGTGGCGCTCAGGTGAGCTTTGCAAAGAGGTTCTCTCTTTCCACCTGTCCACGGTCCTGAGCGTCAGACTCTGTTGGTCGGGCTTGTGTGGCATGTGCTTTACCCACCAGCCGCTGTGCCAGCCCATTGCTCACTGCACATTGTATGACCACATCTTCATGTTTCTGTTCCAGTGTCCCATCCAAAGAACAGCTATTCAACCAGATCGAGATGCGGTTCAGCGGCATCTGTGTCCCTGAGCGGCCCGAGTGCCGGCTCTGCTGCGTCCTCTTCCCCCTGTGCCTCTGTTCCGAGCTTCACAGGTGCTAACAAGAGAAACTGTGCCCCGGGAGAGACTCCTGTGTCCACGACAGACTCCAGTGACCGGCCCTGCCAGGCTCATCGGGAGGTAACCTGGCTTTCTTACTGAGCATGCCAGGAAAAATGACACCCAGCTGTTGGCATTTAAGTGCTGTTAGCTCACTGTACCACCCTCTTTGCTGTACCCCCATTCCGTACCTACTTAGCATCCGTTCGGTCTCTGTTAGTTCCTGAGAAAGCATTTGAGATGGTATTCCAAACCATCAGCTAGTTGGGGTTTCCTGTTACACAGACAGCTGGCTTTTGTTTGTTGGCAGTGATCCTCACTGTGTAGCCATGTTATCTGTAATGAGTCACACTGGGAGCTGTGCACCCATCTTGGGTTGGACAAGCAGGTCAGCTGACATGTTCCACTGTGTGCCCATCTCGGGGTGGACAGCCAGGTCAGGTGACAAGTTCACACTGTGCGTCTGAAGGCAGCAAGACTCAGGAAGCCAGGATGAGTAGAGGAGGAATGAGCTGTGGCGGGGGTGGGGAGAGAACACTAGAAATCGTTTGAAGGAGAAACACAAGAGCAATCGAAGGCTATCGCCAACTCTTCAGGACTGACAGAACGTTGGAAGTGGAACAAAAAGCTGGTCCTATAAGCTCCCTGGACTGTAATGTGGAGGGGTCCTGACTGTCACGGGGTGGAGGTCTGCAGCTCGCACTGTGGGTCCTGACTGTCACGGGGTGGAGGTCTGCAGCTCGCACTGTGGGTCCTGACTGTCACGGGGTGGAGGTCTGCAGCTCGCACTGTGCAGCAGCAGATTGCAGATGCTCGTACCTGTCCGACAGCTTAGATTCTGCCAAGTTCTCATTTAGAGCTTGTAACAGCCCCCAGATTTTCACTCTGATGCATTCACTTCCTCCTGTGCCCATCCAGAGAGCTGGGGATCCCTCTTCAGTAGTGAAGACTAGGCGTGGGAGAAGGGAAGGTTAGCGAAGTGCACTAATCATGGTAGATGAGGAGGCTGGGTTGGCTGGTAGAACATGAACCCCAAACATGGTGACGATGCTTCAGGACACTGCTACAGACTAAACCGGAGCAAACCAGACGTCCTACCTAGCGAGCACCTTAAACAGTGTACTTTCTTATCTGTAGGTATTTCCAGGCAACAGGCGAGGAGGACAAGGCCACAGGCCACAAAGCCAAAAGGCCACTGACCCCACAGACCAAGGGCGGCACGACAATGCAGGTCGTTACAGAAACAGCTCGTGGTATGCATCCGGGCCCAGGTACCAGAGCACGCCACCTCAGGCCCCAGGAAATGCTAGCGAGTGGAACCAGGCTTACTCTACAGGGACCAATGGCACTGGAGCCAGCATCGAGCCTAGCCCACCCAAGCCTTCGTTCAAAAAGGGGCTCCCACAGCGCAAACCGAGGACCTCTCAGGCTGAAGCTGTGAACTCTTGAGGGAAACCCCAGTCGGCCTCTCTCTTCTGTCCCATACAGTTCAACCTAATAACTGGACTTTAGGAAACGTATACTTAGACTTAATAACAAAAAGAAACTTATGCATATCACTTTGGGCCATCCTCGATACTTCTGGTTTCTTCTCTCATTATTTTTTGAGGGAAAGCTGTTTTCCTTGGCCTTTCCTAGTGGTATGGTCTGACTCTGGTCACTTTCTCCAGGAACCAGGGCAACTATTGCCAGTTTTCCCAAGGGTAAGCAACCTTCTTCCCTAGCACCTGTCTTCCAACTGCCCAAAGAGGCCTTATTCAGCGAACCCCACCACAGAAGCCGTCTCAGGAGGAAGCGCGTCAGAGCTAAGCAGAGGCCAGGCGCCTGCCAGGTTCCCTCTAGATGACAGTGTGACCAGGGTGCTGGGAAGGGATTTTATACTACCCTGAATTAGCCAGAAAAGGGAAGTAAGTGTTCCCTGGGAAGGGGAACACAGGAAACACTGAGAGCCTGCCTCCATTTGGAATGTGCCTGAGATGTAACACTCAGGGCAGGGTCTCAGTCCCATGCTTGGCCCTTCCTTTACCTGCGGTTTCTTCAAAATGCCCAAAGCCTTGTTTCCTCTTCCCTTAGGCTGCAGTCCAGTCTAAAAGTCTTTGGGAAAGTAGCGTTTTAAGTTTTTTAAAAGAAAAAATTTTTTTCTTTGTTTCAGTGTTTGGAGATTTTTGTTATTCTCCCCTTTCCTGAATCCTGTTATGAACCAAATTTATAGGAATATAATTAGTGTTGATCTAAGGTGTTACGCATCACAGTTGTTACGGCCATCCTTATAGGTGAATAAATAAAATGAGCTGCGTCTGTGCTCCTGCGTCCACAGCAGCCCGTGACTTCGCCATCTCCCTCCCTCGGGCAGCGTGCTCTTGTGTTCAGGTCATTGCTCCCTTGCTGCTGGTTTCAGAACCGAATTGAAACGTGAAAGCTAAGATGAGCACGCACAGCTGTTCCTCATGGGAAGGGGTCCTTGGGCTAGGGAATGGTGGCTTCCAGAGGAGGACTTAGCAGATGAGAAGCCCACAGCTGCTCTCCGGGCAGCCGAGGGTTGTACTGGTGCCCCCTCTCCCCATCCCTGGCCCTTGGCAGGAGTGAGTGTAGCCATGTAACTGAGCCCCTGCACATAGCAGGAGGCACCGGTGCCTGCACATCCACCTGCCCACCCAGCGTCTGTGATAACCGCTGCACTTCCCTTCAACCAGGAATTCTGCTGCCTTGGGGCTCCCCTGGCTCTCCGTGGAGCTGAGCTGCCTGTGTTCAAGGTGGCTGGAGAGGGAGAGGGGGCAGACAGGGAGATACTGAGATCGAGGTTGACTTGTAGTCAAGAAGTAGCAGTCGGGTACTGTGGGAGCCATTCTCCAGGGGGCTGACCACCATGAGCCTCAGGGAAAAGCCCCCCTCTCCTCATTAATTGCTTTGTTCTTTACAGGAACCCAGAGACTGATGTGACCGAGTAGCTAAGAGGTCATCCCTCCCTGATTTTTTTTTCTTTTTCATAAAAAAAGATCATGTCTGTGTCTCCCCTTTTAGCCACATTGAAATTTTCCTTTGGTTTTGTTTTGCTTTGTTTTTTAACGTAGGGGTTAGATCCATGCCCACACTTGTAGGCAGGTGTCTACCACTGAACACAGACCTTCAGCTCCTTTTAAATTTTATTTTGAGACAGAGTCTTCCTTAGTTTCCCGGCAAGCCTTGAGCTTGTGATGTTTCCTGGGCCTCCTGATTAGCTGAGGTTATAGACATCTGTCTCTATGCCTAGTAATGGTTTTATCTTTTGAAAAACATGGGAGGCTGGAACGATATCTCAGTGGTTAAGGCCACCTTCTGTTCTTCAGAGGACCTGGGTTTGATTCCCAGCCACCATGTTGGTTAGAACACAACCACCTGCAACTCCAGCTCTTCTTCTGACTCCACAGGCACCCAGACACATGTGGCAGACATAATCACACACACACTCTAATAAAAATAAAATCTTACAAAGAAAAAACAAGGTGGAAACTGTTAGAAGATAACATCTGACATCAACCTTTGACCTCTGCACATGAACTTGCACCCCTCTCTCTCTCTCTCTCTCTCTCTCTCTCTCTCTCTCTCACTCACACACACACACATACATATATAGGCTGGCCAGACATGGTGGTGTGTAACTGGTAACTACTGTGCTTTTTTATCTTTTAGCTCAGAAAAGAGGAAGGATAGAAAGATAAAAATACACTCAACCTTTTTTGGCCATCTTTAGCTTAGCAAGGGGGAGCTGAGAGAGCCACACTAGTGTCCCGCAAACCAGCCCACCACAGCCCACTTGTGGAAGGTTACATCCTGGCAACTGTAGTCTCCACCACCTCTGTGCTCTTGGTCTGGTTGTTCCTGCCTCTCAGACAGGTCAGAGTGATCTCTGCAGGGTAGGAGCCCAGGGCCCAGCACCTGGTGATTTTCCCTTCAGGTCTGACCTAATGAGTCACGAGGTTTCCGGTGGCGTCCAGTGACTGTCTTTAGAATGCTCCAGGAACGCGGTATGGGGGAAGCGTGCAGATCCCACACAGTAGCCATAATCAGAGGCCTAGAGTCTCTTCCTTGTAAGCCTTCAGAATAAGCATGATCCCACACTAAACAGGAGCCTCGCTGTTCTGAGTGCAAGATAGGCTCTGAGGGACTCAGCAACATGACAGTAAGGCTCCCGCCACATTGAGTGAGCAGTGAGTACCCTGAGAGAGGCCATGTTGACTGTGCAGACTGAAGGGGAGTGCTGGGTGCTGCACAGACTCTGGACCATGTTGGAAGAAGGCTGAGCTCCCTGGAGAGTCACACGGGTTGAACCATGGAGAGTCACACGGGTTGAACCATGGAGAGTCACACGGGTTGAACCATGGAGAGTCACACATGTTGAACACATGGAGAGTCAACACATGTTGAACCGTGGAGAGTCAACACATGTTGAACCATGGAGAGTCACACATGTTGAACACATGGAGAGTCACACATGTTGAACCATGGAGAGTCAACACATGTTGAACCATGGAGAGTCAACACATGTTGAACCATGGAGAGTCACACGGGTTGAACCCAAGAGCATTCAATACTCAGTATTCCAGCTGGTTCCATTTCCCTTACTCCTCAGAGAACGCTATCCTGAGAGTAGATGAGGACCTCCTGGCCGCTGTTACTTTACCTGTGTGCAGCAATGTCTCCGTCCTTTTCTCCAGGAATTTGAGCGGCAAGCCCACACAGTGCTCACTGCAAGCGCTACACGGTGCTGCAGCACTGCTCTCACAGACGTGCCGTGATCTTAGCTGCAGGGCCTGTGCAGCCCGAGCTCAGGTCCCCACTCAGTGAGATGTACCCACAGCTGTGGTGTGTGGTGGTATCCACGAAGGGAGCACTTGACAGAACACATCTGCGTGGAAAGTATCCTGTCCCTGCTAGAGGAGTCAGCACTGCCTGGAACTCGGCCTCCCTGTTCTTCATCCGTGTCACCTGGGCTTCATCCTCATGGCGCCTGCCTCTCTGTACAGTCCCATGACCTGTGTGTGGTCCACGCAGCCCAAGGCAATGAGCCCAGGCTCCTGGAGGCCAGAGTTGAGGGTTCATAAATACCACTTGCAGTGTAAGCCTCGGGGAGGGGCGTGATGCTCTAGGACCTAACTAAGCAGGTGTGCTGAGCCGGTGGGGAGCATGGTTCGGGGCTGTGGGCATTCTCATACAGTATATTTTGGCCATATTCTTTTTCTTCCCAGAGAACTCCCTCACCCCCCCATACCCACTCAGGCTCATGGTCTTTCTCTCAAACAAAACAAACAGAAAAAAAATTAAGACAGAAAACATGGGGTTTGTTTTAAAACTGATTTTCCCTCTCCCAGCAGGTACTAATTACACATAGCCTCTTGATCAGTGGTGGGGCTTTGCACCCACGCCCCTTCTCCCTGATAGGGGAGGGGCTTCAACTTGTGAGGCCTCCTGGATGTTGTCACAGTCTCTGGGAGGTCCTGTGTTCATCAGCCCTGCTGTGTGGGGAAGATGCTATTTCTTTGGGGTCGTTCACTCCCTCTGGTGTGCAATCTTACTGTCTCCTTTCCCACGCTCTCCCAGTGTCAGGGGGAGAGTTGTGATGAAGACCCCTCATTCAGGGCTGAGTGCTCCGAGGTCTCTCACTCTGCACGTTGTTCAGTTGCTCAGAAGAGACTGTCATCATTCCCAAACACTGCAAGAAGCAGCTTCCTGGTCAGGGTTGCCTGCTGCTCTCACTGACGGACGTGGCAGCGTGTCATTAGGAATTGTGCTCTTGCTGTTCGTTTAGCAAAATGACGGTAGCTTTTGTCCTAGAGTCTATGGCTCACCTAGTCCCAGGTTCTCGGCCTCATGCTCACGGAGTGGCGATGCCACTCAAAAGTGGTTGGTTACTCCCATGTCATGTGTGTCACTGTGGCACAGGGTATCTTGCAGGCTGATCGCTGTTGCAGCCCAGGCTTGTAGCTAGATCTGATCAGTGGTTACGTTCCCACCTGTTAAGAGTATAGTGTACCTGCCAGAACTGACTGTTTCAGTAGGGGTGACCTGGCTAGTTGGGCACCAGCTGGAAATCCCGGGTTTGATGACTTAAGCATGTGTTTTTTTCAGCAAAAAGATCTGTGATGGCTATTCTTGTCAACCTGACTACACCTGGAATTAACAAAAATCCCAAAATGAAGGATTTTTGCTTATTTTGAGGTAGGAAGATCCACTTGTAATCTAGATCTTGAGGCAGGAAGACACACTGATAATCCTGACCTTCTGAGCTGGGAAAATCTACCTCTATTCTAGACCACGCCTTCTGCTGGAAGCCTAGATCAGGACATGGAAGCAGGAAGCTGTTACTCTGCCTGTCCATTCCTTCCCTGGCGTTAGAGCCTATTTCCAGGGTATACTGAAGACCGGCTGAGACATCAGCCTCATGGACTGAACAGCTACTGGATTCTTGGACCTTCCATTCATAGGCAGCTATTGTTGGGTTAGCTCGGCCACAGAGATTCATCTATAAGTTTTGCTACTTTAGAGAACCCTGAAATACAAGGTCTTACCGTTAGATTATGGAAGGTATCCAATAAAAGCTTTGGCAAAAGCCTGAAATGCTTGGAGCATTCTATGGGATCATTTTGGCCACTGATTCAAAAAAGATTTAACCAATGCCTATAACTAAACATTTTACTTGGTAGAATATGACATATACTTGGGGCATTGTCTCCCCGCTATATGGTAACACCGTTTAAATTCCTTTTATATATGTATATATTTTAATCTTCTGTGGTGGGTATACATACTGCTCTCAAAGTCCCCCCATCCCCCCCTTCTGTGCCTTCCTATGCTGCTCCCATTTAATCCTCCAGTACAATTCCCCCCTTTCACTTTATAATACATTCTATTACCCCTCAGGGCACTGGACCATAATAAAACATCTCAGAACGTGTTCTGGAGTTGTTAGTGGACACAATTGTACTGTAGGCATATCGAGCCAGGTGCCCTGCAGAACAGCACCCTGGGTGCCTCAGGTGGCCTCCGACAAGCTGAATGCCCACTTACCAACCCTCTGCGTCTGTCTCCCCCACGTTTCTGAAAAGCTTGTGAACGAAGCCTCCCTGTCTCTAACCCTTCAGACTTTCTTAAATAAGGACTCAGAAACATAGCTGTCCGTTGTCTCCCGAGGTACACACCCTCCAGTAGGGTGGGCCCCAGCCTCTGTTGGCCCTACTTGCTCGCACAACATCACCACCACCACCACCACCACCCACTCAGCTTCAGGGGTGTGTAGGTGGGGTAGGCCAGATGCAGAGCTGAGCTCAGCACAGTCAGCAGCCTGTAGGTCAGAGCTCCCCATGGGAAAGCCAGGGAATGTTACTTCCGTATAGATGACGAGGGGATTTTATTACCTGGTTTGATAATGAGGAAAGCCTATCCAGAGACATCTCTGGAGGAGGAAGCTCGCCCACCCGCCGCCCCCTTGCCCCTTCGCTGCCGTCAAAACAGCGGGAACAAGTATCACCCACTCCCGACGCCCCACGCGGAAGTCGGGTCTCCTCCCTGCCTCTTCAGTTTTCTCTCTAACCAGATTTTTAAACAGGCCTCTGGCTGAAGCTGCCAGAACAGAGTTTGGGGAAACAAGGTTCCTCAGAGGTCAAGTGCTCCCTCAGGCTCCTGCCTCCCTGGGGTGCTGCAGTCAAGGGCTGTCTTCTGGGGCATCCCATTGGTTACCCATCGAGACAAGCATGGTGTCTCCCCCTTTCCATAGGACATCCTGGGAGCATTGCTCGGGACAAACTGCTGTTGGCCTGGCCAAGTCTTGATTCTCCTCTGGTTCCTCTACTTAGTAGCTGTGTGATCTGGATTAGGTTTCTCTAAGTCATGTATCTTCTAGGATAGGGTTCCTTGTTGAAAACTTACTGTGCTCTACCTCCTCTCTAGCTAGGATCCTCCATTTAAGAGAAAGATTGATCTAGAACAGCGATTCTAAACCTGTGAGTCACGTCCCCTTTGGGAGTCAAACCACCCCTTCACAGGGGTCACATAGGACCATCTGCATATCAGATATTTATGTTGTGATTTATAACAGTAGCAAAATTAGTTATGAAGTAGTAACGGAAACAATTTTATGGTTGGGGGTCACCACAGCGTGAGGAACTGTATTAAAGGGAGGCAGAGAACCACTGCTCTAGATGCAATCAACTGAAGAGTGGCTAAGAACTGGCGGTCTCAAGGACTTCAGAGTTTGTATGGATGGAGATGAGGCTCGGTCTCAGCACCACACGTAAAGGACCTGTATAACTAAAATTTTTTGTTTGTTTTTTTTAGACAGGCTGGTCTCAAATTTTCTATGCATGGGAGGATAACCTTGAACCTTTGAGCCTCCTGCCTCCACAAGTGCTAGGATTACAGGTACGGGCCAGCATGTGCAGTGTATGTGGTACTGGGCATGGAATCCAGAGCTTCATGTCAGGCACATAGTCTACCAACTTAGTTGCCTCCCTGCCCTGTGGCATCCTGTCACAGATGAAGGCCTGCACCTGACTCCAGGTCCTGCTGGCTCACGGCAGAACTAGAGTTTAAACCCAGACTTCCCCACTGTACCACACAACCTCAGGAGCAGCAGCACCTGCTCTTGGCTGCATTGGCCAAGAGCCAGATCCACCAGGCCTGGGGACCTCATGAGAGGAGGGAGAAGAGAGCGGGAGGAGAGGGGCCCTGGGCCCTGTTCCTCGACAGCCACCTGTTCCCACCCCGCACAGCGTCTGGGAGGAGGGCTTTCTCATCTTTTGTGTCTTGAACAGTTTTTCCCTTGCTCTTCTCTCTCTCCTGTTCCTTTTTGTAGATAATACTCCCACCAGCCTCCCACGGCAGCTCCAAAACGCAGCCTCCTGGGTTTCTTCTTGTTGACAAAGGCTTTGAGCTGTTTCTAAGTAGGGCTCCCCCAGCCTAACCCCTCCCCAGACCTTCCAGGCAGGGCCCAGAAGGAGTCCAGGTTTGGGGGGAAGAAGGGGAGGATTTCGGTGGGGAAAACAGTGCTCTGACCTGATGCCTTCTACTTGAACGCCTTGGCCGCCTCCTCACTGGCTCCTGAAGGCAGGTCCCAGTCCCTTCAAGTGTGTGTCTTGGGGATGGTGGAAGGAGGGGCTGGGAGCTAACCACTAAGAGCCGAGGAAACATGTAAACCAGTAAATGCCAGACCAGAGCAGATCTGAGAGGCTGGTATCGGTGGAGAGAGGAGAGTAGGCCCTGTCTGATGCATCGTTTAAAGAGCAAGGCCAGACTCCAGGGGAGACCCGCCCTCTCCTCCCGTGTGCACAGTTTGAGGGGTGATGGGTTGAAGGAATGAAAGGTACATCAAACTGCAGGTAAGAGTGATCACGACGTCCAGGACATTCCTTGTGGAAATGGCACCAGGCATACCAAAATAGTGACAGAGGCGTGGCGCTAATGTAGGCAGTGCGTCTCAGGCAAGGTACCTAACCTGCTTGTGTTTCATCTGGTAAATGGGAGCCTCTGTGTGTCCCATTCCAACTACCCTGCTTATCCTAATCCACTGTCTCTGGCTTCCCTGATCGCCCCAAGCCAGCCCAGGGTAGTCCAGGGCCGTCAGCTGGAAAGTCTGAACACCTTTTGACCTCACAGGAATCACGTGGGCCTGACCTGATAACCCCCAGATGACCAGTGCTGTATGTGCACACAGCCTGAGCCAGGCTGGAGGCAGGATCTGGACTTGGGGTTCGGAGATTGTCAGAGATGGAACCCCGGCTCTAGCCCTCTCCTTACCCTTTTCTCCGCTCTCCCCTTCCCTTCCTCCCTCTCCTTTCTCCCTTTGTGAAGTGACTACCCGGGCTGTTTCTCAGGATTCCTCTGAGACTCGACATTAGCCAATAAACGTTTGCATGAAGCAAGCGTCACACACGGTCCTGGAATTTTTTTTTTTTATGCATGTCCCCTTATTTCTTCCTCAAAACCCTCAAAGATGTTTATTCTCATTCCCATTTTACAGATGAGAAAACCATCACAGAAATGTTAGTGGCTTGCCTTTAAAAAGGCTCGTGGACAGCAAGTAGCAGAGCAGTACTTAAACCTAGCTAGCCTGCTCCCCAGATGGAGGGTGCTTTCCAACACAGCCTGTCTGAGGAAGAAAAAAAAAGTCCCTCTGGTGGCGGAATGCTGACCGACCCTGGAAGGAAGGAGGACCCGGGAGGCTACTCCTTAGCCTCGAGCCCCTCAGGCTGGGGGACAAGATCTGCGGATTTTCCTGGGGGTTCAGGGTGCAGAGGACTGGGGGAGGGGACCGGCTCTTCCCTCCCTTCCCAAAGCGCCTGCTCATTTAAATACAGGTGCCTGGGGCCCGGGCTCCGCGGGCGGCCGCCGGGTAGCCGAGCGGCGCCCTCCTCTGCCCGACGCGGTGGCCGTGGGTGCGTCTCTCCAGGGCAGCGCGCTCTCCATCCCCCATTGGAGAGCACATTGCAGTCTTGGCCCCGCGGCTCCCCTGGGCGCGGGCGGCAGCCGCGCTCGCTGGCAAGCCGTAGGAGGGAGGAGGAGCGGCGCTGGCAGGGAGGCCGCGGGGACGGTCGGCGCGGGGCCGGGAGACGGCGGTCCGCCCCTGCTCCCCGCCCCCTCGTGGGGGTGCGGGCTCCCGGGAGCGCCGCGCTCTGCGCCCGAAGCGGGGCACGGCGGCCACACTCGGGGACGGGAGGGAAGTTTTCCTCCGCGTCCGACGTCGAGCAACCTCCGACCTGGGAACCGGCGACAGCGACTTGGGAGAACACGGGGAGCGGGGGCGGGGGGTCTGGGGTTCGCCTGCCCAGTGCGCCCTCTGCGCTCCGGGGTCCCCGAGGCTTCGCTGCTGGGGCTCCCCGCCCTCGGGTTTCCTCGGCTCCTGCCTGCACTCTTCAGGGGTCAGGCTGAGTCAGGGGAAGTTGGCTACCCGAAGCCGAGCTCGGAAGCACCCCGTTTCGGGGTACTCTGCGCTGTTAGAGTCCCCGGGGCCCAAACCGCCAACCACTGGACCTTACGGCCGCCTGGGCGCCAGTTCCCGTTCTCATGACATTTTCCTCGTTTTGAAGCACATCTACAACACGCACGCACACGCACACGCACACGCCCCCAGCCCTCCTCTGGTCCCTCCAGAGGAGCCCCAGGCGGCGCCCCAGGCTGTCAGTCTGAGCCCACCCGGCTGTGGTTCATGCCGCGGGGAGCGTGGCGGCGCGGCGGCGGGGGGGGGGGCGCAGCCTGCCCTGCCCCCACCAAGGTCCCTAGGGGAGGGGGATCCCTCCGCAGGAGGCCTGTCTCTTTAAGGAGGCGGCCCTGACTGGGTGTGCCCCGTCTCCATGGTTACCCCGGTGCAGGCGGCGGTGCGGGAGGTAGGCTGCTGCTTCTCCCCGACAGACGGAGGGAGCTGCGGGGACCCGGCGCCGAGCCGAGCCCGAGCAGGAGGCACCCCGCCAGCAGAAACGGGAGCCGCGGGCAGACGAGGGGTGCAGAGCGCGCGGTGGCCGCGGGGCCCGCAGCCCGGAACCCGTGGGCGGCGAGGGGTCGCGCGCCATGCGCCCAGCCCCGACGGCGCGGACGCCCCCTCGCGCGCCGGCCGCTGGTGGGGCCTGCGAGCCTGGGCCCGGCACTGCCCCCCGACGGCTACTCTAAGGGGCGCGGGGCCCGGCGGGGGGTGGCCGAGCCAGGCGCCCTCCTCCGGCGCTGAGTCCCCGCGCCCCGGAGGGATGGGGCAGGCGACCGCCGCCGCCTAAGATGCCGGCCATGCGGGGGCTCCTGGCGCCGCAGAACACCTTCCTGGACACCATCGCCACACGCTTCGACGGGACGCGTGAGTCCGGCCCTAGCGCCCCAGGTTTCGGGGAGCAGTCCCTGTCCGAATTGCCACCTGCTGCTCGGCGCCCACCGCGCCCCCTCCTCACCCCTCTCGAAGCCGGTGCCAGCCTCTCCTTCCAGCCGCTGAAGGTTTCCCGGAGGTTTTCAGGGTCAAGGCTGCTAGCAGCTGTCCCTGGGTGCGGGGCGGGATGAGTCAGGGGCCATCCGTCCTCAGACCCGGCGCTGCGAGGGCCGAGTCGGGCGCCGCGCGGAGCCGGGGCTGGTGGACAGCGCGGAGGGCTCAAAACCCAGATTTAGAAATAAGATCTGCAAAGAAAGATGGAGTAGGCGGGATTCAGCGGTGCTCTGTGTGCGAGCCCATCGCACAGCCGAACCCGGCCCCAGAGAGCACGCTGGTCCCATCCGGACCGGGCAAGTTTGGGAAAGGCAACCGGAGCTCCCAGATTCTGGGCTCCCTGGGCTCCGAACACAGGGAAAGTCACGGAAGCGGGGTCCCTCCTCCTCTCAGCCCCAGTGGGGCTCCCTCCTGTTGTAGACAGCCCGAAGGAACTCATCACTGGGCGCCACCCCCCCCCCCAGGCTTCTCCATCTGCTTTGGGCTTGAAGCCTGCTGATTCAGCACCCTCGGTCCCCAATACATGCTTGGCTCTGGGCTCTGTTGTTCAACCACCATCCATACACCCCCATTCTTGATTGCATTCGCTAGTTCCTGAGCCAGGGCAGGCAGCACCGGATGGACACACAGACCAAGTGGGTCTCTGTGGGCGGAGCCGCACAGCTAACTAGTTATCCAGTTGGCGGTGAGCCTGGCAGAGTAGAGGCGACCCTCAGCAGGTGGTGCGGTCTTTTGGAAATCCCCAACCCCACCCCTTATTCAAACTGCTCAGGACAACACTCCCCAGGGCGCAGTGCCCACTCAGACTGCATTCAACAGTCTGCACCGACATGCCTCAGATACACCCGAACACAGTCTGCTGGGAGCCGGCCTGGAGGGTCAGGATGCACAGATAACATGCCAGGTCCCATTCACAAGCAGGACTTGGCCAGCACACTCAGCGCTCCTAGGGCGCGAACCCCTGCCCTCCGGTGGGTTCTGCAGGCTGTTGGAAAGCAGGGCTGCTGGGTGGCGGTGCTCTCCAGCTCCTGCTCTCCTCTGAGAGGTGTTCTCTTGCAGACAGTAACTTCGTGCTGGGGAATGCCCAGGTGGCAGGGCTCTTCCCTGTGGTCTACTGCTCTGATGGCTTCTGTGACCTCACGGGCTTCTCCAGGGCTGAGGTCATGCAGCGCGGCTGTGCCTGCTCCTTCCTCTACGGGCCGGACACCAGTGAGCTGGTCCGCCAGCAGATCCGCAAGGCCCTGGATGAGCACAAGGAGTTCAAGGCCGAACTGATCCTGTACCGGAAGAGCGGTAAGGCACGGATTAGCTCACCACAGTCTCACCGGGCTGTGCAGGCACCCCACCGTCCGCTGTCTCTCTTCCTCTCCCTTCCCATCTCCTCAGGTACCTCTCCACCCTTCTGTCCCCTCCTCCACCCCTACCTCCTGCCCTCCCCTCCCCCATCATGCTGACCCTAGTCTCAGCCGCCACTCGCTTGGAATCTCTAGTTTCTCATATTCGGGGGTGGGGGCGTCCCCACCCCAGTGTCTGACAGCTACGGCTGCTCTCCTTTGCTCCCTCTCCTGAGCCCTGTCCTAAGTGCATCTACACTGCTGCCCCTCCCACTGCAGGGAAGCTGTTTCCGATTGCTTCCCTCTGGGGCTGGGGCAGAGGTGGGGTGGGAGGAGGGGCGTGTTTGTCTGTTGTCCCGAGAGTGGAAGGTAGCTAAGCCTGTCTCTGCCCAGGGCTTCCGTTCTGGTGTCTCCTGGATGTGATCCCTATAAAGAATGAGAAGGGGGAGGTGGCCCTCTTCCTGGTCTCCCACAAGGACATCAGCGAGGCCAAGACCCGGGGAGGCCCTGACAACTGGAAGGAGAGAGGTGCGTCTGTGCGTCGACACCTCAGGCCCAGGCGGGACTGCAGCACCCAGTCTGGGCTTACAGCGCCCCCAACCACTCTGTGCTCACTGAGGTCCACTCTGTCTGACAGGGAGGCCTGTGCTGCCCTGATTTGATGTCCTGAGGTGGGAACCTTGTCCAAGGGCTAGTTAAAACAAAATTGGAGTTTTCAAATCAATTCTACTGAGCAAACAAACTCCGCCATGCCCAGGAAGGACCCCACCCCACCCTCACCCCCGAGACAAGGGAGGCCGAGCAGACTCACCTGACCCCTCTCCACACATGCCTGATGGGGAGCCCAGGGAAAAGCCCCCTCCAAGAGCTGGACCAGGCCTAGGTCACAGGGTGTCATTAGACACTGGTCCAAGGTCTCACTGCCTCCGGAGACGCTGGGGGTACAGGCCGTTGCCACTGCCCCACCCTCAGGCAGCCCTGGGCTTGCCTCTTCTGGGTGTCTGTCTCCAGTGTGTGTTCCTCTGAGCTTCCACACCTCAGCTGACAGCCGCCCACTGGCTCTGCATCTTGAGACCCTCTTGGAGGTTTCCTCTCCCAGGCCTTTCCCTGCCTTGCTGGATCGAGGCCTCACACCAGCTGACCTAGAACTAGCGTACTGAGCACCCCTAGGAACCCACAGCTCTGACTGACAAGCGGCCCGGCCACGTGAGGAATGCCCAACCCCTCGCTCTGAACAGACAACAGGGTCCATGAGCCAGATGAGTCCACAGATCAGCAACTCGTGTCCCACCCGGGACCCTACAGCCTACCTTGACAGGACCCTCTTCTTCTGCAGGGGGAGGCCGGCGCCGATATGGCCGGGCGGGATCCAAAGGCTTCAATGCCAACCGGCGGCGGAGCCGGGCTGTCCTCTACCACCTCTCTGGCCACCTGCAGAAGCAGCCCAAGGGCAAGCACAAGCTCAATAAGGTGCCTGGGTGTGGGTGGGCGGCTGCAGGGTAGGACACGCTGAGGGGACCCTGGAGGAGAGCTAAGCCCACCTCAGAGAAAGTGTCCAGAAGCCACTTGGGTCCCCCAGCCCTCGGGGATGTGTCGGATCCGTCAGCGCTCCGAAAGACGGTCTTGGCTCTGGAGTCCGATGGGTCTGGGCTCCCCTGGCTCTGCTCCTGAGCAACTGTTTGGCCTCGGCTAAGCTGCTGGCTCTCCCCGACCCTCGGCCTTCGGCTCTGTAAATACGGCCGTGTCAGGGCCACTTTGAGAGGCAGGGAGCGAGAGGGCGGGACCCCCTTCTAGACGCCATGCCAACTCAGCCTCTGTATCCTTTCTTCTCCACTGGACCGCCCCACCCAGGGAGTGTTTGGGGAGAAGCCAAACTTGCCGGAATATAAAGTCGCGGCCATCCGGAAGTCGCCCTTCATCCTGCTGCACTGCGGGGCCCTGAGAGCCACCTGGGACGGCTTCATCCTGCTCGCCACGCTCTACGTGGCTGTCACTGTGCCGTACAGCGTGTGTGTGAGCACGGCGAGGGAGCCCAGCGCTGCCCGCGGCCCACCGAGCGTCTGCGACCTGGCCGTGGAGGTCCTCTTCATCCTTGGTACGTGTCTGCTGCTCCACTCCGGGCCAGGCCCCATTGCGCTTTTGTGGGATCATCCTTGCGTGGTTTCCAGTGTTTCCCTTGCCCTTCCCAAATTTGTCACCCAGGAGTTTTAAAGTCAGGCCTAGATTCCAAAGCTGTCTCTGTCAATAAAGTGCTCCAGTGCCCTGAGCCGAGAATAGCTTTGGTGAGCCTCAGTTTCTTCCCTGTAAAATGGGTATGGCAATGTGTTCATGCTGGAGCCGCAGGTATGAAGGGTCTGGGGCAGACCAAACATTGAACAGGTAGGTCAGTGGTAAAGAGTTGTACCCTACCTTATCGCTGATTCCGATCTGTTTTCCACACAGATATTGTGCTGAATTTTCGTACTACGTTTGTGTCCAAGTCAGGCCAGGTGGTATTTGCCCCAAAGTCCATTTGCCTCCACTACGTCACCACCTGGTTCCTGCTGGATGTCATAGCAGCGCTGCCCTTTGACCTACTACACGCCTTCAAGGTCAACGTGGTCAGTGTGGCCGGGCTGGGTGGTGAGCTTTGGCCTGATACCGGCCAGGCTGGAGTTGGCCTGGGATGACCTCCCTTCCCCATCTTAGTACGTAGGGGCTCACCTGCTGAAGACCGTGCGGCTGCTGCGCCTGCTGCGCCTGCTGCCGAGGCTGGACCGGTACTCCCAGTACAGCGCCGTGGTGCTCACCTTGCTCATGGCTGTGTTCGCCCTGCTGGCCCACTGGGTGGCCTGCGTCTGGTTCTACATCGGCCAACAGGAGATAGAGAGCAGCCAGTCCGAGCTGCCTGAGATCGGTACTGAAGCCGGGAGGAGGGTCGCGTGCGTGTCAGAGCATGTCAGAGCGTGGAGGGGCGGCGGGTGCCGGGATGTCAGGAAGGGTGTGCGTGTATGTGATGGCCACCACCCTGTGGAGGCGGCCTGGTGCGGCCCCGGGAGGCTCAGTCACCCACAGGGTCCTCCTGACGGCCCACTCGGTACCTGGGTGCGCGCGCTCCCTGAGCCTGAAGCACCCTCGTTAGCCCCCCCTTCATTTCACCCCCTCTGCTTCTGTTCCTCCCCTGGCTCGCCACCCACTCGATCTTAACTCTTGCTGAGTGTTTCTGGGTGATTTTCTGGGGCTGAACCCCAGTAAGGTGAGAACCCCTGATTCTGCTAGCCACACTCCTGCTGTGTGAGCTGTGGCCCTGGGCCGGGCCCCTTACCAGCCCCTCCGCGTCCCAGAGGCTCCGGACAGGTGTAGTCTGCACCTCCCCACCCTCCTCACGCTGGCCGTCACCAGCCCACTGATGTCGCCATGAGGCCATCTCAACTCGACCTTCCCGTGTGAGCACCCCTTTCCAGCCATCTCTAACTTCTGGTGCACCTCAAACCGAGCACATCTTCCTTCCACACCTCCAGCCCTCTGTTGGCTTCTCGGTAGCTGACATTTGTTGAGGTCCCAGCTGCTCGGGTACCCACTCAGGTCCAGTGACCTCAGCGGGGTCACCAGTCAGCCTTTGGTGAGCCTCTGCGAACCTTCCCCTTGCTGGGTGCGTGGAGACAGGCGTGTACCCAGAGGACCCGCTTGCTTCTCCCTTGAGCTCTCTAGTTGCTGAGCGTGTGGAAACAGGGTCACCCCTGTTTCCTGGCACCTGCCCTTCCCAGGGGGAATCCATAGTGCTGGCAACTCTGGGGTCAGCAACCACCCTGACCCCGTCTCACCTCCAACTGGCTCCGAAGCATGAAACTCTCAGGTGAACCCCATCCTTTGCAACAGGTCCAGACACCCTTCATCTTGAGACCACACAAAATGGCTCAGTGCATAAGGGTGCTCGCTGCCAAGCCCGGCTAACCTGAGTTTGCTCCCCAAGGCTCCCGCGGTAGGAGAGAACCGGCCTCCACAGGCTGTCCTCTGATCCTCCACACGCGCACTGTGACATGTGCACACACGGAGGACGGGAGGAAGGCAGGCTTAAAGAAACACTCCCCCTTCCCTTGAAGGTTAAATACACACCTCCTCTTCTGTTGCGCCCCTGCCGGGTAGCCCCTAGGGCTGACCTCCCTCCTGTGGCTCCTCTCTGGCGTAGCTCCTGTGCTACAGTGTAACCTCCAAGCCTCTGGTGGAGTCTGGCCACTGTGTGCATTCAGCTCTGAGGGGGTGGGTGGGAAGAGGAGAGGTAGGAGGACCTCCAGGACCGTGTGCAAAGAAAGGGTTGGGGGACTGAGGCACAGGGTCTGTGTGTTGACCCTGTGAACGTCCCCTCGTGGTGTTCTTCTCTCTGTTGTCCAGAGGGGATTGGGTAAGTTCAGCCTCACTCTGGCCATGTGTGTGCAAGAGGAAGTCTGTGTGTTCGGGAGGGTGCATGGGTGTGCGAGTACATGCCTGTGTGTGTGCAAGAATACCCAGAGCCACAGTGTGCAGGCGTGCCCCCAGCCCTGTCTGTGCGCAGCGTCCAGTCACCGAGGTCATTTGACTTTCAAGCATACGCAGAGCTTTTCAGTGGCCACGGCTGTGGCTGGGCATCGGCAGAGTGTTTGCACATGTGCCCTGCCTTCCCCACGGGGTGGGGCGTATGTGCACCTCAATATCTGGGCACATCCATGTAGGCGTGTGGGGGACAGCTTATGTGAGCCTGGGGGTCGGGGAGGTTGAGGGGCGGGGGCGGGGGTTTCAGGACAGTACAAGAATAGTGTGAATGGACCGGGTGGAGGAGGTGGCCTCCAAACTTGGGGACCAGGTTGAGGCTGACTGCAGGGTGATGCCACCCCCAGCCTGGGCCTCTGGGCCTGGCCACGGATCTCCTGTTGGATCCTTTCTGTGGGGCTGACACCGGCCTCGGAGGGATGGGTGTGACTCTCCGTACTCCACTTGTGGCCCCAATAGGACCCGGTCGTGGCTCCTGACAAACTTTCTCTCCGGCTGTCTAGCTGAGAGCTGAAGGGACCGATAGGGACGTGTTGTGCCTGCCGGGACAGAAGCCCGCTTCTGCATGGTCCCCACTTTTGGCGGTGCCAGATACCCGTATATCTGTATCCTCCGAGAGGAGCTTTCTCAGTCAGCACCCCTCCCCCTCCCCAGGCTGGCTGCAGGAGCTGGCTCGAAGGCTGGAGACGCCCTACTACCTGGTGAGCCGGGGTCCAGATGGAGGGAACAGCTCTGGCCAGAGTGAAAACTGCAGCAGCGGCGGCGGCGGCGGCGGCGAGGCCAACGCGACCGGGCTGGAGCTCCTGGGCGGCCCGTCCCTGCGCAGTGCGTACATCACCTCCTTGTACTTCGCACTCAGCAGTCTCACCAGCGTGGGCTTCGGCAACGTGTCGGCGAACACAGACACGGAGAAGATCTTCTCCATCTGCACCATGCTCATCGGAGGTGAGGCCGGGGTGTGGCTTTCTGGGCCTCTCCACGCCCGCCTCCCTCGGGGTCCCCAGAACTAGAGAGTCTGCCTTGGGTGGTCCGCCGGACCAGGCCCGGGAGAGCGGCCCGTGCACCGGCCTGGGAACACCGGGGTGCAGGGAGCCGCGTCGGGCCCGCTCAGGCCTGAGGTGCCCTTGCCTTCTCCCTCCGCAGCCCTGATGCACGCAGTGGTGTTTGGGAACGTGACGGCCATCATCCAGCGCATGTACGCGCGCCGCTTCCTGTACCACAGCCGCACGCGGGACCTGCGGGACTACATCCGCATCCATCGCATCCCCAAGCCCCTCAAGCAGCGGATGCTGGAGTACTTCCAAGCCACGTGGGCCGTGAACAACGGCATCGACACCACTGAGGTGTGGCGCCCTCCCGGGCTGCTCCTTCCAGGCTTTGCTTCCTCGAGGGGTTTGTGCTCGGTTTACAAGGTCAGGGATGGAGGTTTGGGTGGGTGGCAGACGCAGAAGTTTGCTCTTCCTGGTTCTCTTGCAGGGACAGCACCCACACACCCACACGTGAGACAGAGCAGAACCCCCGTTGGGTCTAGGGGCTCGGTGCTCTCTGACGTCAGAGCCTGAGGCCGGGAGGCGGAATGGGTCCCGAGAGGGCAGCGGAGTTTTCTTCCGTTAACTGGGCCCTGTGCACCTTAATGCTCGGGCTCCTGAGCTGGCAATGGTGGAAGGAGCTGGTTGGAAGGGCCTCCCTTCTGCCACCCTAACTCCGCCCTACTGCCTGCCGGCAGCTGCTGCAGAGCCTCCCCGATGAGCTTCGAGCTGACATCGCCATGCACCTGCACAAGGAGGTCCTGCAGCTGCCGCTGTTCGAGGCCGCGAGCCGGGGCTGCCTGCGGGCGCTGTCGCTGGCCCTGAGGCCGGCCTTCTGCACGCCCGGCGAGTACCTCATCCACCAAGGCGACGCTCTGCAGGCCCTCTACTTTGTCTGCTCAGGTTCCATGGAGGTCCTCAAAGGCGGCACCGTGCTGGCCATTCTAGGTGTGTGTACGGGAGAAGGGAGCTTGGGGGCTCACGCGGCTAGAGAGTTCATGGCCGTCCAGCAGGAAATCCAGAGGGGGGGTGTACACACGAAGCCACGGAGGGGAGAACCAGGGCGGAGTCAGGAGCAGCCAGAGCCCTAGACAAAGCCCAAAGGCGAGCCAGTGGCCACAGATGGCCACCTTGAGGCTGTTCCTAGGGAGAGCCCGGCGAGGGTCTGCTTTTAAGAAGAACCAGTGCATGATGGGAGGGAGAAGCTGAGGGAGGAAAGTACCGAGGGCAGTGCTCTGGTAAGGTGGGAGGAGGGCAGGTAAGAGCAGGCTGAGAGCCTCGTGTGACAGGGCAGACTCAGATGAAGGGCACAGCCTTCCTTTGTCGAAAGAAAGAGGGCAAGGGGTCACCACTGCGGAGCGGCAGTGCGAGGCACGGGCGTCTCACAGAGGACTCTCTGCCCAGCCCTTCCATGCTGAGGCTCTGCAAACTCACAGAAAGCATGACAGAAACCATTACAATGGCCTACCGAGGAGGTGCCTTGGGAAGGCAACGGTCACAAAGAGGAAGCATTTCGGGAGGGCCGGGTGTGCACACAGGCACTAGGATGCCTTCCGAGCCGGGAAGCTCAGGGCTGCACCTATGAGAAGCCAGTGACGCTTAGTTCTGCAGCTGTGTGCGGCTCTCGGTGGTAACCCCAGGGGCAAGGGACCGAGAGCAGCCTGGATACTCCGGGCTCGTACACCAGGCAGAAGGGAGGTAATGACCAGGCCACAGCCACGTCCTCGCTGTGGGGACAACTAGAACCAGAGAACGAAGAAGACGAGGGCGCAGAAGAGCACGAAGGTGGTGCCGTGGTGCTGGACACCCCAGCGGCTGCTGGGTGCAGCCTCACTCCCTTGAGGAGCCTCCCCCCCAACAGCATTAGATGAAGGAAATGACACTAGAGGCCCCGGAGCCTGAGCAAGGCGCAGACTGCCAAAGGTCTTCCTCTGTGTCTCTCTGGGCCTGGGTGCAGTTTATACCGGAACTGAGGCAACATACACCTGGTGGGCACTGAGGCCAGAGAGTCAGTAGAGCCCGGTAGGCTCTGAGCCAGCCTGGGCCACATAGCAAGACCATCGGAAAGAGAGATGGAGTCCGGGAGGGGAAGGAAAAGATGAGAGAGGGGAGAGAGGGGGCAAGAAGGGAGGGAGAGATGGGGGGAAGGGAGGCAGATGAGCCAGGGCTGGAGTGGAGCCTGGGTGCAGTGTCTGACCAGCCAGCGCAAGACCCTGGATTCAGTCCCCAGCATTACACGAGCCCAGGTGGCACCAGCACCGGGGAGGTAGAGGCAGGAGAATCAGAAGTTCAAGGTCATCCTGGACTGCACAGTGAGCTGGAGGTGGGCCTGGGATAAACGAAACCCTGTTTCAGAAAGCAGAAGGGAAACAAAAAATAAATAAGGAAGGAAGGAAGACACACCACACAGGTGTGGCTGGTGACCCCCGAGGAACCGAGGAGAGCAGGGTGGTGGAGATGGGAAGGCAGTCTGGCGGGCTGGTCAAGGCTGGTTGAGCTGCTCTGGTAGCTCTGGGTTCACACATGAGTGCCTGGCTCCGATCCTGATGGAGAACTGAGTGTTTTGTTCTGTATTTGCTGTGTAGCCCAGCCTGGCCCTGAACCTGCTGTCTCCTATTTTAGCCCCTTCGGGCTGGGATTACGTGTTTCCCTGCCCAGCTGTGACCTGGTTTTCTGCTTTGCTTTCATCTCATCCTTCCACCTGCCTCCTCAGCCGGGCACCCAGCTGCCTCCTGGCGGGCTGTGTGGCTGGAGTCCGCGTAGTGACCGTGGCCCCAGCCCGCCTGTGCTCCAGAGCCTGTGGAGAGGATGGCTATTGAACGAGCTAAGGCTGGAGGCTGAGTCTCAGGTCGCTGTTGACCGTCCTCAGTCCTGGCTCTCATCTCTGTGTCACTTCTTGGATGAGGACAAAATTACACCCATGCTATTTCGGCTCCTTCCTTAGAAGATCCAGTTGTAATCCAGATATCTCCCCAAGGAGCCAGAATGCCTCAAACCCAGAAGTGAAACCTCAAATGAGCACTTGTGTTTGGGCAAAGCTGTGTGGTGACGGCAGCCACTCGTCCTGGTCCTTACAGCCTTGACCCTCTTTCTAATCTTTCAAATCACGATCCTAGTCTGACAGGGGTCGAGCGGCCTTTGCCATGCCCAGGTGGCGGATCCCTACTGGGCATGAGCAAAAGGGAACAAGGGAGAGGAAAGCAATGATCTGGTGGCTCTGTCAGGAACGTCATCAGCTTTGACCCTCTCCGTCAGAGCCACAGACCCAGGCGTTGATTCTAAAATACCCCTCCCTCACCCAACATCCCCAAGGCTGCAGGACATTATATCATTTTATAGTTGCTGTCAGTCAGGTGGTAGTCTCAGCCCAACTGCTGGAAAACCTTCAGTAGACCTCTGTGGTGAGATCAAGACATTCCCTCAGCACCCCACTGTGTGAAGGAGCAGCCAGGGCCAGAGACAGTGGCGCAAGCCACCTGACGTCTCTCACCGTGGCACACAGGGCACTCGGTCCTGGTCTCTGGACAAGCTGCACCCACATCACCTGCGGGCCTGTAAGAAAATCAGAATGTGATGTTAAAGGTCCGGCCAGGGCCTGGGAGTCTGGTTGACTTAATTTCCCTAAGGGAGTCTAATTACCAGCCTGTCCTCGAACTCCAGGAATTGATGACACACATCCTCCTTTGGTGCAGAGGCTTCACTGGTGTTTTTCCCTTGGAAGTGCTTGAGAGCTTGGGTCCAACTGTTCTTCCCCCAGGCGTGTGTGGGAGCCAGTGAGGCTTAGGGATCGCGCCAGTGCCAGACCCTCCTGCTTCTGCTCAGTCTTCAGCCCATCTCCCCTTCCCCAGTGGCTTGCTAACCTCAGCTTCCTCTCCCCAGGGAAGGGGGACCTGATCGGCTGCGAGCTGCCTCAGCGGGAACAAGTCGTGAAGGCCAACGCGGACGTGAAGGGGCTGACGTACTGCGTCCTGCAGTGTCTGCAGCTGGCTGGGCTGCACGAGAGCCTTGCACTGTACCCCGAGTTTGCCCCGCGCTTTAGCCGTGGTCTCCGGGGGGAACTCAGCTACAACCTGGGAGCTGGGGGAGGCTCTGCAGAGGTGAGAGGTGCTGGATTTGTGCGTGGAGGGGTGGGTTAGGGTGCTGGGGAGCAGATGAACGAAGTCGTCCAAGCCAGGGCATGGTGGCTCACACCTTTAATCTCAGCACTCAAGGCAGAGGCAGGTGGATCTTTGTGAGATCAAGGCCAGCCTGGTCTACAGAGTGAGTTCTGGGACAGCCAGGGCTACATCATAGAGACTCTGCCTAAAACAACAACAACAACAAAATAACAAACAAAAAACAGTCAATCCAGTTTTGGCTGACTGACATACTGGGTCCTGACCAGACCATAATCTGCTGTGAGGGGAGCCAAGTGCACCCGCTAACAGACGAACCCTGGAGACAGCCGACGGGGTGTGGGTGCGTGCGTGTGTGGTTCCCAGAGGCCCAGGGCAGGGCAGAGACAGGCAGCAGCCCTGGAGGCCGCTTCTCTATAGGGCCCTGTGGAGCCCATGCCTCTTCACATGAAATAGCATGTTCTGGGGGTGTATTAGTTACTTTCATGACCACGGCAACTCACAGAAGGAAGGGTTCTAGGGGGCTGGAGTCCACCACCATCATGGCGGGGGACAGGGTGGCAGGCTGCAGCAGGGAGCTGAGGGCCCACATCCTCAGACAGGCAGGAGTGGCAAAGATTTTTTTCTCTCAAAGCCTGCCCACCTGCCTCCAGTAAGCCACACCTCCCAGGCCCCCCGAAGCTGCAGATGAGGCAGCCTCTGTGGTATCAGGGTGGGACTTTCAGTACTGAGACTGGGGGTAGAGGTGGGGGTAGAGGTCTTGGGGTTTCCTGGATTATCACGAGTGCACAGTGCGTTGTCCATTAGTCTGAAGGACCATGTAGAGGGGTGTTGTATCCACATTTGGTGTGATCTGGGGGTAACTGACACCTCCAGGGCTTGGTGATGTCACTGTGTGATCTGGGGGGTAACTGACTCCAGGGCTTGGTGATGTCACTGTGTGATCTGGGGGGTAACTGACTCCAGGGCTTGGTGATGTCACTGCGGCTGGAGTGCAGCAAGTCACTTCCACCTGGGCGTTCCTGTCCCGCATCTTGGTAGGGGAGGTGAGCAGTGGCCACCTGTGTTGAATACCTGTTCCCTCTGTCCCCAGGTGGATACCAGCTCCCTGAGTGGTGACAACACCCTCATGTCCACTCTGGAGGAGAAGGAGACAGATGGGGAGCAGGGGACGACAGTCTCTCCAGCCCCAGCTGAGGAGCCCTCCAGCCCCCTGCTGTCACCTGGCTGCACTTCCTCCTCCTCAGCTGCCAAGCTGCTCTCCCCGCGTCGAACTGCACCCCGGCCATGTCTAGGTGGCAGAGGACGGCCAAGCAGGGCAGGGGTTTTGAAGCCCGAGGCTGGCCCATCTGCGCATCCACGGACCCTGGATGGGCTGCGGCTGCCCCCCATGCCATGGAATGTACCCCCAGACCTGAGCCCCAGGTGAGCAGCCCCTGGACTTCATGGCAGGCTGTGGTGACAGGACAGGGGTTCCAGCTAGGCACACCCCACCCTGGCTGTATCTCTTCTTGTCCTTGAGACTATGTATCCCAGGTTGACCGCCACACTGTGACCCTCCTGCCTCTGTCTCCCGAGTGCTAGGATTACATACGTGTACCGTGCCTGGCTTCATATTTTCATTTAAAAAAGAAAAGATTTTATTTTTGATTGGGGTGGGAGTTGGGGGAACTGTGCACATGAGTGCAAGTACCCACAGAGGCCAGAAGAGGGCAGTGGCATCCCTGGAACTGGGGTTGTAGGTAGTTGTGAGATGTTCTATGTGCGTTCTCTACAAGAACAAAACATGCTCTTAACTTCAGAGTTATCTCTCCAGCCCCCATCCTTCTATCTTAAGTTCTTCCAGACTTCATGATCCAAGGCTGTCTCCTCCAAGAAGCCTTCCCTGATTCCCACAGTCCCACTACCTTGTTAGTAGGTGGCGTACCCTGAACTCTTGCTGCTTCAAGTTTACTTCAATTTACCCTTTAGCTAAAACACAAGTCCCTGGGAAAGGGCCCATGTGCTAGCTTCTTCCTGGGATGCCCAGGTCCCCCGGCTAGCTCTGAGCTTCTGGAGTGGACATGTGTGGATACTGAACGTCTTGTCCCAGATACCAGGTGGCTGCTGTCATCTGATTTGTTGTCCTGTCCGTTTGTTGGGCCCACAGGGTCGTAGATGGCATTGAGGACGGCTGTGGCTCTGACCAGCACAAGTTCTCTTTCCGAGTGGGTCTGTCTGGTCCAGAATGTAGCAGCAGCCCCTCTCCTGGACCAGGTATTGGGCCCGAGGACAGAGAATGTTGGTGGGTATCCCACTGCCTCATAGACTGCAAGCACCCTGGCGTCTGAGCCTGGTGTTGGAACTGACGGGAGCACTCTGCCTGGAAGCCCTCCCGAGGGTCGGTCGTGAGGACTGGGATGGACGCTGCTCTGTCAGCACAAGCTCAGAGTCCTCGGTCCAGCTTCCTGTCCATGTTGTGCATGTCAAATCAGGCAACGGACTGAATCCTCAGCTGTCTTACTGGGAGGAGAGAAGGCTGGGAAGACAGGGTTGAAGCTGGCTCTGGGTTAGACAGGCAGCCTGGAGAGCAAGAGTGAGGGACAGATGCAAAAACTTCTGTCTAGACTCGGTGGTGTATGCATGCAAGCCAGCACGGGGGAGGCGGGGGCAGACGGAGCTCCAGACCCGCCTTGGCTCTGCATTTGATGGAGCACCATGGGCTCTGAGACTGTCTCCTGCCCCACAAAGGACAACTGTCAGGAAAGCACTGACAGTTACTCAGGGCTGCTGGGAGGCTGTTTTGGGATGACAATTTAGGCAAAATTAGCAACTGACCAAGGTCAGAAAGGAGCAGAGCGAGCAGGTCGGCCAGGTCTGGCTCCTACACTGTCTCTTAGCAGCTCTGACTGATAACCCCATCCTTCCCACAGAGAGTGGACTGCTCACCGTCCCCCCGGTGCCCAGTGAGGCAAAGGGCACAGACACACTGGACAAGCTGCAGCAGGCGGTGGGTGAAGGAGCTGGAACAGGAGGGATGAGCAGGCCCTGCTGAGACGGCCCGCCCTGACCTTGTGACCTCTCCCCCCAAAGGTGATGGAGCTGTCGGAACAGGTGCTGCAGATGCGCGAGGGGCTGCAGTCGCTTCGCCAAGCTGTGCAGCTCATCTTGGTGCCCCAAGGGGAAGGCCAGTGTCCCGGGGGGCCAGGAGAGGGGCCGTGCGCAGCTGCGGCCTCTGGGCTCCTACAGCCCCTCCGTGTGGACACCGGGGCGTCTTCCTACTGCTTGCAGCCCCCTGCGGGTTCCGTCTTGAGTGGGACCTGGCCTCACCCTCGCCCAGGGCACCCCCCTCCCCTCATGGCCCCCTGGCCCTGGGGCCCCCCAGCATCTCAGAGTTCCCCTTGGCCCCGAGCCACAGCTTTATGGACCTCCACCTCGGACTCGGAGCCCCCTGGCTCTGGAGACCTCTGCTCTGAGCCCAGCACCCCAGCCTCACCCCCTCCTTCTGAGGAAGGGGCTAGGACTGGGACCCCAGCACCTGTGAGCCAGGCTGAGGCTACCAGCACTGGGGAGCCCCCTCCAGGGTCCGGGGGCCGCGCCTTGCCCTGGGATCCCCACAGCCTAGAGATGGTGCTTATTGGCTGCCACGGCCCTGGCACAGTCCAGTGGACCCAGGAAGAAGGCACAGGGGTCTGAAGGCCTGCTGAGATCCACGCCGCAAGCGCCTCCGGCCGCTGCTTTGCCTGGATGCACACAGGAGCTGCTGGCTGGCTCAGGGCAGGGAGCTGGGAGAAGGGCTCAGCCTGCCC
The DNA here is from genome assembly GCA_026225945.1 of Cricetomys ansorgei. Taxonomy (NCBI): domain Eukaryota; kingdom Metazoa; phylum Chordata; class Mammalia; order Rodentia; family Nesomyidae; genus Cricetomys; species Cricetomys ansorgei. The sequence goes on along the minus strand of JAMJFZ010002046.1, from coordinate 531,551 downwards.
CAGGAGATGAGGGGAGCCTCAGGCAGCCCAGGCTAGGGATCCACAGGTTCTGCTCCACTACCTGCTTGTCCCCCTCCGCCAAATGGGGGCAGAGGCCTGGGGACAAGGAGGGTCTGCCGTCCCTTGCATGTGCCCGTCTCCACCCGTCCTTATGTTTTTTATATTAAAAAACATAAAAAATAAAAGAAACTACTTTGGAACTTGGTGCTTTTTATTTACAAAAAGAAAAACAAGAAAGGAGGAGTCTAAAGCTGATCCACTGGAGACACAGGGTGGTGTGGCAATGGTGGGGCTCTGGCTCTGGGGAGGCACAGGGGTCCCAGCCTCTCCTGGCTCCCCACGGTGCTCCCACCTTGCCTCAAAGGCTCAGGTCAATGGGCCAGCAGCTGGGCCTCCACTACCCACTCTGGGCAGAAGGGTTTTCCAGGAGCCTGAGTTCCCAGCTCAAGGGAGCTGGAATGACAGGGGAAACTGAGGCGAGAGAATGCCCTGATTTCTGCTACCCGCCTCACTGTGGTGTGATCTTGGCAGCCTCAGCCCGGATGAGGGCAATGAGGTCCTGGTTGATGAGGAAGACGAATCGCAGGCTGGCGATCTGGGCAGGAGAGAAAGATGGCTCAGCAGAGGTGGGCAGGACCACACCCACGGACTAGTCTGTCATGCACCAGGCGAGGTACCCCGGCCTTCTCCACCCCGACTCACCTCCACCACAGAGTTGTTGCTAAGCCGCCACTTGGAGCCACACAGCACGGGCCGGCCGTCGATGTAGATGGGCCGCCGGCCCTCGTTGGCAATGAAGAAGTCACCGCTGTTTTTCAGCTTGATGACACCTGTAGAGGCAGAAAGGAAAGGGAGACGAGATGGAGACAACCAGCAGGGAGGGCCAAGGGCCTCTCTGCTTCCTGGGGGTGAGGGCTTGAAGGTACTTGAGACCCCAGGTAGACTTCAGGCACCAACTGCTTTGGCCTGTCTCGCTAGTCCATGAGGGTTCCCCAGGCTCCAGAGCCCAGGGCTAGACACCCCCACACTGCTCCTGCTGCAGTGGAGTGGGTGTACCTTGCTTTCGGGAGATCTTCCAGGCCGGGCCTTCTAGAGACAGGTCTACATCGATCTGGTTGTCCTTGGTTGCTCTGCCCAGGGTGATCTGGGAAAATGGTGGAGGTGAGGAGCCCACACAAGCCAGGGAAAGACAAGAAATCAAGATCCGGGCAGAGAAACGGACAAGAGAGGAGGGGTGCCCGGGCAGGGTGGGGACGCCGATGGCCGGCCTTACCTCACGGGAGCGCATGAGGTACCGCACCATGCGGCCGCGCAACACTGCCAGGGTCTGGTTGTCAAAGTCTGGAGAGCTCATGCCTGAGAGAAGAACAGGTTCAGAAAGGAGACAAGTCCAACCCGAGGGCAGGGGCACAGAGAACAGGAAACAGGCCCAGTAGACAGCAAGCCCAGACAGGAGAGGGGGCTGGGGACAGAGGGCGGAGCCCTGGCCTCGCCTGGGGCGGGGCAGAGGGTGGAGCCCTGGCCTCACCTGTGATGCTGTCCACCAGCACCTGCCACTTATGCAGTTCCTGCTCCAGCTGCCGGATCTCCCGTTTCTGGCGCCGATCAGCCACTGTGAGCTCTGCGGTGAGGTGGAGCGGTAAGAAGGGGCAGTCTGAGGCCTCCAGCACCTTGAGCTGGCCCTCCATTTCAGCAAGTCTCCATGCCCACACGGCCCCACAGGGCAGACTCACCATGCTCCAGGACTTCATCTCGCATGTCCCTGAGTAGTGAAAAGGATGAATCAGGCCCACCTCAGGCCCTTGCTCCCTGTTCCCCTGGGGCACCCCAGGCTCCTTCAGCCTAGGGCTCAGGAGTTGGTTAAGCCTTGGCCTAGCCCTGGGACTGGAGTGGGGAAAGGGGAGGCAGTGAGCTTAAGCGGCCCCCACAGGGGAGGGTGCAGCAGGGTGGCTAGGCCTGGCAGCCTGGAACCAACCCTCTCCAGGAACTCACTTGAGCTTACTGTCGTCAATCAGGTCCTCCGCATCAGAGAAGTTCAGCACTTGGTCCCCCTTAGGCAGCGGCTGCACTGAACAAACAACAGAGCAAGTGTCAACACGGAAGTCCCTGCTCCAGCCCCAGCTGCCCAGCAGCCAGGGCACAAGGACAGAGGCCTGGACCCAGAGCCACAGATGAGCAGTCAAGCAGCTGGCCCTGACTGGACACAATGCACCCAGCCACTCAACTTGAGACAGAGGTGGTTCAAGACAAGAAACCCCAGCTGACCCGCATGGGCTTCTGGTACAGGGCAGGCTCACTCGGAAAGTCTCAAACTAAGCAGGGGAGGACTGCTCAGCTCCCCTGTTCGTGAGGAAACAAATGCTGACCATAGTGGGGGCACGGCCAGGACCCCAACTGCTCCCAGCCTTCTGGCCACCCTGAAAGGCACGTACTACGAGGAAGCATGGGCCTGGAGAGCCGCTCCCACCTCAGTCTGTGGGGTAAGACCACCTCAGGGGCCATGAAATTACCTTATTCTTTTCAAAGGATAGTTACTAATAGAACATCAAATATGTTCCGGAAAATAGTGTTCCAAGAATGTTTTCAACTGTTTCTGGTAAGAATGAAAGAAACCGAGGTGCCCAGGATATAAGAACTTGGAACGTCTGGCCAGCTGTGCTCAGACTGCACACTGCAGTTCTGCAGCAGGGCGTAGCAGCTACCAGCTGGGGGGATGGGGGCGGACAGACGAAGCACATCTCCACCGTACAGGTGAGACTGTGGGGACAAGCAGGCTGGTCACTGCCACCAAGCCACCTTCCACCAGGTCCATCTGAAATCCATGGCTCTGTGCGATTAATCTGTCAGCTAAGCCAAGGAAATGCCTGATCCTTAGGATGCCAGCTCTAAGCGACGAACAAGAAACCAAATTCCCACAGAGACTCTTGAGGAAAAGTAAACACAGCCTTCAGGATAGGCTTTCAGTGAGCAGAACGACTTCCAAAATGCTGACAAAGAAGCAGGACTGGCACAGACCTGCAACCCAGCTCTCGGGAGACAGAGGCGGGAGGTCAGGGCCAGCCCGGGCTGCAGAAAACCAGACTCAAGAAAAGACAAGCTGGCTGAGACAGTAGAAATAAACGTCACCTAGCAAACGTTCTCCGCAAGGATTCAGGGATGGGTGAGCCTGGGGAAGCAGCACCTGGAAGCTAGCGGGAGGAGAGCAAGCCCCTGGGCCACTCCACGGCTCCCGCAGAGCCGCAGGGCACGCTGGTGCCAGGAAGGGCTGCTTCTGGAGCAGTGTGAAGAGGCTCGACGCGGTGGCGCACAAGGCTGCAGGCAGCGGATCTGGAAGGAGGGCGTGCCTGACCACCGAGACCAGACCAGGACGCCAACCCTCCTCAGCCTTAGCTCGTCCTCCAGAGAAGGAATTCACTGGCGAGAGGGGCAGCAGGCACCCCAGCCCTCAGAGTAGAAAGGTGGGGCCTAGGAACAGAGTCCCGCCGACCCACTGACAGCACAGCACAGACTACCCGGGCGACGGTGCAGAAGGGGACAGGGCAGCTGTAGAGGCAGCCATCATCTCCAGGGTGAGAAACACGGGCAAGCCTGAACAGACACGGACACTCCCAGTCTGCTCCAGTTTTAGTGCTGCCTGAGCATTGTTTACTAACGTACTGTTTATGGGATGGCAGAATATGTCAAGAAAAAAACAAAACCCCAAACCCGAAGACCAGAAGCAGTGGTAACTGCTATTTGGACTTTTAGCCCAGGGTGCTGGCAAGCCTGGCTTCACTGTCCATGACGCAAGGCCTCGCCAGCCCTACAGGCAGACAAGTTTTGTGGCGGCTGTTTTCACAAACTGAGGCGAGCAGGACACGAGGGCTGCGCAACACACTACAGGCCCGGCAGGCGCTGTGCCCGCAGCACTCACGCATGCTCTCGCTCCGCAGCTCCCGGGTTACCTGTCTGGTCCTCGAGCAGGTAATACTGTTTCATGAGCTGCCAGTGGGCCTGCAGAGCCTTGGCGGTGCGAGCCAGGTAGAAGGCATCGGGGTGTCGGTGCAGCAAGTCCTGGAAGGTCTCCAAGGTGGGCTGGCTGGTCTGGAGAGGGGAATACGCATGCACTCAGGGTTCCCTCGTTCCCAGCCCTATCCCCGGTCCCAGGCCTTCCAGGGGTCAGTCATGGTTCCTCCCAAGACCCATCACCAAGGCCCCTCAGGTGTGTGGAGACCCCGGATGGCCGCAGGACTCCACACTGGCGGTTCTCCGCGTGGCCCAGCTTGCACCCTGCCCCAGGCCCAACCTTACCGAGCCCACTTTACTCAGCAGCTGCTCCTCAGCCTTGCTGAACAGGGCCTTGCTCTGAATGGCTGCAATGGCTTCTGGGTGCAACTGCCTCATGGCCTGGCAAGCCAGTCTAAGGGTGGAAAGAAAAGGCAGAGCTGAAAGGAAGCTGTCAAGTAATCTGGGGTACCTATTCCCCCCAAAACCTGTAAGCCTTTGGGATTTAGAGAGCCAGAAACTACAGGTCCTTGGTAAAAATAACCCAAGGCTCAGCACAGCATGGGGGCATGGCCCAGTGAACGAAGAGGCAACTCAGAGACCGGAGCTATGCTCTCTAGAGACCCAAGTGTGGCGTCAATGCCAGTCATTCCAGCCTGTTGAGAAGGAACTGCTCAACTGTTCAAGGCCAAGCAAGACAGCGGCCTGGTGCTGAGACGCCTCCCGGGACCAGCTGCAACTCCCTCTAAAGCTGCCACTCACTAACCACTGCCTAGTGCCTCCTTTTTCCCATGCTGAGGCCCACCTGTTTCCTGGTCTGTCGGGGCTAAGGCTACACACGGGTGGGTGGCCGAGCTGTGGAGGAGCAGGCGATGGGCGTTCAGCAGCAAACCAAGCTTTGAGGACACCGAATTAAGTGACTGAGGAGGAGGACGCTGCCTCTGTGCAGGGCTCATCTGAGACAGCTAGAGCTAGAAGGGCCTGAGGCTCTTTTCAGCCCCTCATCCTCACCCCAACACAAGGGTTCTCTGTGTAGCCCTGGCTGTCCTGGAACTTGCTCTGTGGACCAGTCTGGCCTCCAACTCAAAGATGCACATGTATCTGCCTCCCGAGCACTGGAGCTCAGTCCCTCTTCCTACAAGGATCTGTGAGAGGACAGCGTGGGAAAGCTCAGGGGTGACACAAAGCACGCACGGGTGAAACCGGGGCTCCCGGCATCTGTGGGCATCTATTTCCTATGCCGCTTTCTCTGCTTTCAGACTCTTGCTTCTGGCCTCCATCTGGAGGAAGGAGCTCCTCTGTAAAGCCTGGCAGGTGTCCAGATTATCTCAGAGATGCAGGCTCCACAGCCCTGCCTCCCAAGCCCTTCCTTCGGGTCCTGGTAGAATCTGGCCCTTCTATACCTAGCACCAAATCTGGGTGGCCCCCAACACCTCCCCTCTACCGGGGCCAGCCCACTCACTTGGAGATGACCGGGTCGTAGAGCAGGGCGTACCAGCGCTCTTGAACTTCCCGAAGGGTGAAGCGGCAGCTGAACTTCACACCCAGGTGGACGGATGTCAGGTCATTGGTCTGCAAGAGCCCAGACTGGTTTGCTCCAGCCTCGGCACTGGGAAGAATCCTTCCCTTGGAACCCAGTGTCCTGCTAAGCTAGTATGGGAGTTGGGAATCAGAGCCCCGGCCTCATGATGGGCTTGGTGGGTGGACTACCTGCAGCACAGCATTGACGAGCAGGAGGTCATCCGCAGGCTTCCATCGCCCCAGGTCCTTGGTCACCTGAAGTGGCTGTTTACTTTTCTTCACACGCTTGGTGAGTCCAGGGGTTGGGGCCGGGCTGGGTGGCACCGGAGTGCTGGGGGCCTTGGATACCTGGGATATGGGGCCACAATGAACGAAGGCTGGTGTCTGGAGAGCTAGGGTTTCAGACCCACTGCTCCACACGCCGTGACAGCTGCAGGCTCACACGGCACTGGGAGACGCGCTGAGAGTGCTGCTCCCCAACACCCACCCCACCAAGTCACTCTACACAATCCTTAACCATATGGGGTCTGCTCTCTGCTTGTGGTACCCTCAACCCCAGAATGGAGAGTGTGTGGGGAGGATACCAGGAAACTACTCTTGTTGGTGCACTGTCTGGGGCCAGAGCAATGCCACCTGGGGGTTATTTTTACACCCTGCAATGCTGGGAACAAGCTGTCTGCTCCCAGAATAGATACACGCTCCCAGCCTCCCACACTGAATGTGATACAGGATGCACTGGCAGAGCAAGGAGTACAGCGAAGGGAGGAGGGAGACGGGAAGGAGGGGTCACAGCCCAGCCCCTCGCTCCTTACCTTCTTCTTCTCACTAGAGGAGGGCTCGCTCCCCGAGCAGCGGCCCGACTCCACTCCACTGGCCCCCTTCACCCGTGTAGAGGATTTGGCCAGGCTGCTCTCTACCAGCTCATCATCAAATTTTTTCCTCTTGATGAACCTGCAGGGCCCAGCACCATCAGCACTTGCACCACTCAGCCTCCACAGAGCAGGCTCCCAGAGGGAGCTGGCCGCCCAGCCTTCACCTCCCACCAGTGCCTGGCTCAGAGGACAGGGGATGGCAGGTGACTCCTCCTCAGAGACTGTAACCCCCTCCCCTGTCCTCAGTGCCACAGGGAGGGGTCAGTAGGGAAAGGAAAGGGAAAGCTCAAGGCTTTGCTTAGACTCAAGGCAGGGCCATGCGAACACTCCACCCATGGTCAAGGGTTAGGAGCGGTGCCTACTCCCATAAGCCCTCCTCTCCTCAATCCTCTGAACTACACTACCTGGAAGAGCTTCTCCGTTTGGGGATAGTACCCAGGGCCTGGGAGGAGGCTCGCTTCTGCCCTGCCAGCGACTCTTCATCCTCTGAACGGCTGGCCGTGCCTGACGCCATCAGGGATGGATCTAGCAGCCCCTGAGAATCTAGAAAAAAGAGAAACAGGGGACTCAGGCTTCACAAGTGCCCGGCAGAGTCTTGCAACTCTGCACACGGGACCCCTTTTTTAGCCCTCACCCCTGCCAGCCCCTTCAGCCCTGCCCTGCCTCCGTGAGGCTTTATGAGGTTTTCAAGGTGGAGTTCCTCGGCCATCCAGATCCCATCTGGGCTCAGACCTGGCCCAGACCTTCCACGCTGGGCAGTTCTCCCGGTGCCACTGTCATGTCGTGGGGCACATGGTGCTCAGGTCAGACTGGTGATGCCGACACACCGGGCTCTGGGCATAACTGCTCCCTCTGCCATCAAAATGCAGCGTGCCAAAGAGCAGCAGCTCAACAGCAAGTCAGTCAATTGTGGCTCTGCCGAGAGGTACATGGGTGGTGCTGGCCCAGGGGGAGGTGGCAATGCCTAGCCAGGTCCGAAAGACACTCGCAAGGCACGGGGTGGAGTCGGCAGACGCTTGGTGCACGAGCGTTTGGGGAGCTGGCCGGGCATCACACTACCTTTGTCCATCCTCTCTCAGTCCCAAAGCCACCGGCTCCGAACCACAGGGCTAGGAGGAAGGGTCCCAGAGGCTCATCCAAGGGTTCTGACCAAGTGAGCTTGGACGCCGAGAAGAGATTCTGCAAGGGAGAAATAAAGCTCCCTTAGGCTCAGGCCTCCAACGGGGAAACCTACTTCCCACTTCCTTGTATGTAGGGAAGACACATCAAAGAGGCACACAACTCCATTCTCAACTACACTTAACAACCAGGAGCTAATCCCAGGACCAGGAGGCAGAGGCAGGTGGATCTCTGTTGGCTTCGAGGCCAGCCTGGTCGACCTAGCTTCAAAAAACAAAAGCAGCTACGTGGAAGTCACTGAGACCTCGGAGAATTCGATAAAGCTGTCGACAAAAACATACTAGGTTCAGATCCAGTTTACCTCTACTTTTACCAGTAAGCCCCAAACCAGACATCTTGACTGTTGACTAGGAGGAGTCAAGGGATTCCTGGCTCCCTTTTTTCCTTCAGCTGCCCACTTAGATGAGCAGAACCGACCTTCTCGCAGTGTCTCGCTACCTTTTCCCCCTTTCCATTTGCACTGACGTGGGCGGTGCCTTCCGAGGCTTAAAAAGTGGTCTGGGAGGCGTGTGACACCCACCGCTCTGGGACACCGCTCCCGCCCCGGGGCAGCTCGCACGGTCTGCGGGCCCGCCCCTCTGACTCGCGGCCTCAGAGCTCCGCAGGCTGCGGCCGGGGAACGTGGGCACCGCGGGGAGGTGGGGACGGTGGGGGATCCCCGGACGGCGGTGCCCGGTCCCGCGGCCCCGCGCCTCCCTCCCGGAGAGCACCCCTGGGGGAGTGTCAGGCGGCCCCGCGCGAACACCGCGAAGCTCAGGCCGGCTCTGAGCTCAGGCTGGTGCCAGCGAACCAGGACCAACTTCCAGCCAAGTCTCACCCCACCTCTGCGCATGCGTAACAGCGCAGGCCAGCTTCTCGCCTGGCCAGGTCCACGCATGCGCAGATTTTTCGGGGCGATACCGGGGCGGGGCCCCAAATCTTGTCGGGGGTTTGTGCCCCGCGGCACGTTGGGAAACTCCACTTCACCCCCAAGCCTCGTCAGAACACGAGGCGACGAGCCGCCAGGTCTCACCATTCCTAGGCTGCCAGCTCCAACAATTTCTCCGCGGCGACAGCAGGAGCCGCAGGGCCAAAGCCGGCTTCCGTGAAAGGCATCTACTTCCGGGTTGCGAGCGAGGGGCTGGGTCTTTTCCGGTTCGACCTGGAAACGTGAGTGAAAGGGGCGTGGCCGTGCGGCGTAGTCGGGACTATTTTGAGGGAAGCCGGAAGTGAAGTCTTTCCGATCGGAAAAGGCTCATGGGGAGGCGTCAGGCGTTAATTAATTATAGGAACCAGGGAGGGTTCCCGGCTGGAAGGTGGGGCGGGGAGGGCGGGGCTCAGGCGGGGCGGGGCCCGGCGGCGCTGGGGGCGGGGCTCAAGCGGGGCGGGGCTCGGTGCGCTCGGGGGGTGGGGCTCAGGCGGGGCTCGGGGGCGGGGCTCAGGCGGGGCGCGGCCCGGCGGCGCTGGGGGGCGGGGCTCAGGCGAGTCCGCGTGTTGAGCACCGAGGTGGACGGTCTCCGCGCCACGTTTTGTATTGTTTTACCCGCCAGTGTTTAAAGAATTCTGTCAGACCCGTTGCTGAGCACGGCGTGGGAGGGGATGTCGACGAGCTTGCTCTAGCTGGGGAGGTGTGGGGTGCAACCCCGATCAGGGAGATGCAGGATGGTGGCCGCGTTCCCAAGGAAACGAGGGAAGAAGCGGTGCCATTGGGTTACAGACGGACGCCGCCTAGACTGCTGTGGGCAGTCGTGGGTGCCGGGAAACCAGCCGACCGTGGAGGACCGTGTTCCCTGAGGGAACTACTGGGAGCAAGGCCATTGCCCAGACAACAGGAGACGCCGGGGGTTCGGGCTGTGAGAGCCGCCTGGAAAGCCAAGAACCAGACTTTAACGGTTCTCTTTGTTCCTTCCCTCCACTGACGGGCACAGAAGTGAGGTAGCTCTGGCCCGAGGCCTAGCTCCCTGGAAGAGCGTTTGCCTAGCATGCCTGACGTCCTGACTTCAAGGGTCAAATGGACGAGCCCATGTTGACCTGGCAGTTTATGATTGAGTCTCAGTTTCAAGTCTCCATTTACCGTGACTAACTTATTTAATGAGTATGTACCTGTTTCATCTACCCCGAAACATTAAGTTTTCTGGTCCACAGTGGGCTAGTTAGATGTTTGTTATTTTGACACTAGCTAGAGTCATGTGCTAAGAGGGAACTTCAGTTCCTCCATCAGATTGGCCGGTAGGCAAGTCTGTGGGGCGTTTTCTTGGTTGGATAGATGTGGGAGGGCTCAGGCTACTGTGGGCGGTGCTACCCCTGGACTGGGGGTCCTGTGTCACAAAAGAAAGCGGGCTGAGCAAGCTCTGGAGAGCTTATCAGTAAGGAGTTCCTCCATGGTTCTGCTTCAGTGCCTGCCTTGAGGTTCCTGTCCTCACTTTCCTAATGGAGTGTGACTTGAAAGTTGAGATAAACCCTTTCCTTCCCAAGTTGCTTTGAGTCGTAGTGCTTCAATCACAGCAACAGAAAACAATTAGGACACACAGATTGTGTGTGTTTGAGTTGTGCTAACATAGTGTGGTTTAGTATCTATACTAGATGAGAATTAATTGGGTGCTCTTCCTTAATTCCTGGTTTTTTAAACCAGGAATTGAACCCAGGGCCTGGCACATGCCGGGCAAGTTCTGTACCACCAAAGCCCCCCCACCAGCCCCGATCAGTGGTGATGATCTGGATTACTGTGGTCCAGGGTTTGCTGGTTGTTCTCCTTGTTGTGACAAAATACTGGACTTAGGCAGCTTAAGAAAGGAGGTTTTTTTTTTTTTTTAGCTCACAGTTTGGGGGACTCCAGAAAACATGATGACAGGAGAGACATGGTGACAGAAGTGTGGGGTGACTGCTTACGTTTTGTCCACAGTTTGGAAGTGCAGAGAGAGGAAGCTTCGGTGCTCTGCTGGCTTTCTGCTTTTGTCCCTCTGTAGCCTGAGCCCAGGGAATGGTGCCACCCACATTTAGGGTGGGTCTTCCTATCTTGGTTAAACTTCTAAAAACAGCCTTACAGATACACCCAGAGTTTCATCCTCTAGGTTAAACTGACAAGATGAGCTATCACAGACCCAGCCCTGACACCCAAACATATCACCAGATACAGGTGCTATCTTTTGTGGGATATTCACCAGAGAAGACTCCTCAGACACGGTTGAAGCCAATAGGAAGTCTTTGTTAGCAGGCCAGCAACTACACTGGATGTTTGGGATCCCAGTATAATCCTGAATCTTTCTCAGGGTAAAATTTTAAGCACAAAAACTATGTTTTGGGTTGACATACTTCAGTTAACGAAGTTAGTTAGCCAGACTCAGAACTATAGGAGCTAAAAGGCAAGGTTAGAACATTTGATGCTTTCCCAGAACTGTATGGACTTTGATGGGTTAGGCTTTGTTTCAGTCTTGGCAGGTGGTGCTGTCTGTGTGTGAGTCTCACAGCCTGAGTTGCACTTCCATCGCGGAGTCTGTTGTGCTAAGCTCTCAGGGCTGACTAAGGTCTGGCCGTCACATTGCCCACTACTGGTTGGCCACTAGAGCTCTATCAAGTCACTTTATCTCTGGTTTGGTTGGTTTGGGTTTTTTGAGGCAGGGTTTCTCTATGTGGCTTTGGCTGTCCTGTAACTCGCTCTGTAGACTAGGCTGGCCTGGGGCTCACAGAGATGCATCTGCCTCTGCATTCGGAGGGAGTGCCGCTATTAGAGGCATGTGCCGCCACACCCAGCTACTTGGTTCTTTGAGATGGGCTCTCCTGTAGTGCAGGCTGCTCTCAAACTCACTGTGTGTCCACAGATGACCTTGAACTTCTCATCCTCCTGCCTCCACCTCCCTAGTGCTGGGATTCCAGGCATGCACCATCACCTCTTTTATATGTGCTGTGTATGAAACCCATGGCTTTGTACATGCTGTGTAGACACTCTAGCCACTGAGCTACATCCCCAGCCCCAAAGCATCACTTGCTTAAAATCTCATGTTCATTCTTATTTTGACTGGGTGTGAATTTTTTTCCTGAACGTAATTTGGTGGGGGTTAGGGGAGCACAGCAAAAGCCCTCAGGACCGCAGGGTCTGCCACTTGTCCAGGGTACCACGATTGGGGATATATGTGGCCACATAGCCATCAGGGAGGAGCTGGTTCTCAGCTACCATGTCTTCAAGTTCATCTGCATTAAACTTGGTAAAGCCCCACTACTTTGAGATGTGGATATTGTAGAGGCCAGGGAACTTGAACTGGGCTCTATGCAGGGCCTTAATCACATGTTCCTCATTCTGAAGCTTGGTGCAGATAGACATAATGACCTGACCAATATGAACCCTGGCCACTGTGTCCTGGAGGTTTCCAAAGGCACCATCCATACTGTCTGAAGCCTAGCCTGAGGGCAGCATTGAGATGAGGGACATGAATAGTCCCTAGAAAATTGTCCCCAAGGTCCCTTAAGACAAGACAAGTAGGCAGGAGGCTGATGTGCTACCGAGGAGGCTGCTGTTTGCAGCCTTTGCACCCAGGCCTCCCTGAAGAAAGGGGCCTGGTCAGCTCAACTGGCTACAATCATCTTTCTTTTTTACTTTCTTTCTCTTTTCTTCTTTTTTTTTTCTTCTCTATAGCCCTGGCTGTCCTGGAGCTCACTTGGTAGACAAGGTTGGCTGGCGTTGAACTCACAGAGATCTGCTTACCTCTGCCTCCCTAGTCTGGGTTTAAAGGCATGTACCTATACACCTGACTTCATATTCATTCCTTAAAGCAAAATGCAGCCAGTTCATCTTTAAAGGACTCCCAAAGGTTTAACTTTCAAAATTGTTCAGAAGTAGAAATTCAGAGTCTTTTTCTGAGACTCGGGTAATCTCTTAACTGTGAGCCTCTGTAAAATAAAATGCAGGCTACTTACGATATACAATGGCACAGAGTAAATATTTCCATCCTAAAGGAGAGTGCTCAGGGATATGAACGCCTGACCACTGTTGGAACCCATTGCTAGGAAGAGGCCAAATCAGGGGACCAATTCCTTGGAGGAGCTTTTCAGCTACTATTTGAGCAGTTTCGGTCCAGGTGAGGACTGATTCTACCCATCTGGAAAAGATATCTATAAAACTAGCAAGTAATTTTATCCTCGCCCAGCAAGCCAGATCTTGGTGAAGTCAGTTTTCCCAGAGGTAGCCAGGGTGTCGGTCTCTTATTCGGATCCCTTCCTAGGTAAGGGCTCTCTGTTTTGGCTTCACTTGAGCACAAACCTGGCATCTGTCTGGGATATCCCATGCTAGGATAGCCAGTCTAGTTACAACATACCTTGGTCTGAGCAACTCAGAAAGTTTTGTGGACCCAAGATGAGTAGCCTGGGTGAAGGTTAGTTAGGCCAATTGTTTCTGGGAGAATAATCTTTCTCTCTAGTGTCCTCCATCAACCTGTGGTTTGAACTGTTCATTCCTTCTTCCTGGAGTCTCAGGCAGCACCAAGTCTTGGTATCATCAGAATTCAATAGGTTCTACTGGTCTGAGGGCCTTTTGTCAAACAGTCAAATGAGCTGCCCAGCAGTGGAGGGCAGCAATTTGCAGGGGAAGCCAAACAGCCTCTAGGAGGGCCAAGATTTTTTTCTTTTCCCCATCTGAGAGCCTGAGTCAGATCAATCAGTTCTGCTCTCTGGGCTGAGGTTCCTGGTTTGGGCCCAAATCATTTCGGTTAAAGTAACTGCTGCAGCTCCCATGTGCCTGGCCTTACCTTTTATCTTGTGACAGCCATGGGCAAGCATCTGCATCACTGGGCAAGAGGGCAGTCAAGCTGATGGGGGTGGGTTTCACACCAGACTGGACGGGCGAGTAGGAGCCTGGTACTGGGTCACTTATCATGAGACCTTAACCGTAACTCTCACCTCCCCTGTGTGTCCAAACAGATGGTACCTTAACCAGACTTACCTCTGAGGGTAATAGATCAGGTGACTTTCTAGTTTGTCTCTTTTTGGGGTGGAGATGTCAGTCCCCTCTGAAGGCCTGTTAGGAAGCGATTGGTCAAAGGGAGCCCTGGGGACCTGGAACAACTCAGGTTGCACACCCCCTAAGAGTCCCTGACCACCGCACTCTTCCTTGCTCTAAGGGCCTCTGACACTCCCAGTGTCTCGAGATCTGGTCTCTGGGATCTCGGTGGAACTCCTGAAATGCTGTTGGGTATTCACCAAAGAAGACTGCTCAGACATGGGTTTAAGCCAATAGGAAGTCTTTATTAGCCAGCTGGTGACTACACTGGGTGTTCGGGATCCCAGTGTAGCACTGAGCCTTTCGCAGGGTGAGTTTTTAAGCACAAAAACCGTGTCCTGGGTCAGCAAACTTCAGTTAATGAGAATAGTTAGTCAGAAGCAGAACTATAGAAGCTAAAAAGCAAGGTTAGGACTTTTAGAGACTTTCCCAGAACTATGGATTTCAATGGATTAGGCCTTTGCTTAGTTTTAGCAGGTGCTGAGTTTTACAGCCTGAATAGTACTTCCATCATGGAGTCAGTTGTGCTAAGGTCTTGGGGCCCACTTAGGTTTGGAGCCCTGTTACAGCATCCACAGTCAGTAAGCAGAGAAAGCGGGAAAGTTGGTATCACACACGTTTTCTCTTTATTTACACAGTGCTCCAGCTCTTAGAACAGGGCTACCCACACTCAGGATGGGCCTTCCTTCCCGCTTCAGTTAAACTTTTCTGGAAATGCCTTCATAGAAACATCCAGAGGAGGTTTGTCTCCTCAGAGATTCTAAAATCCCGTCAGATTACCCCTGGAGATTAACTTCCACACTCAGTCAGACAGAGTTGCTCTGGAGCAGGAAGGAGTCTGGTGAGTTTGAAGAACATGGAGCAGGATGATCAAGAAAATGATGGGAGGGGGTGTGGGCGGAGCAGCGTCAGGGAGCTCAGTCACCTCGGAAGCCACAGAGCTGGCTCTGTTTTAGTTTATTCCTTTAATTAATTAATCTACCTGTCTGTCTATTTATCTATTTATTTATTTATTTGAGGCAGGCTCTATGTAGCTCTGGCTGTCCTGGAACTCACTCTGTCCACCAGGCTGGCCTCGAACTCACAGAGATCCTCCTGCCTCTGCCTCTCATGTACCAGGATTAAAGGCGTGTGATACCATACCTGGTTGTGGATTTTTTAGCCTTTATTCTTGACACACTAAGCCCTTAATAATTACAAATAAGAAAGAATATCCTGTGGTGTGATTCCATTTTTAAAATGGTCTTTGCTGAATTGTGAAGAGCATGTCTTAGGGCCGAAAGAAGAGACAGATCAGCAGCAGACATCCGTTCTGGTAAGAGGTGAGCCCAGGTGAGAGATAGAGGTGAGAGGTGAGAGATGAGAGGTGAGAGGTGAGCCCAGATGGCTCAGTTGGGTTGGAAAAATGGTCAATATGAACAAAAAGTGCCTTTGACATTTTAACAGACAGGACCACAGGACTGTTTAGTGGATTTGTAGATGGAAATATTAATAACTCGAACAGGTTCATTCAGGGAACAGGAGACAATCACGGTGTTTAAGCCTGGTCCACCTTGCAAAGGTCAAGTCTCCGATGGACTGACCCAGAGTACGTGGCCTCCAGGTACTTTATTGGGGAAAGACGCCACCCACAGATACAAAGGCCTTAACCGCTTAATGACTAGAACTTCCACAGTGCAATAGCCCAACTTTAGCTGGCCTACTTGATGCCACTTTATGGGTGAAGTCAAGACCCTGGCAAGGTATTCCTCAACTGGTGCTTAGGCTGAGGGAGGAGGCCATAAAAAGTTCCTCTGTATTAGCAACAATGCAGTTGGGTGCTTTCAAGACAAAGATCTCAGTGGGCACAGTCAAATCCGAACAACGGTTGCTCCATCCATGGGTACTGAGTGGACAGTTGCTGGTGCTCCACACCAGCTGCTTTCTGCATCCAGTAAGGCTGCGGCCATCCGCACCCAGGAAGCTGGTCCTACAGCTAACGAGGGTGACCTTCTGGCAGCAGCTCTAGCTGACAGATACAGCGGCTGTTCAAGGTTCATATTACTGCACAGATGTGTGTGTACCTTTACAATATTTGAGTTTAAATATTCCACTGCGGGACTGATACCGCTAGCGATGAACCAGCCTGCCTCCATTTTAGGCTTAAAAGTCATCTTCTAGTAAAGACAAACTAGGTTCATCATGTTTACGATTAAACCTGTTTCTCAAGAACTGGGCTGTGCCCCACCTGTAACCTTAACTACAAACGGCTCTGTACTGCTTGTTCCCGGAAACAGAACCCATGCCTTTGTTTCAAGCTGTGACCATCTTGTTATGACCGCCGGTTGTTACAACTACCCTAGAACCATCTTACAATCATTCCTTTGCTTCAAAAGGTTGTTATGATCGATACTTACGTTTAGCTTCTGTAAGGTTGTCTGCCAAATCCCCCATTTGGAAACCCCCTACCCCTGAACTATAAAACCTTATCTTCCCCACATCCAAGGCTGACCTCTTGAACCCCGCCTTAGGGGGAGGCATCCATGTACACAAATAAAAAAAGCTTGCTTCAATTAATTGCTTGCTTTAATTAATTTGGCCATGATGATTTGGGTTGGTAGTCTTTTGTAACAGCTAAAGTTATGTTTTAAGTTTCTACTGTGCCTAAGAGAGCTGTAAAACAAGGACAGATAACTTCCTGGAGTGCCAGGTGGGGGCTGTTCCTGTGAGATAACATGCTGTGTGTGTGGATTCCCCAGCCTAAGCAAGTTTGGTTAATCCAACTACATCTGATGCGCTTAGTCACTTGTAGGCGAGAGATACTCACACAGGAAGTACATCAGGATATATGCTGGCCCCGATTAGACCCAGTAGGAAGTACTTAGCCTTATGATTTCTGCCTTTATAAGCCTCTACCAGATGTGACCTGGTGCCATTTTGTGGAAACTCCAGAATGATCAGAAACCATCATACTGGCCAGGATTTAATTAATTTAATTAAAGCTTGCTTCAAATTTGGCTTAAAATTGTGGTGATGGTCTTATTCTTGACTGGTGGGATTAACACTCTCTGCTCACATCTTTGGCATTAACGCCAGGAAAGAAAGGGGAAGTAAAAAATGAGTCACAGACTCAGCCTGAGAAACTGGATGGCTGCTGGCTACTGGGCGCCCCTATCCAAATGGAATTCTTATGTCTGACCACTATTTGAAACCCCCCCCTTCTTGGAAGAAAACTCTGACTGCCTCTCCGACCTCGTCTCCTCCTTTTGTTACCAACGCCTGGGTTTCTGGGCCAGATGCTCCCAGATTTGGGGCCCCTTGTCAAAGAATTGAAGGTAAAGGTTTGGGCAGATTTGCAAAAGTACAGGATAACTTTATTTGGAGCAAAGCAATAGTGCAGATTATAGAAAGATACACTGTCAAGACGGGCATCAAGCCGCGTGAGGAGAGGGTACTGAAGGGCCCAAGGTCTCTTCATGGGATCACAAAGAGGAAAGAGCTGATTACTGAGGAGCATAGTTTGGGTGATTATTTTAAATGATAGATTAAGTTGTATATTAAAATTTCCCATTGCACATGTCCCTTCCCATAAAGCATCTGACTTTAATCATATGTACACTCGATTATACTTAAGCATATGAAGGTAAATAGGCGACTCCCCCTAAAATTTACTAGAAGACACACTTTTGCCTTTATTGTACGTGTACCTTAAACCAGTTCAGGCTGGATCAGCCTTCTGTTCTCCATACCTTGATATGTCGGGAATACAACCGAATAGAAACTGGCTTAACTGTTCCTAGGGGTGGGGAGACTTAACTGTTCAAGAATAAGAGCACTCATAGCCCAGGACACATAGAGGGCTGAAGGAGTTCTGAGGTGCTAGGTGCGTTATTTGGAGAGGGGTGTGTGCACAACACACGCAGGAGAGGAGCTTGGCTCCAGTGCGTTACTACCAGAGGGTGTATGTATAACGAAAACCAGTGGGGTCCCCAGCTGCAGTGGCCTGACCGCAGTCAGTCTCCATGGCAGGGTCTTGAGGGGCAGGCGCAGGAGGTGAGAGGATAGGGAAGAAGGAAAGCGGGGGCAGGAGGTCTTGCACAAGCCGTCTTAGGTCAAGCAAACGCGTCAGGAAGTGCAGCATCTTATCTACGTTTTTCAGGGGGAAATGAGACAAGCTCAGCACAAAGCCATCATATGTAAGGACGCCTAGTCAAGCTCGCATAAAGGGAACACTCTCAGGCTGAGCACGCAGCCGCCTTGGGTAACCAAGACTGGTAACCAGTGCTCCTCAGGGGAGAAGACTCGGGTTCTCAGGACCCAAAGCCGAAGCTCCCCGAGGCCATTACTGGCCTTGCCAAGCAGATTTCTGCTTTTAGACAAGGAACTACTGTTCTTCTCCATATATCAGGGCCTTAGGGGAAAACTCCCGAGGCCCTGGCCCCAGGCTATTACTGACTTTGCCGAGCTTGTTCCTGGTTTTTGACAAAGAACTGTGTTCCTTCTCCCTGCATCAGGGACTGGGGGAAAGCCTTGGATCAGCCCGGCTCTCAACACTGAAAGATCTCCTATGCTTTCTCTCGCTTGCCCTTCTAAAATGTGAATCTCCGTCCTCTGTTCTCCCTGCCTGCCCAGGTGTTTACCCCGCCCAGATGTTTAGCTCTGAGGGCAGTTGTTCGCTCTGGTTTTTTTTTCAGTACTAAAGTGCATGCTTAATGTTTGTGGAGTAATCACCTTTAATCACTGCAAAGGAAGAGTCCGTGGGAGAATCCGAACTGTGTGGGAGCAGAAACAAAGAGCTCTGAGTTAAATAGGTTCGGTTTCAGGGTTATGCAAGAGGCCTGGAGATACATGCAGAAAGCCATGATCGTGAAGATGCAGGTGTGAATGTCTAGAGAGAAGGGTATAAATAGGTAGAATGGGGGGGCAAGACCAGTGCGTGGGAACCCCCCAGCATTCAGGATAAAGTAGAGGAACGGGGCCCACAAAGATACAGAGCTGTAGCTGGAAAGAAACACCTAGCACCTACACCAGCCGCCCAGCTCAGCTGACCTCGCGGTGAGGTGAGCAGACCTTCGCAGTCAGCACTCTTTCCCTGGCATGGCTGTGGCTCACAGTGGAGGCCACATTCGCAGACTTTTGGGTCTTTGCTCAGGACTACAGGCTCCTTCTGGGAGATCAGAACACAGTGGTTGGGAGCACAAGATCAGGAGTCAAACTGCTTGGATTTAGTTTTTATTTATTTGTCTTTTTGAGACAGGGTCTCTCTATGTAGTTCTGGATGTCTTACAGCTTGCTATATAGACCAGGCTGGCCTTGAACTCAGAGATCCACCTGCCTCTGCCTCCCAAATGCCAGGAATAAAGGTCATGCCCAGCACTCCCCCCCAACGTGTGTGCGTGTGTGTGTGTGTGTGTGTGTGTGTGTGTGTGTGTGTGTGTGTGTGTGTGTGTGTGTGTGTGTGTGCCCATGTGCAGGTACCTGCAAATGCCAGAAGAGGGCATCAGAGCCCCAGGAGTTAGAGTTACAGGTGGTTGGGAACTGCAAGATGTAGGTTCTGGTAACCAAACTGGGGTCCTTTGGAAGAGCAGCAAGAGCTATTAAGTGCTAAGCCATCTCTCTAGCCCCAAACGGTCTTTAGCTTGTGACCACAGGCAAGCCACTCTCTGTGCCCCAGGTTCATCTATGGAGAAAAAATGTCTCTCACTTCATAGGACAGTTTTTGGGAGAATACAGCAAAGTTCACTGTGGCATTGCTCTGGGGCTTAGGTCTCGGCATGAGACAGGTGAGATGAGGTAGGTTTAGAGCCAGGCGTCAGTGGCCAGCCCTCCTTCACTTCTGTCCACCAGAGAAGGCCGCTTGCCCTCTCCCCTAAGGCTGTTGCCTCCAGGGGCTGTCAGAGGCCACAGGGATCTTCTGCCGTTGGCTCAAGTACCTGTCTTGATAGGGTTGGCTCAAGTACCTGTCTTGCTAGGGGTCAAGTTCAATAAAGGTGTTAACCAGGACACAGCTGCTTTTGGATTCACAATGAAGTTAGTTAACATACATACTACTTGATAGCTATAGTGTTTTTCCCTCTAGGTGAAGAGAAACAACTTATAAAGGATAATATATCACCTGAAACTCTCTAAGATATTAATTCCAAGATGAGAATCACAGATAAAGCGTTGTCTTTGTGCCTCTGTGTGTGTGTATATTGTATGTGTGTGTGCGTGTTTCTATATGGGAGTGCATGTGTCATGAAGCTGTGCGGCTGTCATAGGGGTGTAGGAGTTAATTCTCTTCTTCAGCCCGATAGGTCTTGGGATTGAACTCCAGTTGCCAGGCTTGGCAGCTCATGCCTTTACCCACTGAGCCATCTCCCTGGCCCCAAACTTAATTTTATTTGTTTGCTTGTTTTTGGTTATTTAAAAACAGGGTTCCTTTGTGTAGCCCTGGCTTTCCTGATCAGGCTAGCCTCGAACTCAGAAATCCGCCTGCCTTTGCCTCCCAAGTGCTGGGATTAAAGGAGTGTGCCACCACCGCCTGGCTTCTTTCTTTCTTTCTTTTTTTGGTATTAATTTTTTTAACATAACAAAACTGACACATCTCAGTCCAAAGTTCATAACTACACTTAATAAAGACATTAGAGTACCCCCATTAAGTGAGGCATGTGACAAAGTTAGTTCCTGTAGCTGTTTTTACTTAACTTGGCTTTGGAAGTACTTGCCTATATAACTACGGAAGAGAAAGGAATGAGATACAAAACATAAGGAATTAAGATATTTAGGATGGTAGCTGTCCTTTCTAGCTCTTTGTCCAGTTGGCACAAGCTAGGGCTATTTGGGAAGAAGAAGCTCAGCTGGGACAGCGCCTCTGTCACGCTGGCCTGTGGGCAGGTCTGTGGGGCGTTTTCTTGATGATGATTGACGTCGGGGGGGCCCTTCACGACCCCTGCCTCAGCCCTGCTCAGGTTCCTGCTTTGAGCTTCTGCCCGACTCCCCGGAAGACGGACCTGTATTCCAAACGAGCCCTTTCCTCCCTAATTTGCTTTTGATCATGTTCTGTATCATAGCAATAAAAAGCAAACTAAGACAATAGCTGATTTGGAAAGCCCAAGAACATCAACTGAAAAATTAATACAAATAAGACATTATGTTTTACATTTGTGGTCCCGCGTGATGGAACCTTCCCGCCACCCACCGCTCGCCTCTCCCGCTCCAGGCCAAGAGGTACCACGTGGCTAGGGGTCTCCGGGCCTCGGGCCGTGGGTTTCACCTCATCCTGCTGTGACCTTGGCGGGACTCTGTGAGTCAGCAAGTGGACAAATGACCACCCGGGACACGCTTCAGTGGACATCTCTATATTTGGGCTTTGGGGGTGCCTTTTATGTGGCAGGTCAGGGGGCATGGTCTGGCCACAAGAGTGGGTCTGATTGGCTGAGGCAGGGGTTTTGGTGTCGCCTCAGATGAACACGTTTGAGCCTGTGTCCCCAGCCTGCAGGGCAGACAAAGCATCTTTGCTTCAGTGAAGTAGGCATAATATCTAATAATTTAGCTGGGTCAAGCCAGGACTAAGGTGTGGAGCAACCTGCCGTCCTCCCTCTCTAGGGGTGCCCCAGGGTTCAGGGGTTCAAGTCAGCTTCAACACACTATAGTCCTTGGACAGTCCCACATACCTTTATTCTTATTCTTCTTCTTATTATTATTACTTAGGTTTCTCAAAAGAAGGTTTCTCTGTGTAATCCTTGGCTGTCCTGGAACTCACTTTGTAGACCAGGCTGGCTCAAACTCAGGGATCCGCCTGCCTCCACTGCCCGGCTACATTCATTATTTATTTATGTGTGCGCATGCACATGCACACGGAATCCAACACAGATCATCAGGCCTGATACTTTAAGCAAAAGAGACATAAGTTAATATACACTTTAAAATGCCCCCAGTGGAAAGTGTAAGGAGATAAAATATGTGACTCAAATTGAAATGGTAAAGTAAATGAAATAGCAGGAATCTAATCATAAATATGCTCGATCTAGGTGCTTAAAATTAAAGACGCTAGCGAAAGACACAGAAGACAGCTTGGATACACGGAAGGACATAGTATATCTTGAAGTAGAAAGACTCAATATCATAAAGATGTCAGCCCTCCACAAATTAGTCTATAAATTTAATATGGTCTAATAAAAACGCCAATAGACGACATACCCTGCATGTAAAGTCCGTGTGTAAATTTATACCGATTCAAACAGCAGCGGCCACGGCCACAACAAAGCCGCCGTAAGCATGTCAAGAAGGAAGGTTAATAAGAGGGAGGCGCCTCTCCTGAGTAGTCCGGTGAAGTCTAGAAAATGCCAGAGCATGCTAAGTAGTTTCTTCGAGAGAACAAAATGGTCCAGAAATAGATTCAAGACATTAAAAAAACTTAGCGTGTCATAAAGATAGCGTTGTCCGTCAGCAGGGAAAAGATAGATCGCACAGCCAGCACTATCGAGACAACTGGAAAGAACTGATGTGGTGTGTCTGCTTCAGTTCTTACACTAAATCACCCCCGTGTGAATCAACTGTGTTTAAATAAGTGTAAAAGAGTAAAATTACAAATTTACAGGGTCGTAGTAGAGAAAGTGTTTCTCAGATGGTACAAGATTTCTCAAAGCTTTGGAAAGACAAATTCTGTAACAGAAAAATCTATAATCTCTGCGGAGCAAAAGCACACCATAAACAAAGACAAATGGAAAACCAGGGGGATGTTTGCAACTCATATCACAGACAAAGGAGCTCATTTGCTTTATGTACACAAAATCTTTTCAAATCAATATGAAAAAGAGCAAAAATCCTATAAGAAAATGGGTTGCTGACAGAAAAGGGAAGATAAATGGCCCTTAGACACGTAAAAAGATAGGTCCCTCACAAGAAAATTGAAATTACATTTAAACATAATTTTTCACTTATAAATTGGCAACAATTTCAAATGTTTGATGATGGGCCAAAGTAAAAATTATCATTGCTTGTTGGAGTTACAGCTCCAACAATATGGTTTTGATCCAGTATACCTGCATACGTGGGAAATAAACTATATACAGAGTTACAGCATTGATAGCAAAAGTTCAGAAAATACCCAAACACTTATCACCCGAGCACCTATCAACGGTACAGCACACCCAAGTAATGGAGTACCGTACATCCGGCTGAGGAGCTGGCAAAGCCAGTCTGCCGGCTTTGCAGACTGATGAAACATTTTCTTAAGAAAAAGGAAGAGCCACTAAGGAGTGTCTTAACCAGAGACGGTCTATGACACCTACCCTTTAGATGTCCCCAGCCCAGTGGGGAGCAGTGTTTGCAGGAGGGCAGCCTGGAGAGACGGCTCAGCAGTGAAGAGCACCGGCTGCTCTTCTAGAGGACCCGGGTTCTGTCCCAGCACCACAGAGCAGCTCACAGCCATCTGTGACTCCAGTTCCAGGAGATCCGATGTCCTCTGCTGGCCTCTGCGGATCCCAGGTCCACAGTGGCACAGACGTATCTGCAGGCTAAACATCCATACACATAAAATAAAAGTCATTTTAAAGCAAGACCCCAACTGGTGGACTAAGTTGGGGTACTCACCAAGGAGAAGACATATAAGGTGTCTAACGGGGATAGACTGGATATTGGGGTACAAGAGATGAGGTTCCAGCTTTGGCAGAAGGAGGCGGTGGCCATGCGCTGAGACAGGAGCAGGAAGAGAAATGCAGGCTTGGGCCAAGGTGGAAACATGGGCTTGATTTAGATAAACTGAGTGATGGTATCCATGGGCAGCTTTTGAGGTGTTTGGTTGTAGCACCCACGTGGTGGTCCACAAGCATCCATAACTCCAGTTCCAGGGGAATCAGTGCCCTCTTCTGACCTCTGTGAGCACCAGGCATGCACATGGTACACATACAAACATAGGTTTCACACACAAACACACAGGCAAAACATGCGAAAAGTAAAATGAATAAATCTAATAAATAAGATGTTTAAAAAGATGTTCATTGTATGTGTGCTCTTGAGTGTGCTGACACACCGCTCAGTGTATGTGTGCTGACACACCGCTCAGTGTATGTGCGCTGACACACCGCTCAGTGTATGTGTGCTGACACACCGCTCAGTGTATGTGTGCTATCCAGCTCTGTGACTCAGGATAGAACTGGAGGCAGATGGAGAGGTCACCTTCATCTACCTGGCCAATGCAGCCACAGGGTAGGGCAAAGTCATCTTGGGAGAGAGTCCCAGCAGAGGGGTGCCCCCTCAACGCAGGAGATAATTAATGGGACAGTGGGGCAGTCCACAGAGAGTATGGAGAGGTTACAGGAAGAATGTGGCAGCGTTTACTAGCCTGTCTCTCATTTGGCCGAAAGCTTTGCGGATAGAAATGGAGTTTTATCCTGTTTCCCGTCTGTCCACCCCCCTTCAGTCAGCACGAGGATCTGTCTGCCCTGCTCCCTGTGGTAACTGTCTCTCCCTCCTCCAACATCTGGTTGAAGTCATCCTGTGCCCTGAAGGTCTTTCCTGCGGTGATGGTGGTCTCTCCTCATCTCCATTTTGCTTTTCTCCACTGTCACAACACTCGCCAAGAGCTGCTTCTTAGTCCGCCAGCACACTCCAGAGGGTAAGGAGGGACTGTATTTCAGCGTCATAATTACAGAAATCGTCACAGCACAGCCAGGAAGCCATTGCTGAATGAGTGGCTGGCTGGCCGGCTGGATGGCGAGTTCTCAGGAGTGTAAGAACCTAGTTTTGTTTTGGGGACATTTCAGAACTTTGCATATAGCCAGGACCCTGTGTTTGTGGTCAGCTCATTGGGAAGGTTTCATTCACATTTGCGTCCTCAGTGCTTGGTACAAAATATGACACCACAGTAGATTTTCAAAAAGTAAGACATCAACCCGTAGCTGGATGTGGCCATGTGCCCTCCAATCCCAGCACTTAGGAGGCAGAGGCAGGCGGAGCTCTGAGTTTAAGGCCAGTTTAGTTTACATAGCTAATTCAAGACTAGATAGACTTACATAGTGAGACCCTGTCTCAAAAGCAATCAATAAACCAGTAAATACATAGTAATTTAATTTGATTTGCTTTCCAAGTGGAACCACAGCTGAGGCAAAATCTCAGATCCAGGAGCAAGCTGTCCCCGGGGAGGGGAGAGCAGTCCGTTCCTTCGGAAGAACTTGACTTGGTTTCTGTGTGTACAGGTCTCTGGGCAGGGGCCCTAGTGTTAGGTGCTTAACAGATATTTGTCGAGTGAGCAATTGGGTCAATGAATGAATGAATGAATGAATGAATGAATGAATGAAGGCATGGTATGTGTCTGGGGAAGGCCACAGAAGGGCCTCCTGGCAGAGTTCTTAAATAACCATTGGCAAGAACACATTTCTGCACTGTGGAGCCGGGAGCCTTGTGGGGATGGGCAGCCAAGTGCAGAGGAAGTGGCCAGAGGCTGAGGGAGAGAAGACTGACCACTTCAGATCGTCTTTCGGATCTGGAAGTTCAAGGATGGTCAGGAATCCTTTGTGTCTTTCCTTTGCTGCACTCGCCCTCCACACGCAGCCAGCACCTCCTCAGACAGACACCACACACACGTGCGCACACACAGACACCACCACACAGACACAGACACGGACACCATCACCACACACGTGCACACACACAGACACCACCACACAGACACACAGACACCACCAACACACACATGCACACACAGACACAAACACCACCACTACACATGTGCACACACAGACACACAGACACAGACACCATCACCAGACGTGCACACACACAGACACACAGACACAGACACCACCACACAGGCACACAGACACCACCACCACCACACAGGCACACAGACACACAGACACAGACACCACACACACACACGTGCACACACAGAGACACCACCACACAGACACACAGACACCACCACCAGACACGTGCACACACAGACACACAGACTCACAGACACAGACACCACCACCACCACACAGGCACACAGACACACAGGCACCACCACCACCACACAAGCACACAGACACACAGACATCACCAACACACACACACACACACACACACACACACACACACACACACACACAGAGCTTCTGCTGCATCTGTCTGCCTTGCTGTATGTAGTTCTGACCTTTCTGTGATGCTCTCTCTCCCCCCAGGCCCTTGAGTCTCTCAGACAAGGACTTTGCTGCCTCCTAGTGGCTCCTGCAATCAAGGCATGCTCCCAGGACGCAGGGCAACCTGGCCCAGGATGATGAGAGAGGGCACCTGAATCTTCTTGACTTAGGACAACCCCTAATTATAGCGGCCTGCTCCCTCTTCCAGGAAGCAGCCGTAACCTTTGCCAGCCGAGCCCTGGCCGCTGTGCCAGCTGCACTTGGGCTTCGGTTGTTCTAGGGTAGCTAGCTTCAAGAAGAGGATGTGAGGGCCTAGTGCTTTTAATCCCAGCCCTCTGAGGACAAGGCAGAAGGGAGGAGCTCTGTAAATTCAAGGCCAGCCTGGAGTACATAGTGAGTACTAGGCCAGCCAGGGATACACAGTAAGATCTTGTCTCAAAGGAAAAGAGGAGAGAAGGGGAGGGGAGGGAAGGAAAGATAGAACGGATCTGAGGCAAATGGCCCATCCCACCCCTTGTGTGTGTCTCCTCCTAGCCAATAACTCCTGACTTCGCCCGGTGAAGAAACCAGCCCAGGTCCTCATGGCCCGCAGCAGGAGAGGAAAGAGCCTGTGGCGCACTAGAGGGCCCGTGCCTCCTGGGACTCTAGCCACTGTTGTGCTCTAGGCCAACTGCTTTTGCAGCTAACGGAAATCTGAGCTAATAGCTCCCAGGGCTACTTGGTGATCTTGTGTACAAGGCAGGGAAACAGCTGGGCTTCAGGAACCATCTGGCGGCCAACGTTCCTAATGAGAAGGCTGCTTCCTTATTTTTCCATGCTGTGCACGAGTGCGCGTGCGCATTCCTGTGTGTGTTGACTTTCGGGGTTCGTCCGTGTGAGCGAGGGGTGGAGAGATGGCTTAGAGGTTAAGAGCACTGGTGCCCTTGCGGGGACGTGGTTTGAATCTCAGCACCCACATGGTAGCCCACAGCTGCCGGTGACTGCAGTTCCAGGGGATCTGACACCCTCTTCTGGCCTCTCTGGGTTCCAGGCGTGCACGTGATGACAGGCCATGCATGTCTGTAAAGCACTCTGGGCTCACTGACACGCCTGGGTGTGGTTTCTTCGTACTTACCCTGCTTAGATTCTCTGAGCTTGAATCTGGAGTTCATTCTTCCGTCGTTTAGAAATTCTCATCTTCTCTCCAAATATCCCTTTTCCCTCCTCTTTCTGGGACTCAGTCACGTGACATTGTGCCACATACCTTGAGTGCTTAGTTTGGGGAGTTGGGTTTTAGAAGGTGTTGGTTTGGTCCATTTGTACTGACCCAGCCTCAAGCTCGTGGATTTCCCACTCCGGTTTTTTTAGTCTAGATTGGCAATAACCTTGTCGGAGGAATTCTTCATCTCTGATACCAACTTTGTGAGAAGATTTATATTTAATATTTTTTGTGCTAAGAATTGAACTTACGGCCTTTCATGTGCTAGGCAAGCAGTCTGCCACTGAGCAATATTCCCAGCCCTACTTTTATTTCTTACTCGTGTGTGTGTGAAGTGTCCTTGAGTTCAGAAGAAGCCTTCGAAGCTCCTGGAGCTGAAGTTACAGGCATCTGGGAGCCAAGCTCAGACCTATGCAAGAGCAGTAAGCACTCCAAACCGCCGGCCGTCTCTCCAGCCGCTAGCTTTCCCTATGTCCAGAATCTCCAGCTTTAATTCCCTTTCCTGTAGCATCCTATTCTCTGTCCGAAATCCCCACGTACGCCTCCGTGTTGTGCGCCCTCCCGCTGGCCCAGACCCTGCGGCTCCTCCGCGCCCCGGATGGCACTGCGGTGTCCAGCACGCCATCTTCTTGAGATGACTTATCTAGTCGGGAAGTTATGCCTACCCTGCTTTTCTGAGCCAGCCTCCCACAGTCGACGGCACCCGTGTCTGACTTCCTGCCCCTGGCCTTTTGCCTGGGTTATTTCCGGAAGATTCTTGTCCCTTTTTCTTCACTACTCTTTGCAGCTGCATTCAGGGCTAACACAGACTTTCCCCTCAGATCCCTTTCCACATTACTTCTGACTCTTTGTCTTAAGGGTCCTGAGGCCATGAACCATGAACCATGCAAGCAGAGAAGCAGAGATACGGCCAACTCCCAAACATAGGCCTCCCCAGGCCTTCCCTGGCTCCCCTCAGCTGGTGGCTGCTATTTTCGCCATCTGTTACTTTTCAAATAGGTTAACTCTGTTATGAAAAAAAATTAGTGTGTATTTCAACCCCATTGCTAGAAAACCAACACACACAAAGTGGGGGGGAAGGGAGAAAGAGAGGGAGAGGGAGAGGGAGAGGGAGATGATCCTATCAGACAAAGATTGTTTGCCAGAGATCGTGCTAAAGGACAGCTAAGAAGTCAAAGTCCTCCATCCCAGTGATTAGCTATTGGGAATTTCACACACCACACCAAGACTGTGAAAATATATAAAACCTTTTAAAGCTGTTATTGGTACCAAAATGTAAAGAATATTTCAAGTGCTTACAAAACATTTTCACTGTTGACTTTAGTATTCAAAATATCCTCCTTGCATTAATAAAACCTGTTAGGGTTCATCTCTCTTTCCGATGGGTTCAGAGTTGTCACAGTCCGTTACATAGTAATAATGTCCTTAGAGCTGGTTAGTTTCCAAAACAAGGCTAGACAGTTCATTTCAAATTATGTGAAGCAATATGTTTAATGTGAGCGCCTTTTTTAAGGAGCATCACTTTTTTAGACAGGATCTCACTGTGTCTCTGGGGCTGTTCTTGAACTCCTGATCCTCCTGCCTGCACCTGCAGAGTTACGGGACTCTAGTCAGAGGTGGGCTGCGGATGTGTTTTAACAGGTTGGATGTGATTGAGGAGCCTGGAAACCCCTCTTCTGCCACAGCTTGGCCCGTCCGTGACCTGCGTCTGAGTGCCGTTATCTCTGACCAAGCAACCTCGCAGGCTCTGCTATGGTTCAAAGCAAAACCGACTCCCGACAGAAACTCTAGAGCTGGCCGTTCATATCGCACATTCTCCTTACCTTTCCAGGGCTCTGTTGTTTTCGGTTTTTGAGACAGGGTCTCATTATGCAGCCCTGGCTGCTCTGGATTCACAGAGATCCTCCTGCCTCTGCTTCCCGGGTGCTTGCTCTTTCCTGAGTTTTAACCTCAACCGGAACCAAAGGTAGGCGCTGCTCCTGAGGAGAACCTAGATATGGGTTCACTTAAAACATTCGCTAAGGCTGGTCTCTAGGTGAATAGAGGAGAGGGCTGGGAAAGATGGAGTGGGGACAAGGCAGGTGGGGTGAGGGCAGGCAGGTGTTCACAGACAAAAGTTAGCTAACGCAGGGTTTCCACCACACACGGCTGCTGGGGATGGCTGCCTGCACCCACACTATCTAGATTTGGAAACTCTGTGCCCATTTCTTCTCCCCTCATAGTCAAGGATGATGCTCCTGCCTCTGCCTTCCAGGCGCTGGACCACAGGCATGTGCCACCAGCGCCATTTGTTCTCATCTTCTGAGCTGTGGTGCTAATCGCGTGAATGTCAGATACGTATTTGTGTTTGCTTTGATAGAATTCCTAACGCCAGCTGAGTGCCAGGCACTGAGAACGGCCTTCTGGCCTGTTGGCTTTCTGGAGTGGGCGACGTCGCTTGGGCAGTCCGGACGGTGACTGATGCTTCACGCACCGTCGGTGGCCTTAGGCCTGGTTCCAAAGACGAGTCAAGGAGGCATGGCTTTCAGCAACGAGAGGGAAGACTTTAAACCAATCTCTACTTTATTAAAAACTAACAGTTAGGAGACTGGAGAAAGGGAGTAGTGTTTCTCAAAGTCCTAGGACAACTTAGCAACACCCGACACCGTGTGTTTAAAAGCAGCAGCCAGGAGCCCGCATTTGGAGCAAGTCCCTGGGAGGTTTCAGTAACCCAGGAGCTTGAGACTCACTAATTAAGGCTTGAAGGGGGGGCGGGAGGTACCCGATCCTTCTGACTTTGTAGGGATTCAGGGGGTGACTGGCTGGACCTTTTGCGGACAAGGTCCACCATCTCCTCTGAGAGTTCCTGGCATTCCTTCCTTTGGATGGCTGAGGCACTGAAAGAGCTGACACAGTTACAAGCTGATTAGCAGCTGAGACAACAGAGACGGGCCCACACAGCCCACCCAGAGCCCGGGACAACGCAGAGCTGGGCTCGGACTTGACCTGCATGTAGAATTGCTTAGAATAACATTTCTGCCAAATCTTAGGAGTTTGGCCTCTTCTCCTATGGATCTCCATCTTGTCTGGCTTCCCAGGGTATTTTGGTTGTTTCTGGTTAAAAAAAACCTTCCCCGTGATGTGAGCCAGGCATCAAGGCCACAGGAGCTGTGAGGTCTGCAGGACCTTGGGAAGATGAGTGGAGCAAAGCGTGCTCCAGGCTGCATGCGCAGAGGGCCGAGGAAGCGGGCAGGCGCTCTTAGAGACAGTGGCAACGTGGACGGCAACAAAGCTCCTGTTAAAATTTGCACAAAGATAGCCAGGCATCGCCACATGTGTGACCCCAGCGGGGCAGGAAGACTGGAGTTGGGGCCAGCCTGGGCATGAGACCCTGTCTTTTCCTCCCTTCCTTTCCTCCTCCCTCCCTCCCACCCCTCTTCCTCTGCCTCGCTCCTCCCCCTCAAGCTTGCACTCACTCCCCAGGCCGTGCTGGCCTGGCCTGCGGCCCTCTTTCTTTGCATCCCTAGGGCTAGGATTATAGATGGTCTGTCTAGTTGAGACCCTGTCTCCCCAGAAAAGACCACTGATGATCCTACGGCGACACTGGAACCCCTTAAAAACACATGGAGGTGACGCAGCCTGCCGTGCAGATGGAGACAGAAGCAGGTCTGCCTGGATACTGGAACTGTGGCACAAGGAGTAAACTCCCCTGGAGTGGTGAAGGGGAATAACTGCATTCCTCTGAATTCTCTCACAGAGAGAAAGCTGTCTTTGCTGGGAACAATATTTTGATAAGTGCTTCCGCCTGCAGCAGAGGTCACAATGGAGGCTTGGTGGAGGGGAGCAGCTCTGAGTGAGACATGCGCATGGTAGGCCAGAGTGTGAGCAAAAGAGGAAAGAAGGGCAAGAGAGGGAGCTGCCAGTGGGTGCTGGTCGCTGTGACTCTTCCCAGCATCCTCTGTGTGTGTAGGGGCGTGTGTGCGTGTACATGCTCATGAGGCTGTGTGTGCGGGGCGGGGGGGGGGGGGTGATACGTGTGTGAGTGCACGGGAGGTCAGAGGTCGTGTGTATGCATGTGTGTTATGTGTGTGAGTGCATGGGAGGTCAGAGGTCATGTGCATGCATGTGTGTTATGTGTGTGAGAACATGCATGGGAGGTCAGAGGCCGTGTGCATGCATGTGTGTTATGTGTGTGAGAACATGCATGGGAGGTCAGAGGCAGTGTGCATGCATGTGTGTTATATGTGTGAGAACATGCATGGAAGGTCAGAGGCCATGTGCATGCATGTGTGTTATATGTGTGAGAACATGCATGGGAGGTCAGAGGCCGTGTGCATGCATGTGTGTTATATGTGTGAGAACATGCATGGGAGGTCAGAGGCCGTGTGCATACATGTGTGTTATGTGTGTGAGTGCATGGGAGGTCAGAGGCCGTGTGCATGCATGTGTGTTATGTGTGTGAGAACATGCATGGGAGGTCAGAGGCCGTGTGCATGCATGTGTGTTATGTGTGAGAGAACATGCATGGGAGGTCAGAGGCCGTGTGCATACATGTGTGTTATGTGTGTGAGTGCATGGGAGGTCAGAGACCGTGTGCATGCATGTGTGTTATATGTGTGAGAACATGCATGGGAGGTCAGAGGCCGTGTGCATACATGTGTGTTATGTGTGTGAGTGCATGGGAGGTCAGAGGCCGTGTGCATGCATGTGTGTTATGTGTGTGAGAACATGCATGGGAGGTCAGAGGCCGTGTGCATGCATGTGTGTTATGTGTGAGAGAACATGCATGGGAGGTCAGAGGCCGTGTGCATACATGTGTGTTATGTGTGTGAGTGCATGGGAGGTCAGAGACCGTGTGCATGCATGTGTGTTATATGTGTGAGAACATGCATGGGAGGTCAGAGGCCGTGTGCATACATGTGTGTTATGTGTGTGAGTGCATGGGAGGTCAGAGGCCGTGTGCATGCATGTGTGTTATGTGTGTGAGAACATGCATGGGAGGTCAGAGGCCGTGTGCATGCGTGTGTGTTATGTGTGTGAGAACATGCATGAGCAGTCAGAGGCCGTGTGCATGCATGTGTGTTATATGTGTGAGAACATGCATGGGAGGTCAGAGGCCATGTGCATACATGTGTGTTATATGTGTGAGAACATGCATGGGAGGTCAGAGGCCATGTGCATACATGTGTGTTATATGTGTGAGTGCATGGGAGGTCAGAGGCCGTGTACATGCGTGTGTGTTATATGTGTGAATACATGCATGGGAGGTCAGAGGCTGACACTGGTGTCCTCAACTGTTCTCTACTCTCTGTTCTGAGACAGTTTCTCACCGAACCTGGAGCTCTCAGTTTGACTGTTTTAGCTAAGCTGGTCAGTGAGTCCAGGGTTCTGCCTGTCTCCCCTCCCAGTGCTGGGGTTACAGACATGTGCTGCCATGCCTAGCATTTTATGTTGGGGTCCTGGGGATCTGAACTAGGTCCATACACGTGTGCAGCAAGCACTGAACAGACTGAGCATCACCCAGCCCTGTCTCCTTTCGTTTTTAGAAAGATTCTAATGCCCTGGAAGCCTAAGTATAGTGTGCACACCTGATCTTTATCCAGGCATTTGTGTGTAGAAAGCCAAAGGGGCTGGGCCTCAGAGTCCCCCAGAGACTGGGCAAAGCCAGGGTGATATCAGGCTAGAGAGAAGGACTCAGAAGGAGCTTGCAGTAGGGGACACCACCAGAGGAGACCTCACTGAGTGGGGCATCCAAGGACCTCACTTTGTTGCAGACCACTGGCAGCAGAGGAGATGAACCTGAAAAGGTCCCTTGAAGGAGCCTTGAGTCTTCAGTGGTGACAACTCCAAGCCAAGAGAGGCAAAGGAGGTAAACCAGTTCTAACCAGAAAAGCCTGCTGGCCTATGTGGTCCCGAGTCCTGCTGCTCCTCCCCACCCTTGTTCCCCCCGCACCCCCCCCCCCCGCTGCTGTCCCAGGCTGGCCTTAAGCTGGAGATCCCCCTGCCTCGGCCTCCCAAGCTGGGACAGAGGTAATGTGTCCCCACACCTGGTCCTCAGCTGCTCTCCCCAGTGATAGATCTTGAAAGCAGTCAGAGAATAAAAACCACAAAGATGGGCCCAGACCCAAGTCCTGTGTCTGTCACACAATTCTTGGTTTCCTTTAGTCTCTTTGTCCTTTTACCTGTTTCTCTAGAACAACCCTAGACTAAGGGCAAGCTAGGACCCCCGAGAACACCGTGTAAAACCCAGGAGCATGTGCAAAGGCAAACTCCTACAGCAACCTAAGTACTACAGAAATCCCTGTGAGAGACTGAAGTTGTATCGGTCTCAGGACCAAGCTAATGGCCATTGGACGGATGAAGCAGAGAAGTGTTTCTTTTCTACTGTGGTACAACAGCAACTAGTCCAGGACTAGTGTTTGGAAAGAGAGTGCTCGGGCTGCTGGGTAGGGACAGTGCGTCTTGATGGACAGGTCTCCTTGAGTCCGGTTAAGCACCCATCCTTGCTCCTTACCGGACCTTGAGGGACATCGGGCTTCTGTGGTGGTGGTGGTGGTGTTCATCCATTGCCAGCAGCCTCGGGATGTCTGGGTATCCCCCTAGCTGGTCCCAGAGCATGCTTGCAGGCATCTTCTTCTCTATTGGGTGACTGGAAGAGGCCACATCGGCCTTCCATATGGCTTCCATCTGGTTCCCTTGTTGGCTAGGGGTGGGAGAGCACAGAGAATGGCTAGAGAGACAAAGAGACACAGGAACAGGCTGAGGAGCCGTGGCCTCTTCAGGGCCGTAAGGCCGAGACACTGTTTTCTTCCTTCGTAAAAAGTTTGTCACCCTCACAGGCTCTGTGTTCCTGAGACCCCACTTCTAGACACATGCCTGGGGCTGAGCCCTGAATTGGGTCCCATTAGGGTAGGTGTTCATGTGAATCATCTTGGCTGCCCAGAGG
Organism: Cricetomys ansorgei; assembly: GCA_026225945.1. Taxonomy (NCBI): domain Eukaryota; kingdom Metazoa; phylum Chordata; class Mammalia; order Rodentia; family Nesomyidae; genus Cricetomys; species Cricetomys ansorgei. Next base: position 497,818 of record JAMJFZ010002046.1, on the reverse strand, counting down.
GTCACCATATCTGAGTCTGAAGGCCACAAGGGGAGAACCGGGGTTGTTTACGTGGACAGACCGATGGTAGATGCTGGGTCAGTATGCTCAGAGTAGAAACGTAGGCTTTCCCCTGTACTTTGTCCAAGTCAGTTAGGCTAGCCCCCAAACCACACATTGCCATGCACATTTCACATCTGGATCTGAGCACCAGAGCCAGTCAAGTGAACTGAGTTCAGCAAGCCAGCACAGTGAACTCTGCCTGTGTCTTCACCTTGCTGCTGCTACTTCCCCAGGCTTGGCTATCCCTGTCCCTGTCCCTCCCATTCCACAGGCTGTCCCTCGGCCGGTCAACACCTACACAGCTATCCGCAGGGTCGAAGAGTCCCGGTGCTTGGGTGGAGTGGGCGGCTTGGTGGTGGAAACGCTGGAGCGGACTCTCTGGAGTAAGACTGAGGGTGGCTTGCTCGTCTTCCTTGTCTTTGCAGAGGTGACCACAGGGACATTCAGGTGGATGTTCCACTCTTGCTTGAACTAGAGAAGCCAAAAGAAGGCATCAGGAAGATGGGAAGGGAGGCCTCTCTAGGAAGGAAGAGGTCTTCCTGACTCGCTGCTCTGCTGGGCTCTGGGCTGAAGAGAGGCTAAGGCCCTTTGACTACAAACCCCTGGCCCCAGCATGAGATACTTTCCTTGAAAATCCTTCAGTTCTCATATGCTGGGTTAGCTCCTACTTCCTCCTGTGCTGTAAAGAATCTGGGCAATGGACAAAACAGAGGAAAGAAAAGTGAAAGAGGCCAGGCCGTAGAACTCCAGCTGCACGCAGGCAGGGCCTGAGGTGCAGGGCAGCCTTGTACCCAGACCAGTGTGGAACTGGGCGAGGAGCTAGGGGCCTCACGGCATCATGACACAACACTGGCCTTCTAGAAAGGTGCACAGCATTTCAGTGTTCTTTTTAACTCTGTTGCTAATGTGAGTGCCACGGAGAGCACGGGGAGTCAGAAGCCAACTTTGTGGGGTTGCCTCTCTTTTCCACTTTTCCTGTGTTCCAGGGATCGAACAGATTGTCAAACTCGTGTGGCAAGTGCCTTTGATCTCTGAGCCACCTCAGCAGCCCTCACTGTTCATGGGAAACTCAGCCATCCAAAGCTAGGGCTCCAGGCAAGCAGCACCGTGGCAAGTTGTTCCCGCATCTCAGCCACTGTAAAGAATGCTCTAATGACTGCATTTTTCCTGTGCACACATCATGTATTTTGGCTCCCAGTTTCAGAGAGGTTTCAGTCCTTCACAGTCATTGCTCACATAGCTGAGACAGAAGGCGAGAGCTACACCAGAACCAGAGGTGAGTATAACCTTCAAGGTCTGACTCCAGTGAAGTACTTCCTCTAACCAAACCCCACTTCCTAAAGGTTCCCAGGCCTTAAGTAGTTGCCCCAGACTGGACACTGAACATTCAAGACACGAACCTTTAGGGGATGTTTTGATTTCAAACCATAACAACCCAGAAGAGCGATGGCTGGGTCCCATGGGAATTCCATTTTCAATTTCTTTAGGAACTTCCACATTGTGTTATAATGGCTGCAAGCAAATCTCCATCTCCACCAACGATGTACAAGGGACGCCTTTACCCACACCACTGGCCAACCTCTTACCTTCCTTTTCTGGTTCCCCAGCCCCTCCAAAGAAGAACACCTGTGACTTGCTGCAACATGCATGCTCAGCGGAACAAGATACAGAGAGAGAATACTGTGCCATCTCACATGGATATGTGGAATCCCAAAGAAAACCAAAGGCACAAAATAAACAGTAGTTACCAAAGTGGAGGTGTGGGCCAGGAAGCGGGGTGGTGCAGACCAAAGGACTCGGAGTGGAAAGCATGGGTGGATGGTCCCCAAGGATTTAGAATTCCCTCCATGAACCTCATGCAAGGGGAAGGGGAATTTTAGTATTAAGGATTTTTGCCAGCTGGATAGATTATAGCTGCTTTTGTCACTGAGAGAAAAATGGGTCATTCCCAGAGAGATGTTCCCGGTGACAGGACAGAGGCATGCTGACAGCTCTGCTGCCGTCCTCAGCTGTCCCGAGGGTCTCCTTCACCTTTTAGGGACTTTGACAAATGCAGGATTTGTGGCGTCTACACAGACACGAATTTCAAGACTAGCCAGCGTGAGCAGAGTTGGGGTTTTCTTAAAAACAAAAACAAAACAGTACTCGGGAGGCAGAGGCAGGCGGATCTCTGAGTTCGAGGCCAGCCTGGTCTACAGAGTCAGTTCCAGGACAGAGAAATAAAACAAAACAAAAGAGTTACAGTTTATCAAAAGGCACTTTGGATGTAGATTTTAAGTGTGGGAATTAAGAGAGGCAGGTGCTCGGGGAGCATGAGAGATGCCGAGGGGGCACGTGGGCTTCCCCGGGGAAAGTTTCAATCAAGTGTCGGAGCGTTAGCCACAAATACTATTTTGTTGGCGCTCAAGTTACATCTCAAAGGGTTGCTATTTTTGATAAGTGAGATTTTAGGGTGGCCTCAGGCGCTTTGGCGGGATTATAACCTGATAAGGTAAACCAGAAGCCACTATGGTTGCACTGGAAGTTTTGGTGAGATTCCTAGAAAGCTTCAGGTTTGCAGCCAGGAATAGACGAGAGCCTAGGCAAACGTCAGCTACAGAGGAATTCTTGACCCTGGGCCTCAGTCTGGGACCCTCTCTCCTTCCCATGTCCCTATAATTCTCTCTTATCTCTCCTCAGTGGATATGCTTATTTGCCTGACTTCCTTAACCATTCTACAACCGATAGGTATCTTATCTCATCCTTAATAAAAGCATTAATAATTTTTATCTCACGAAGCCTCCTGGAAAAGCGTAGACTCACATAGGCACATCCAGCCTTCTGACACTATGGCATGACAAAGTCCACACTCTAGAACCATTAAGAAAGGAAGGAAGGAAGGCGGGATGACTCAGTGGTTAGCAGCGCTGACTGCTCTTCCAGAGGTCCTGAGTTCAGTTCCCAGCACCCACATGGTGGCTCACGACCATCTGTAATTCGGTCTGATGCCCTCTTCTGGCACGCAGGTGTACATGCAGACAGAGCACTCACACAAATAAAATAAATGTTTTGGAAAGGAGAAAAGAAGAGCTCTCTTGATGTTCTAATTGGCATTGATTTGTGCTGGGGCTCGTTCTTATCGCTCCTGAGTGCCGCAGGTTGGCTGTGTCAGACTCTCCAGGACCACTGCACGCTTGAACTACTGTACAACTAAAGAAAGTGTGCTAGAACCAAAGGACTTCAGTTTCTAAATCGAAATGGTTGACTAAATGCCCAACAAAGTCAACAAAATAGGCTCTTACCAGGCACGTCATTATGAAATTACAAGACAGTATAGACACAGAAAGATTCTGTCAGCTGAAAAGGGGAAATAAGTCGAGCCCAGAGAGGCCGACTCAGGATGACGTGGGCCCTAAACAGTGCCAAGACTGAAAGGCAGTGAGCAGCCTGCAGAGCGGGAAGGGAAGACAAGGCCTGCTTTGGCTTCCACAAGCAGATCCTGGGGAAGACTCTCCAGGCCCGTGTGACGGGTGCCTGCCGTGGAGGGGGCTGGCCTGGGTTTGACCTCAGAACCCACAGTAGAAGGGGACCCATCAGACTCTCCCAGCCCTAAGGACCTTCTTTCTACAGATTTCTGAAGGGCTCCTCCTGCCACCCCCCCCCACCCCCCGTGTTCTCTCCTGGAGCCGCCTCCCCTCCCCCCTAGCGCCCCAATGGGTGTCGCACCTTGGGGAACATGGCCATCATGGCACACAGGCACTCCCGGCGCTTCTCCTCCAGCTCTTTCTGCTTGTGTGTCCAGGCCTGCAGCCTGAGGCTCTGCTGGCGGTCAATGTTTTCCAGGAACACATAGAGGCTCTGGGTCTTGTAGGTGACCCTCATTTGTCGAAGGGCCCCTATGTTTTTGATCACTTCTAGTCTGGGAAGAGAGAGAAGTGACTTAGGAGGTAGTCAGCTGACTATGTCTCCGTTTTGTTAATTCTTTCCTTCCTTCCTTTCTTTCGTTGTTTTCGAGACAGGGTTTCTCTGTTGTAACTCTGGCTGTCCTGGAACTCACTCTGTAGACCAGGCTGGCCTCGAACTCACAGAGATCCTCCTGCCTCTGCCTCCTGAGTGCTGGGGTTAAAGGTGTGCACCATCGCTACCCAGGTCATTTTGTTAATTCTTGAGATGAAAAAGAAGAATGGGTCTCTGAGAGGGAGCAGAAATCTGGAAGGGGGGCCTCGGGGCTGGGAAGGGAACGTCAAGCAAATGGTAGGAAACATACTGAGCGAAGGACAGAGAAATAGGGGTCTGAGGCAGGGAGAGTGGGCTTGGAGGGAAACAACGTACGGTCGCCGTACCTCCAACACCTTCAGGTGTTGCCACAGTGTGACGTCAGACCACACAGTGTGACGTCAGACAGCCTTTGATAGTCCCCTTCCCAGGAGACCTAGGGGTTCCCCTCAAGGTTTCCATGCACGCTCCCCTGGGTCTTGGCTCTAGCCTACTTTGCAGTGGGGGGGGGGGGGGGCGCTGCTGGGCACCTACCGGAGGCTCTGGAAGCGTCTGTAGTGCATGTACTTCCTGCACAGACACTGCAGCCTGAGGGTGCTGACGTTCATGGAGACGGCAGTGAGCTCCAGGGCCTTGCTTCGCAGGTACTGAGGCAGTACAAGCTCTGATTCCGTACTGCCCAGGATCTGCAGGTTCTTCATCTGGGCCTCTGTGTCCATGCGGTACACCCTGTCCTTAGGGGATACCGAGACTCTCTGCAAAGAGGGCCGGGCCACCCTTCGGATGGATGTCCCGGTGAGGGGGAAGGAAGCACATTTCTTGGTCTTAGCAGGAGCCTGGTGGGTCCGTGGTGTTTGCATCAACTCAGTTGAACTCAGGGCCCTCTGGTTTGCCTGGCCAGGCTGCTGGGTGTGTGCAGATGTGGCTAAGTGTGGTCTCCTGATCTGGCCAGCCGACTGGGCCCGGCGCGGAGGAGATGATGGTTCTGACTTCTCCAAGTTCCTCCACCGGTTGGTGGGTGTGAAGAACACCTTGTCTGAGCCTCCCTTCCGCTCCCCAGATGCCCGCCGGGGGCTCTGTTTCTCCTCTTCTGGCTGGGGGAGTGTCTGCTGCTGCTGCCTGGCAGCCGCCTCCGCCTCCCACTGCTTCACCTTCTCCTGGTGCTCCTGCTCCTCCACCTCCCGCCGCTTCACCTTCTCCTGGTGCTCCTGCTCCTCCAAGGCCCACTGCTTTTGCCGCTGAAGCCACATCTCTTCCTCCTGCAGCCAGTGCTGCCGCCTGACCTCCCAGCTGAGCTCTTCCTCCCAGTGCTTCATGTGGCTCTCCAAAAGCACCTTCCTGGAGCTCCCAGGGGCCAGGCCCTTCCCAGGAGGGGACTTGCTTTGGGCCTCTTCCTTCTCTGGGAAGTGGTCCTCCTGGTCTTTGCCTTCATGGTCTGGGGCCTCTTCTACCAGTTTTTCCCATTGTGTGGGGGTCTGGGGGACCTCTGTGTGCAGCAGCACAGGCTCAAGGTCCTCAGTGTGGTCACCGAACGGGTCTTCCACCCTCACATGTGTGCTCACAGTGCAGAGTGACTGCTGTGACGAGGATGAAGTGTCGCTGTCCCAGGCCTTAGTCAAGACACCTGGGGGAAATGGAGAGAACAGGTGCTCTTCCTTCTTGAGCTCCTGTTGGGTTTCCTCCAGGGCTGGACCTTTTTCTAGAGGGGTCTCTTTCTCACAGGGTTGTAGGGTATCGGAAGAAACCCAGGCTGGTTCTTCTAGACTAACCGTCTTCAGCTGGAATTCCAGGGCGTGCTTTATCATGAGAAGGTCGTGGTATTTCCCCCCGATGACCTCCACCTGCCTCAGCAGAGCGTCCCGTTTGCTCTCCAGGACTTGAATGGACTTCTGGAAGTACAGCTTCTGGTTGCTGAGCTCTTTGTTCATCTCCACCTGCAGGTATCTGTACTTGGTCTCCAGACTCTGGTTCTCCTTGTGCTGGAGGATCAAGGCCTTGTTGAGGTTCTCCACCACAGCAGACATGTACCTGATGGCCTTGACCTCCCCTTTGTTGAACATGGTGGAGTCCAGGAGCTCCTGCAGCATGGACTTCACCTGGGAGACCTTTGTGCAGGTGATGTTCTTGTCCTGGATCATCTGCTCGGGGCTCAGCGGCTTCAGGAGGAGTGGGGACATTTGTGGGTCTTTCTCCCGCCAGTCCAGCCAGAAGTTATGTTTGGATGCTGGAAGAGATGGAGAGGAAAAAGACAAGCTCCCATAAGTAAGCATCAGACCCACTAGGAGAGAATATGCTGAATTCTCTAGACCCTGCTTAGCGAAAAGTCTTGCCCACTCCTCTCTGGGATGGGTAAGAATAAGGAGCTGGCACTGTAAGTCAGAGGGATGCTGTCAGGAGACACTGCTGTGGTCTGAGGTTGCCACTAGCCTCAGGTCTGCCAACTGTATAGCACCTGGAGAGCCCAGAGCCTGGAACAGGGTCAGGCTCCATTGCGTTCAACCTACTTCCTGCCAAGGAGCTACTTTTCTAACCATGCCTCTCCCAGCTCCGACATCCCTGTCTGGCTCCTGATGCCCACGACCCAAACCCTTTAACCCGCTAGGCCTTTCCTTTCCCTTTTCTGTTCCCTCCCAACCGTGCCTATAGAAACTTTATTACAACCGTTCACGTTACTGTTGTTCTAGTAATCGTCTTTGTCCATATGGGAGGATCACATTGGACCCTCACCCCAGGGAAATGTAGTAAGCACCGGCTGTGTGCGCTGTGTGCAACCCCAGTGACAGCTCTCAGCTCTTCCGGGGCTGGTCATAGCTGCACGTCTTTGTGCCTGTTGTGTATAGGGCTGCTGGAAAGCTCATCTTGGAGCATCTTCTCCAACACCACTGGCAAAGGAAACGGTGGCCAGCATCGGATGCTAGGCAGGAGAACTTATGGCACTTGAGGGATGCTGAGCTCTGTCTGAGCTCTGTCTAGCATCTCACTAGCCTTGCCAGACCAGCCATATGACCTGGGGGTTCAGAATTCTGAGACCAAGTCACTTGGACCTGAATGGAATCTTGACCATTGCCTCGGGTGCGTGTCCTGGCATCTTAGGGCCTGAGTTCCCTCATCGCAAAAAGAGAACAACTGTGGGTTCTAATTCTCAGGGCTTAAGAGTCCACACGTTTAAGGCCAAGTATAGCCCTGTAGTAAGTGCTCAATAAATACCCCCACAAGCTAAAAAAAAAAAAAAGACACAGCTTTTTCCCTTCAAGAGTTTGCGCTTTGTCAGCCTGCAGCGATGGTTGGTGGGTAAAGCGCTCGCTGTAGGAGTGGGAGAGCCCACGTTAGATCCCCAGTGCCAACGTGAAGAGGTGGACATGTCGGACACACTGAATCCCATCACTGCAGAGGCAGAGACAGGAGGACCCTGGGCGTGCTGGTCAGCCGGCTGAGCCCGAAGGAAAGCTCCGGGCTCAGAGAGAGACTCTTAAATAATTGATATTAGTTAATTACTTAATGTAGTAAATACTATGTATTTAATACTATTAGATTATTATTAATATCAATCTCTGGCCTACACACACACACAAGAAAATAAGTATACAAATAACTGTATTTCACGATAGCATGGTAGAGACTACAGGGCAGATAGTCTCCATTTTCTTCCTCCCGCAACATTCAACCTCACTTAATTTTTCTATTTTTTTTGAGACAGGGTCTCTACATAGCACTGGCTGTCCTGGAACTCACTCTGTAGACCAGGCCTTGAACTCACAGAGATTCCCCTGCCTCATTCTCCCAAGTGCTGGGATTAAAGGCGTGCCGCCGCCAACACACACACACACACACCCCCCACACACCCCCACCCCCGGCTTCAACATCTCTTAATTGACAATGGTAATGAACATCTCCAAGAAAAATCCACGGAGATGCTGTGTTAGCTGCTATTTATTAAGTCTGGAATATTCCAAGCAAGGTGTCAGACACCTCATGCCCCATGCCCACCTCCTCCCAACCCTGAAGGTAGATAATATCCTCTGCCTGTATGTATGTAAAACATATGCAAAGCATATGAAGAAACAGGCCCACAGAGCTAAAATAAAGATGCCTAAAACCCCACAGCCCAAAATTCCCAGAGGTGGGATGTGAACTGCAATCCGTCTGACTCCAAAGCCTGTACTCTTCGGTAAGACTAACCAAAGCAGGAGACTGGGTTTGTTACGTTTTCCTGTGGCCCCTTCTGCTCTCTGAGCTTCAAGCTCTCATCTACAAAGTGCGGGAGGTAACCTCAGGTCAATTATAGTGTGGGTAGGAATCAAATTCCAAGGTTTAGTCAACAGTCCGGTGACCGACCACCTTAGGAGAATCAGGAAGGCTATAGAGCGTGGTCCCTGACCTTCCCAATGCCGCGACCCTTTAACACGGCTCCTCACACTGTGGTGACCCCAACCTTAAAATTACTTTCATGGCTACTTCATAACTGTGATTTTGCTACCGTTATGAATCGTAATGTAAGTATCTGATATGCAGGCGGTCTTAGGTGACCCCTGTGAAGGGGTTTTCTGACCCCTAAAGGGCTCACCCCCCACAGGTTGAGAACTGCTGCTCTAGAGGGACTTCCAATGGAAGCTTACCAAACCCAGGCTGGCAGCTGGGTATAGACTGGGAAAGGACATTCTTCAAGCTCGGCCTAAAAACTGCAGCTTCCTGGATCTTAGGTCTTATTTCCCAGAACCCCCGTGAGGACACAGCTCCAGGAAGCACTTGAGGGCCTTACCCACCTCACCCCTAAACTACTGCTTTAATAAGATTCTATTGACGTTTGTTGCTAAATATGTATTGGCGTTTTGCCTGCATGTGTGTCTGTGTGAGAGTGTCGGACCCCCTGGAACTGGAGTCACAGACAGTTGCCAGGTCCTCTGGGAGACCAACCAGTGCTCCCAACTGTCGAGCCATCTCTCCAGCCCTCCAGCGGCATCTTGCAGTACAGCTCAGCACAGCTTTGTGATCAGCGTGCTCCAACACCCCAGCTCTGCACCCTGGCTCCCCACTCTATCATCTTCTGCATGAGGGTCATGGCGGAGGGTCAGAAGCCCCTGCAGACCCTCCTGAGCTTCTTCCCCTGAGGCGGCACCCACCCCCACCCAGCTCTCCTAGACGCTCTAGGAACCTACTTTGTGTCTTTTTCTTTTGTTCTTCGATGAGCGTGGAGCAGAGAGAGATGAGGCACTCAATGCCGCCTTTGGTGGCCATGAGGGAGAGAGGCAGAACTTTCTCCATCACCTCGATCCACTCATCCAGGGCTTCCTCTTCCTCTGCACTCCTCCTGTTATCCACCTCATGGGTCAGACTGTCACCTGGACGGGGGTGCGGGTGAGGGGGCTGAGAACAATCTGTCCAGCGGGGAGCCCCATGTCGCCCCATAGCACAGGGCTGCCGCAGGTCTGAGGGAGGACTAGTTTCACTGTACGCTAGCTGTCGGGCAGGTCGCTGCCTTAGGCTTTATTGCCTTCCCTGCAAAAGGGCTGGCTGAGGACTGAATGAGGTCATACTGGAGCAATGATTGACAAGAGGCCTGCCATGCAGACATGTAATGGACATGAGACACTGTTGCTACAGCGTGAGGCCAGGCAGGTGTTTGGCTAGTTAACTGAGCCTGTTACACAATCTCACATCTGGGCCATTAAGTGGACTAAGTAGAATCAACAGCTTTCTTTGTGCTGTTTGCTTGCTTGAGGTAGAGTCTCACCATGCAGGCTCGGCTGCTACACTTGGCTGTGTGTGAGTGTGTGTGTGAGTGTGTGTGAGTGTGAGTGTGTGTGTGTGTGTGTGTGTGCGCGCGCGCACGTGCACTCATGAGCTCATGCAGCTAGGGGAGGGGAGCCAGCGATTCGCAGTGCGATGTCTCTTTTCACTGAACCTGGAACTCACCATTACTGCCAGACTGGCTGGGGTCCACCTTTCTCCGCTCCCCAGCGCTGAGGGTACAGGCTCATACCGACACACTCCCGTTTTTTAATGGAGGTCCGGGAGTCTGGACTTAGGTCCTCAAGTATGCATGGCAAGCACTTGTCCTCCACCTGCCCAGCCCCACATATGGCTTGACGGGATTGGCGAGAGCACACCTCTGGGCAGGGGTTTCTCTGCAGTGGTCAGAACACGAGTTCTGACCTAACCAGTGGACTAATCCACTGACAGGTTCGGAATTTCGTGGACCGCTGGGAGGCGATGGAGCCATGGAAGGTGAGACCACGTCGCAGGAAGCGGGTTACAGGGGCGTGCCTTTAAGTGGCGTGCCTTGACCTCGGCCTCTTCCTGTTCTCTGCTGTCTGGTTGCATGAGTAGAGAAACCTCCTCGCTACAACACCCCCCGCCCCCGCCCCCTGTCACCGTGACGTTCAGCCTGGCCCCAGGCCTAAAGTGACAGGGTCGAGAGACCATGAACTGGCACCTCTGAAGCCAGGAGCCAAAACGAACCTTTTAATCCTTTCTTCCTCTCAGGTTTTTGTCAGAGCAGCGGAAGAGCTGACCTGACGTAGCCCTCCTGGGAGATGGGGAAGAGGTGTGACACACAGTGTGCCCTTTGCTGTCTCATGACCACTCCCCCCCCCCCCCCCGAGTCCCTTCCTTGCAGTGCTGACTGAGGTGGAGAAGGGAGAGACGGAGCCAGCAGGACCAGCGTCTGGGAGGAGACACAGCTCTCAGGACTGCACCACCCAAGGACTCACCCCAGTCACCTAACCAGTGGAGGATTTCATACAGGTGTTTCTCTTTGGCCTTAGCATCTTTGGAGAAGGAAGCAATCTTCTCCAGCAAGATGAATCTCTTCTTGCCCTTCTGCTCTGGTTGGTGAGGTTTTGCCTTTTCTTTTAAGTCATACCCCAGCTCTTCCTGGAAGCGACTGATGGCATAATTGACATTGTCCAAGATGTCTGAGAGCTGGGTGGAAATGTCCTGTGGGGGTGGGGCAGCAAATGGCAGAGATTAGGGATCTGGACGCAGCTGTCCGTGTTCCAGCAATGGGATCTTAGGCGAGTCACTAACTCCAGATCTAAGGGTGTTCTCACGGCGAAGCTGAGATGGTTACAGTTCTTGACGTCACAGGCTTTTATGAGAACGGCATGAATTGATGTTTGTAAAGTGTCTAAAACCGTGTCCCGAACACAGAGAGGATCAGCTCTCATTGACATTTTAAATATTAAGCCGAGGGACGCTAAAGACCCTCAGCGAAAACATGCCTTCAGAATTTCAGAACTTGCTGGGGACATCTGGATTTTCACAAGGACTCAGAGGCAACGTGGGAAAAAACGAATCCCAAAGAAGTGCTCTGGATAAAAGGTTCAAGCAGTGTGTCCTTTGCTGTGCCATGTCCATTACCCCTGTTCCCCTTCTTGCAAGTGCTGACATAGGTGGAGTAGGAAGGTCTGAGCACTGCCCTGGAGCCTCATGTTCGCTGACCTAGCGACTGAGCCTTTGGACAGCACCCCTAGTGTTCCCAGGGTGTGAAGCATTCTAGCAGTCTACCAACATGGACTCTGAATTTCAAAAATTTGTCGCCACAGCCTTTTGAGTCCATTACTAGGGACTGGCTAGGCTCCTCCTGCCCTTACCTAGGGGCTGCTACCTTACAGCCTTGCCTTATGAGGTTGGGGGTCTCCGCCTACTGTGCAGAAGTCAAATATAGGACGTGAGCATGCTGAGCTCATCTGTCTGCAAACCCGGGTTGTCAAGTGTCCTAGGACCCTCAAGGGTCCAAAGACTGGAATCTTGTGTGAAAGTTAGATCAACCTCCAGCCTTTACATCAGCCCTCCCCACCCAGATTTTCCTCATCTCTGGGGTTACCTCTTGAGTCCGAATTAGCTGGGCAGCCTCAATCTTTGAGATGATAGCTTTCACTGACGTGGGAGTCACCAAGTGTGGGGGGTTGTCCTTCTCCATTCTAGATAATTCTCCCAGGCCTAGTCTCCATTCTCCCAGTCCCAAGATGCCCTGTGTCTCTCGTACACAGGCCTGAACACACAGTATTGGCCGCTTTGGTGGTTCCTGGGTACCATGTGCAGCCCACAGCTCCTCTAGTAACTGCCAGATACCAGGTTCCAACTGACTCTCTTTTCCCCAGTGACATCATCAGTTTGATTCAAAGAATTGGAAGATTAAACTTCCTGCCGTCTGTCTGCATTTCATCCATTACCTGCTATTATCTTTACCTGACCTGTTTCTATGGCTTTTTTTTTTTTTTTAATGATTAGATGTTATGTTCCCAACCTAAATAGTAATGGCTAAAAATAGGAAGAAAAGCATCTAGGAAAATTACTTTCTGCTGTAGTGTGGACCTTGGTTCCCCAAAGGTCCGTATGTGGAAGGTTCTGGTCCCCAGTGTGGTGTCATGGGGAAGCTATGGAACATTTGGGATGTGGGGCCTTGTTGGGGTCCATAGGACACTGATGCACCTCTGAGGGGCTCTTCCCTTCCCTAAGTCATAGTTTTGCTCCACCACATCGGAAACAGGTTGTGTGATCACAGACTGGAATTTCCAAGATGGCGAGACAAATAACATTTTTCTCTTCGAGTCAATTATCTCAAGCATTATGTTATACATCAGAGGGCTGAATAAACACTTTCCCAAAGAGAACATTTGATTTTAAAATCAATAACTAAATCAGAATGTTTGCTTTTGCTCTAAGGATCAAGGATGAATCAACACTCTTACTAGCTCAAGTTGATAATCATGGCAGGAGGTTTTTTAAAAAACAAAAACAAATGAATACCAACCACTGTATGCTCAGGAGCTAGAATTGTATCTGGCACATACTAAGTGTTAGGGTCCGCACATCACCCCAAAAAGACCACTGAAACCACGTATGCAAAGCGCAAGAGCATGTTTATTCTGCAGAGCAAACCTGCATGCAGTGGTCAGCCACTTTTCAAAACGGTGATCACCAGATGATGCCACTTGGGCCTTTTAAAGGAAACAGGGGATTCCCTCGGATTGGTCAGGACCTCAATACTGGATTGGCTGTCACATCTTGGGAGGAAGCAAGGGCTTCTGGGAAAGCGAGGATTTTTACGGGAGACCGGAGGTCAGTATAGCTCACCACTAGGGGGTGCTGGTCCTCTCACTAAGGCCCCAGTTAAACACTTACCAAATGAATGCATATGAAATGCAGGTCCATATACATGGAAATTATTCTTTCTTATTACTAAAAATACTGCTAATTGATAGATAACAAACTAAACTTTTAAGTCCAGTTCTTCGTGTGCCGTACCCACGTATGACTTTGCCTGATACTCACCCATCTTTCTCCATACTGTTATTCATTCACTAATGCGATGTTGACCCTTCTGTTGCTCGAGGATTTCCTTGTGGTGGCTTCCCATCCCCGGAAAATAGCTCAGCTGTGGCCAGCGACTTAGGGCATGGGTCTAGGGATCCATGTGGCCCTTGACCGAGCTTCAGGAAAGTAGAGTTCCATGGAGCACACATCAGAGGGTGTAACTCGGTTTATGTGGGAACAGGTCACACTTATAATGAGAGGAAGGGTCTCTGGTATCCAGGGACGTCAGGGCACGCTCACTGGTTAGGACAGTGCAGGTACAGCAGCCCCATCTGCATGTTGGGGTCTCAGCCTGGACATCGGTATTTTCCAGGGGACCAGAGGGAGAGACCTTATATGGTCATGTAAGGAGAAATAAGTGCCAGCTTCAGGTCAATGATCCGCCCGGTCGCACATCTTCACCTGGGTAGCATTCCAGCTGCTGTGCGTGGGGCTGGAACACAGAAATGAGTAAGCCCCAGTGTTGCCTTCCAGGCATTCAGACCCTGCCTAGCGGATAGTTGTTTATCTTTACACCTGCCCTGGAAAGTCTTTTAATCCTTTATGATTTCAGAATATCTATAGCTTACAGATTATTTTTAATTTGATTATTTTTTAACCTAGCCTCTCTTGCTCTAAGGATCAAATCCAGACCTTGTGCATGCTAGGCAAGCATTCTACCTCTGGGTGCATTCCAGCCCCAGATAACTTACCTTCGCCAGTGTGCCTCAGCCAGCTAAGCCTCAGAGGGGTGAGGAGACTTACCTAGTTACAAAGCTGGGGGACAAAGTCAGGTCTCTGACCTGGTTTCTTCAACCCAACTCCCTATCTAGACCCTTGTTTTTCCCCTTGCACCCCCTCTATTGTTTTTTAAAGTTCAGCCACATTGATGAATAAATTGTATATAAATAATCTAAAGACACCAATTAGAATATAGAGATTGTATGATCTAATTAAGAACAGCCCAAGGCACTTCCTCAATTCAGTGTATGAAGTAAATTGCTGAGGTTCTGGGCTCCATTAGAGTGAGCACAACCCACCAATTCCAGCTTTTCTGTTAAAAAGAAGAGAGAGCTAGGCACGGTGGAGCATGCCTTTAATTAATACCAGTACTCGGAGGCGGAGGCAGGTGAATCTCTGTGAGTTCAAGGCTAGCCTGGTCTACAGAGTGAGTTCCAGGACAGCTAAGGCTACACAGAGAGACCCTGATGAGAGAGAAGGGGAGGGGGGAGATGGAGAGAGAGAAGGCCGAGACCCAAACTGTATACTACTCACCTGGACCTCACATTTACAAGGCACATTGTGACGTGGTGGTGCATGCCTACAATCCCAGTTCTGCGGAGATAGAGGCAGGAGGGTCAGAAATTCAAGGTATCATTCTTGGATCCATTGCCCATTCAAGGGTGGGCTTTAGTGGGAGATCCTGTCTTTAAAAAAGGGAGAGAGAGGGCTGGAGACATGGCTAAACGGTTAAAAGCACTTGCTTCTCTTACAGAAGACCTGGGTTAGGGTCCCAGGGACCACATGGCAACTCAAAGCTGCTTGTAACTCTAGTCCCTGAGGATCCAACGCCCTGTGCGGGCCTCTGCCGGAGCTTTATGTACACCGTACACAGACATACATGAGGGCAAAACACCCATATTCACAAAGTAAAAACAAATAGCTATTTAAAAAATAAAAAATATTTTAAAAAGATCAAATATTTATTATACAGTACCATATCACCAAAGAAGATATTCAACTTGTAAATACAGGCACAAAAAGGTTTTTAGTGTCGTTAGCGCAGTAGGAACAAGCCGAAACCATAACGGGATACCGAAGGAGATCAGGTGAGGCCTGAGGAGAGGCGGGACCGCACCAAGCACGGAGATGGTGGAATATGAAACACTCATATTTTTGGTGGAATTGTAAAATAGAATCACCACCTTGGAAAACAGGTAACTTTGTTTTTGAGTTGTTTATAATACTGTCCAGCCCAGCAATCTCATGCCTAAGTATTTACCCAAGAGAAAAGACCTTTACGCAAGCAGCTCAACAGCCGTGCATGGGCACACACGTCAGGGATAAGTTTGAGGTCCCAAAGCAAGAGCCAGCACTCCAGTTGAAGCGCCTCAACAAGACACAGTTTTACTCCTGTTAAGAGGGTATGGCAGGGGCTGGACAGTGGCTCAGAGGCAAAGAGCACCGGCTGCTCTTGCAGAGCGCCAGGGTTCAGGTCCCAGCATCCACATGCGACTGTGCATGTGGAGGTCAGAGGTCAACCTCAGACATCACTCCTCAGGACAGCCATCTCCCTTCTTTGTTGGGACAAGGTGTCTCCTTGGTCTGATACTGAGTAGGGTAGCTGGCTAGCCAGCAAACCCCAGCGACCCATCCACCTGTCTCCCGGCATGGGGCCATGAGCCTGAACCGCCATGCCTGGCATTTGTGTGGGTCCTGCGGATCAGTTGGGGCCTCGTGCTTGAGAGCGAGCGCTTTATAGACAGAACCGTCTCCCCAGTCTCCACAGTGTAGATGCGAAAGAAGAGGGAGACAAATGTGTTATTTTATATAATCTTATAGCTGGGAATGTGACTCAGTGGTGGGGCATTTGTGTAGCATGTGCAAGGCTCTGGGTTTGAGTCTTGAATACCACATGTGCGCATGCACACACACACAGACACATACTCAGGCACGCACACCCGCAGGCATGCATGCACACACTCACACGCACACATACACACATGCAGGCACGCACACACTCACATGCACACACACGCACTCATGCACACTCACACACACACATGCACGCACACATACACTAAACAAATGTAATAAAGTAAAATTGGAGCAAACAGATCGTGGAGAGAAAAGAATTAAACAAAACACAATCACTCAATACCTAGGAGTTTTCAAGATAGGTCACTGCAACCCAAACCAAACCAGGTGCTGTGAGGCACCGCACGCCTTCAATCCCAGGACCCGGGAGGCAGAGGCAGGTGGATCTCTGCGAGCTCAAGGCCAGCCTGATCTATAGAGTGAGTTCCAGGGCAGCCAGGGCTGCACAGAGAAACCCTGTCTTGAAAAAACAAAAAAAGAAAGAATGAAAGAAAGAAGAACAGAAGATGAACTTGAGGAAGTTTCCCAGAAAACATCATGAAAAGAAGAAAAAGGGAGAGAAAATGAGAGGGACTAGCCCAGCAGGCCCACCATTCGAACTAAAGGAGCCCGGATGGCATGTGGGAGGGGTGGGGGTCCCGGCTGGTCCAAACGAAGGAGGACATGTGGGCAGGGCCAGGAGCTGATGCTGGTCCAGCGTTCACAAAGCCCTAGGCTCCATGGCTAGCATGGAGGAAAGTTGTAAGTTTCTTTCCCAGATGTGAGGGACACTGAGTGCCCGGTGCAAATGAAAGAAAATACACCCTCACCAAGACACATCCCTGCGGTTTCCAGCACTGAGGAACAGAGAGCAGGCAGTTACAAAGACGTCCTCACAGCAGGACAAACGCTAACGCTGGAACTCCTCTGTGATCCTGAAGGAAGCGGGCAGCATTCTCAAGAGCAGAGCAGCAGGACAAAATGGCTAATATGCAAAGCTTCAAAGTTAACTTCTTACTCTTTCAGGAAGACGCTTTCCTCCAAAATGAGATAACACAAGGAAGAGAAAGGCATGGGGTATGTGGGTGGGGAAGACCCAACAAAGGAGAGGGGCAGAGTGAGGGGGACCGGGTGTCAGGCACACAGTGGGGCAGTGAGGGGGATCCGGGCCATCGGGCACACAGAGGGGCAGAGTGAGGGGGATCCAGGCCACCAGGCACACAGTGGGGCAGAGTGAGGGGGACCAGGCGTCAGGTACATAGTGGGGCAGAGTGAGGGGGACCAGGTGTCGGGCACACAGTGGGACAGAGTGAGGGGGATCCGGGCCGTCGGGCACACAGTGAGTCGAGGCAGGATAAGCATTCGGAGGAAGCAGGCCAGAGGCTCACCCTCAAAGATGGCTCCACTCAGCGATTCTAAGAAGAGGTGTGGGCCATTCTCGGGGGAATTGTGAGGCACACTTCTGGAGGCGGGGAGAAGAAAGAAAGAGGATGAGGGCCAGCTTGATGGTTTGGAGACTAAAGGCACTTGCTACCCAGCCTGATGACATGAGTTCCATCCTGGGACTCCGCACAGTGGAAAGAGAGAACTGATCCCCGCACAGCGTGTGTGGGTAGGGGCACAGACACTAACACACACATGCAAATAAATAAAAGAGTTAAAATACACGTAACACAGGGCAGATGAACACAGAGAGCCGATAACGATGAACTCCTGTGCAGAAAGGGAGCCACATCAGCTCTCCACTTGGCTCAGCCCTGAATAGCAATCACAGGGTTGTAAGAACTGGTAATTAAACAAACGAAAATTACTACAGGATTGAATTCGGCAGATGATGTTATAAATGATGTATAAGTTATAAGAAAGAAAGGGAAATTAGCTAACTCCTTGTATCTGCCCCTATTATTTCTGGGGCCGAGGCAAGACCATAAACCAATATTCACATACTAAATATTTCAACACCGTAAGCCAATGAACTGTTAAGTAAAATAAATTCTAAAATTTAATTTTACAAAAATGTACCTGGAAGGCCAGCTTCTAAATTAGAGTTTTTGGACTCTCCAGAACCGTGCAGTAGAAAATGGCAGTAGCGGGCCCTGGCTCTCCCTAGACTCCTTCCCGGTCTGCTCTTAGCTCTGTCCTAGGGTGAAAGGACCTCGCAGGGGGTCAGGGACCTCTGGCTTGCACTGAGCCTCTTCCCTCAGGCCCAGGGTTGCCCATGTCATCTGTAAGGTCTCCCTGGGGAGCCCAACAGGAAACGAGACTGCCCAGGAGACAAACCGGGCAGGAGCGCTATGTAAGGAAGTAGCTTTGGTCAGGGTATCTTCTTGAATCCTCACCCTGTGGGAAGGAATGTGGCGGAAGAGGGACACAGAAATGCCAACAAGGAAAAACGCACAAGATGAGATGAGAGGACCACCAGGGAGCCCTCTCTCGATGGGCGGGTCACCAGGGGGCAACAGAAAAACCACTAGACGGGAAAAGGGTTGTCTCCAAGAAGAGTATAAATGATGGAAGGGTCTGCTGTTCATCTTGAGGTTTTTATATATATTTATTTGACCCTGAAAAACATTTGTCTGCGTCGGGCAGTGGTGGCACACACCTTTAATCTCAGCACTTGGGAGGCAGAAGCAGGAGGATCTCTGTGAGTTCGAGGCCAGCCTGGTCTACAGAGTGAGTTCCAGGACAGCCAGGGTTACAACAGAGAAACCCTGTGTGGAAAGATAAAATAACAAAACATTTGTCTGCCCAGAGTGATGACTGAAATCTCAGCACTTGGGAAGCAGAGGCAGGATTCTGAGTTTGAGGCTGGGTGACATGATAAACTCCAGGTCCACCTGGGGTACACAGTGAGACCCTGTCTCAGAACACCGAAGCCCCTAAACCACGCAGCAACAACAAAGCCATGCTGGTGTTCAAATGCCTCACTAAAACTAAAACCAAACCAAACCTGAGAGCTCAGCTGTGTTTGGTTTGCCTTGTAAACCCAAGGACCCGAGTTCCCGGAACCATGAGAAAAGGCTGGGCACGGTAGGGTGTGCTTGTAAGCTCAGCACTGGGTTCAAGAGACAGACAGATCTGGGGCTAACTGGCTGGCCAGTCTAGCCTACCTTGTGAGTTCTAGACCAGTGAGAGACCTGACCTAAAAAACAAAGAGGTAGATAGTGCCTGAGGATCACCACCCTGAGCTGGCCTCTGGCCTCCGCACATGCCTGAACAAACAGGCACACACAAACAAAAACAGAGCAGGGCTGGAGATACAGGTAAGCGGTAAAGCATAAATCCTGGGTTCAATCTCTGGTGTACACGCGCGCACACACACACACTCATATACGTTAAATGTGACTTGTAAAGTCTTTGGAGGTCTGATGTGGCGAGTGCCCATACGCTCAGCTACTAAGGAGGCTAAGAGCATCCGCCTGAGCCCAGGAGTCTGAGCTAGCCTCATCCACAACACACGTCTCCAAAACTGCAGCCAAACTCCATGGAACCGCTGAGCCACTTCTGCTATGTCTCAAGTTAGAAAGTTAGACTTGTGAACTGTGAGACTAGGTTCCCGGATCAAACTGGGGCTGTGGTTGCTCAGTGAGTAAAGACAATTGCCCCCAATTGTTCAGCCCCTAGAACCCAAGGGTGGAAGGAGAGAACAGATTCCAGAAAGTCTCCTCTGACCCCCCCCCCCAATTAACAAATGAAATTAAAAACAAGAAAAAGATAAAGGAGAGAACATACTTTAGGTTTAAAGTGCATAGTCCACTTGTTGTTTGAGATGGCTTCAGGAAAACACGTCTTAACGTCTATAGACGATTTTGGCTTTATCTACAGTTGTGTTAAAGTTTCTTGTATTCCTCAGCAGGAAAGGCAAACTAATGCCAGGGAGAGGGGCTTCTTTCTCTTCTCTCCTTTCCGCCCTCGGAGTCTCAATGGAGTAGCCCCCAAGAGTGAATCCACTTCCTTCCCCTCCGATTCCCCTGAACTCAGGATTTGTACTTCCAGTCGGTGCGTCTCCAGTCTCTCCTAGAGCCTTAGCTCCTAGCAAACAGGTATCTGGTTAAGTGCCAGGCTCAGGGACCAGACACAGTGCTGAGGACCGAGTATAGGCCAAGTGTTAATGAAGGAAACAGGGAACGTCTTTACTGTTACGTCTCAAACCTTGGGACACGGCTGAGGTATCTAACACATCAAAGCGGACACCGGCCAGCAGGTTCCCCCAGCACGCCAGCCCCTCCCTGTTACAGGGTCCTCCTGGCTGGCACACCCGCCCTACCCTGAACTCTCCAGCCCAGGGCGGGCTGCTCTTCCCTATGTGATCCAGCCTTTTCCCCCGATGTCTGTGTGTTCTCCCTTATCCACAGAGCACTTTCTCCTCCACCATACCTAGGAGGGCCATGTGCTTGCTTTCTCTTTTCCATTCGTTTAGCCGAGCTTTGGAGGAAGGCGGCGCAGCGCGTCCACCCCGGGCGGCCCACGAACTCCGGGAGACTCACTAGGCGGCAGCGAGGTACTCTGAGCTCCCGTGCTGGTTCACACTGTAACCGCTACGGGGCCAGACTCCAGAAGTGACCCCGGGGGCGAGCGGGAGGCTCGTGTGCACCCCGGGAGGGCGAGGGCTCGGGATCCGCCGGCCGCCCGGTGCGCACGGCTCCGGGACAGGTGCTCACCGGGCAGCCCTCGGATCCGTGCAGTGGAAAGTAGAGGACGCACGCGGGGCGCCGGGCGAGGCGCGACGGGCCCAGGCGGGCGGGACGGCGCGGGCGGGAGCGCTCGGCCCGACCCGCACCCCGCGGAGGCGGCGGCCCGCGCCGCTGAGTTCCGCGCCGCCCCGCGCAGCCAGCGCGCGGCCAGTCGGGGGCGGGAGCAGGCGCGCCCCGCCCCCGGGGGGCGGGCCCAGGGCCGTGCGGCGCGGGGGCGGGGCCTGGCCCTCCGTGCCGGGGGCGGAGCCGGGCCCGGCGCACCGGGCCGGTTGGGGGCTCCGCTCCTCGGCGGGAGCGACCGGAGCCCCGGCCACGAAGGGGTGCGACCCCCCACTGGCCCCGCCCTCCCGGCTGAGGCGCGGCCAATCAGAGCTGCTTTTACTGGCGAGTGGGCCGAGCCGGCCCAGCTGCTCTGAGGCTCTGGCATGGTAACGTCCCCGCGCGGGGGTGGAGAGGCCCGGGGCTGTCCCACAGCGCCCCCTGCGGCCCGGGCTCGGGCCCGGGAGGCGGGGGTGCCGCCGGGGTGCCTGGGACCCCGGGGGAGGGCGAGGGCCCGAGGCGTGAGGGGCAGGAGCCCAGCGGGGGTGGGGGCGGGGATTTGGGGTAGAAGGGGCGGGGAGGCCATTATGGAGCGCGGCGGGGCTGTGCGGCCGGGGGCCGGGGCCGGACAGCGGAGGCGCCGTGCGGAGGAAGGGGCGAGGCGCAGGGCGGGTCTGCGGAGAAGGGGCGAGGGGGAGAGGGCGGGAGGTGGGAGCCGCAGCCACCTCTGCCTGGCATGCCCACGCCCCTCCCCCAGCCCGGGCTTGTTTCTCGTGGAAGCCCCGGGCCCCCGGGACCGCAGGGGACTCCCCCCTTTCTCCAGCCGGCCACGGAACCTCGCCTCCTGAGGGGAGGAGGGGGCTTCTGAGGAGAGAGGGGCTCCCGGGTTTCCCCTCAGAGCCGGAGCAGCACAAGGAATGGGCGAGCAGAGGCCCCCGGGTCCCTGCCCTGGCTCTGCCTTCAACAACTGTAATAAGTCTGTGTGACCTTGGGCAAGTCGCTGCCTTTCTTCGGGCCTCGGATTTCCCATTAACTTAAAAGAAGGAAAATGGGCGAAAATGGTATACTGAGTCTCCATCAGTTCCAAAAGGGGGCGGGTTTTGAGGAGGAATTTTAAGGCAAATGGGTTCTAGGATGCAGGAAGCATGAAGTTGGAGAGGAGACCTGCAGCTGGACCGGATTTGCGGATAGATTTAAAGCTTGCAAGGCCGGGGTCCTGGCTGGCCTGGGCCTTGGGAAGCCTGTTGGAGGAATGGGAGAACTCTGAATAGAGGAAACTGAATCCTGGCTCAGAAAGATGAGAACCAGAAGCAACATAACATTTTGTTCTCCAGGAGAGAGAAGAGGTGATGGGAAGGGGAGTCCGAAGCAACAAGAAGTTGTATTCTAGAAAGATCCCCAGGCTCTTTGGGGGAACAGAAGAAAGGCTTACACACCCGAGTAGAGGCTAGGAAGGGGAGCGGGAGGGGCCGGCCCTGTTTGGGCGCAGCAGGTCAGTGGAGACTACAGGGTGATTAACTGGAGTCTTAGCTATTCATCACAGTGCTGTCCATCGGACCCAGGGCCTCGGCAGTGCTGGACACATGCTCTACTGCTGAGCTAACTCTCAGCCTTGTTTCTTCTTGACGATGGCTACCTTCATTTTCTAACAGTCCCTTTAGTGAGTGAGTGCGAGTCGGGCCAGACCCTGGGATCACCTGGCTGTCTGAGAATCTCAGGATTGTGTGAGGATTGGAACAGAGAGATAAGCTTGAGGGGTGGCCCATCCTTCTTTTGGGAGTAGCTTAAATTATGGGGTCAGACTGCTTGGATTTATGTCATCTGTGAGAACCTCAGCTTCTTTATACAATGGGGGATAATCTCCAAGATGGTCGTGAGGATGAAATGAATGTGTGGTATGATTCTGGCTCATGATAAGCACCCGGTAAACATGGCCTGTCAGCCGTTATCTCTCTCCTCTCTGTTTCTCCGTCCTTGTCGTCTTCTCCCTTTGTTCTTCTGGATGGTCAGTTCTGAAATGCCCTTAGATTTGAAGGCTGAGAACTGATTACATCTTGTATCAGGTGCTTCTGTTGGTCAGATGGGCAAGTGTCTGTCATCGTCTCTCCCCAGCCCCAGATGTGTGTTCTGTTCCCGGGAAGACCGGCAGGCAGGTCTGTTTCTCTTCAGCTTCCTGCACCAGTCACTAAAGAGTTCGTTCACAAGTGTAAGCGACCCAAAGTCGCAATGGTGTGTTCCAGGAAGAAAAGGTCAGCGCAAGGGAAGGTTGGGGAAGGGAAGGCTCTGAAAGTTCCGTAGTCCTTTACATGCGTCCCATGCTCTTTCTTCCCTGAGGAACTGGAATGGGCCAGGGTTTGGATTCTGGCCCGAAGTCTCCATCCTGGTGTGAGAGTGGTGGCATACAGTTAGTTTCTAGCGTGGAACGTTTCCCACATGAGTATCTGATACCAGTTCCCTTTCCCTAAGCCAAAGAATCTCTACTCCTCTACCCGTTTCTAACACAAACTGTACTCAGAATTTACACAAACAGTCACAGCTAGGTGCAAACAGTGTTTTAGGTTGTATGCAAAAATCCACCAGGGTAGGGATGAGGCCGTGCTTCATCGAAGCACGTAAGGTGGAGGGTCCTGTCTAGACAATCAGGGGAAACTGAGGCTGGGGAGATGGCTGAGTGATTTAGGTGCTTGCTGCACTGGGTGAGGACAGCAGGTCAGATCCCCAGACCCTGCGGACATGCCCACCTCCCCGTAATTCTAGCCTTTGAGGGCAGAGACTGGATCTCCAGAGCGAGACAGCTAGTGAGGGTGGCCGAATCAGTGAGCTCTGACTTTGATTGAGAGACCCTGCTTCCTCAATGAATGAGGCAGACTGATCAAGGATGAGTCCCCGCATCAGCCGTGGGTCTCCTCATGCCCATGTGCGCCAACACGTGTGCTCACACACTATGAAATGGACAAAGATAAAAGGAACGCTCACTTCTGAAATGTAGGGAGCTGCCCACGGGGGCGGAGAGGTGGGTGATCTCAGAAGCCCAGCGAACGTGCACAGAGGTGCGTGTTAGTCTGCAGAGTGGCCATTCTGTGGGACGTGAAGCCATTACTCTGTCTTACCTTTCTCACACGACAAGAGGAGTGTTGGCGTGTGCAGTGCGCTCCTGTAAGCTCAGCACTTGGAAGTGGAGGCAGGAGGATCAGAGTTCAAGGCCAGTCTAGACTACCTGAGACACTGTCTCAAAACAAACAAACCTTGGCACACGCCACACTCTCAGCACTTGGAGGCTCAGGTGAGAGGACTGTGTGTCGAGGCTAGATACAGTGAGTTCCCATCAGCCTTATAGAGCGATACCCTGTCTCGAAGAAGGTCGGGGGGGGGGGCATTCGGGTTATTCTCAGGATCTCCAGCTCTAAATTGTATTTTCTTGGTAATAGGTCTTACCAGTGGCCCTCAAGTTTGATGGGACTTGCCAAGACCAGTCAGGTCAACAAACATCAATCCCACCTGCTACTGCCCCACTTGTAATTTTTCTTTCTAAAGTTTTATCACTGACTCTGGCTGAATGCACCTGTGCTACAGCACACGCATGGAGGTCAGAGGAGGAGTCGTGGACGTCAGCCCTGTTTCCACCACGTGGGGCCTAGGAGTCAAACTCAGGTCCCCAGGCTTGAAGGCAAGCGCCTTAGTCCCCTGAGCCATCTCACTGGCTTATTTATTTGTTACTTATTTTTTGAGGCAGAGTCTCTGTAGCCCAGGCTGGCCTGGAGTGCACCACACAGCCCACACTGGCCCAAAACTCCTGATCCTCCTATCTCCAAGTGCTGTTTACACTGTCACCATGCTGAGTTAGCCTCTGCCCCTAGGAGTTTTCTCTGTGGTGGGAGTTGCACTAAACGCTGTAGTTCATTAACTCTAAGATGGAGTGAGGATCCCTGTTTAATAGAGTATGTGTTAGCGCTGCGCGTGACACACGCTGGGACTTACATTGCGACTGTAACTCCTGACAGGAAGGCGTGGGGGTCGAGTGAGCATGTACAGGAGGGCTCTGGCCAGTGCAGTGGGCTGGTGAAGGCTTTCCTGGGAAGTGCTTGTTGACTCTGAAGCATAGACAGGACATAGGAGAGGCCTTACTGAGGTGGGAGAGCTAAGTGTGGCTGGAGCAGAGACGGGGACGTGGGTGCGGAAGATGCCGGCCAGGTCATTGGCAGCCTCGCGAGCCTGGGGAAGGCCTCAGTGTCACTCAGAACATTGAGAGAGAATTCTAAGCAGGTGCTTATGGTCTGAGGTACATTTGAGCATATTTTGGGTACAGATAGAAGTGGATATAAGGGAGCAGTTTGCCAGGCCACAGTGGATGAGATGGAGAGGGTGGGTTATCAGGTGGGAGGGTGGGTTATCAGATGGGAGGGCTGGTTATCAGATGGAGAGGGTGAGTTATCAGGTGGGAGGGCTGGTTATCAGGTGGAGAGGGTGAGATATCAGGTGGGAGGGTGGGTTATCAGGTGGAAACGGAAAGAAATAAATACTTGGATCGAAGAAATCTTTTGGAGGTAAAACTAAGAGAATGTTATGGGGGGAGCTTGGAGAATGACCCCCAAGTCTCTGTCTTGGGGCCATGGCTGGATAACATGGTGGTGCTGGGTCTGATAAGACTCGAAGATGATTACTTAAGGTGTCAGGGGAGGGGGGACTAAAGAGGTTGTTAAAGCAGCTTAAAGTGGAAGAGAACACAAAGTTGGATTTCCTCCCCTGGCAAGTAGCTGCTGGTATTCCTATAGATAACATTCCCAGGGACGGGAGCAGTGCTTAGTGAAGGCGAGAACAGCGCCAGTTGCAGGAGTTTGCCATATAACTACCCAGGACAAGATAAAAGACAGACATTTGAGACTTCCCAGTCTTCCACACTATAGGACAACGGAGAAATGGCTGTGTGCTGGCTCCTGTCCATCCAAGCTCCCACCTCTCCCCAGAACTCTCACGACACACCTCAGCTTCCAGTTAGGAAGAAGAGCAGCCTTTCAGCTATAGCTTTACCTTTTTACAAGTGTACAAGCCAGGCATGGGCACACCTCTAATCCCAGCACCTGGAGGCAGAGGCAAGCACATCTCCTGACTTCTAAGCTAGTCTGGTCTACAGAGCGAGGTCCAGGGCAGGCAGGGCTACATAGTGAGACCCTGTCTCAAAAACAAACAAACAAAAAAAAAAATGTGTCTGTCTGTGCACAGAGGCCAGAGGAAGGTGACAGACATTTTATCCGTCCCCCACTGCCTTGTTTGCTAGAGACAGGGTCTCTCATTGAACTTGGAGTCAGGCTAGCAGCCAGCAGGTCCTAATGATCATCCTGTTTCAGCCATTCACGGTACTGGGCTTACAACCGTGTGTGTGCTTGCTTGGTTGCAAACTCAGGTACTCAAGCAGCAAGTGCTCCTCACTGAGCCATCTCTCCAGCCCCCATCTCTCCAGCTCTAAAATACTTTAAAAGAAAACAAAAGTTTACTTTGTGTATTTAAGTGTTTGCCTACATGTTTGTGTGTGCACCATGTCTGTGCCTGGTGCTCATGAAGGCCTAAAGAATGTGTCAGATCCCCAGGAACTAGAGTTAGACACAGTTGAGAGCCATCATGTGGGTGCTGGGAGCTGAACCCAGGTCCTCTGGAAGAGTGGGCAAGTGTCCTAACTGCTGAGCAATAGCTCCAGCTGCCTCCACCCTCGAGTATTTTTGAGCAGGTAATAAAGCCATATAGTTGCATACTCATAAGACACAAAATGGCATACCGTGGGAAGTCTGTCTTCTGTCTGTTGTGTCTCTTATCACTGATATTTATACACACGGTAAAGCTGCCCTGTGCCTGGCCCCCAGCTTGTCAGCGTATCTTAAGACATTAGCACTGGTCTGTAGCTTAGTAATGAGTTTCCTCATTCTTATTTCTAAATGGCTGTAGTGTTGCACTTTATGTTTGTGTATGATGAGTCTTTACTGATGGATATTTAGGCTCATTCTCATCTGTGTTTGTAAATAATGCTGAAATGAAGACTTTGTACATCTGTCATTATGATCGTATATATAGTGTATATATAGATAATGACATTTTAGAATTGGAAAGGGCTATATAGAGATTTGTTTCATTTGTTTTATTGAGTACCTATTATGTGCCAGACCCTGAGGAGGTACCAGGAATTCAGCTTTTAGCAAGTCATGTGATCCCTGCCTCTGTGGAATGGCACCGTCCTCTAGTAGGGCAAAATATGCCCAGGCAAACTTCGTAGTAACAAAGCTGTGTATATGAGGAGACTAAAAAGGGGATGAGACAGAGAAGAAGTTGGAGAAGTTACTTTAAATAGCATCATATAGTCAGCCATTAGGGGAAAGACAAGAACACTTGGACTGTGCAAACCTGTGTCCGTGTTCAGAGTTGTAAGGAAGGGCAGCTCTGGGGGGAGCCGTGTCCGTGTTCAGAGTTGTAAGGAAGGGCAGCTCTGGGGGTGGGGGGGTCACGGGAGGCCGCTGGTTGTAAAGAGCTAGGGCAGCGAAGGACCAACAGCTTTGGGTTGAACCTTACCCATTTAACTGAATAAGGAAAGAAGTCTACCCCTAACTGGCTTGCGAGAGGTGCTGGAGAATGGGCTAAAGTCTTGGGAGAGCCAGAAGCCCGGAGCAGACAGAGCCTTCTATGCCTCATCTGTGGCTTTGGCAAAACGGGGAACTCCCAAAATAAAGATGACATGAAGAGCTCAGTCAGCTGGCTTTCTGGGCTAGCACCAGAGACAGCTCTGCAGGTTCAGGCTCGTGGGCAGGAAGTGGGGCCTGGGCACCCCTAAACTTGTGCTTCTCTTCCGTCCTCACCCCTCTGCTTCCCTTCTGCAAGCCCATCTCTGCCCGTCCTGGGTCCTATGACTTTTCTCTCCCTCAACAGTCGGTTCCCGATTCTGGTCCCCGGCCCCCAGCAGCGCCTGCCCCCTTCCCACCGGGGCCCCCCATGATGCCACCACCCTTCGTAAGTTTTACGTGTTTCCCTGGGCTTGGCATTTCCAGCCTGCACCCTCAGCCCCACCCTGCCACCGCTGTGTTGCCAGCAAGGACCTGTAACACCCTTTTGCTACCTTTGGAAGACGGGTGGTGCTGAGCGCTGGGGTGGGGAGCTGCTGTGAAGCCCTAGTCCATAAAGTGGCAGCTCTCCCTTTTTGTGTTCTCCATGGGGTACGGGCTGGAGGCAGGAGAACTGGAGGGGCCCTCCAGTGGAGTGGGGGTGTGAGGCTTCTTTCTCTTCCACTGTCTCTTACCTGTGCTCTTTACAGAAGCCTCTGTTGGGCTGGAATAGCATTGGTGTCATGAGTTAGAAAGGGGTGGGGGCAGGAGCCTGGGTCTCTGCCTCCCCCTTCACCTGAGGGTCTCTTGGGGCATCGCAGCCTCCCTAGTCTGGCACTGCTCCCTTCCCCCTTCCTCTCCCTTCCTCACTTCCTAGGAAGCGGCGTGCCTGTCATTATGCCCGAGACCCCCTTAGTTACTTGTCTCTCACGGTGGCGAAGTAGACAGTTGGTACCTTCTCCTTCTCAAGTGAAAGCCTTGGAACCACCTCCAGGCCAGGATGCGGGCTGGGCAAACGTTCCTGAGGTAGGTGGTCTCTGCCACGGTAAGACAGTGTCTTCTGTTGTCTTTTTCTTTACCCATTTCCAGATGCCTCCTCCAGGGATCCCACCTCCTTTTCCTCCGATGGGGCTCCCACCTATGAGTCAGAGACCACCAGCCATTCCCCCCATGCCACCTGGTATACTGCCCCCAATGCTTCCACCGATGGGGGCGCCACCACCACTTACACAGGTAACTGCTCCTCTCCGTGGGGTCTGTAGTTGGGGAAGACGAGAGTAAGCATCTGGGCTTTAGAAACTGGGAGGGAAGGGACTTTGGGCCAGACTCATGTGGATTTGTCTGCTGAGTGGTTAGAATAGCCCTGAGGCATGGTGAGTGTCGAGAACCCCAGCGCCCAGGTGAAGGTCAGAGCCCCAAAGGGATCGCTCAGGGAACCCAGCTCAGAGACTGTCTGCCCAGCCCCGACTCTAACACTGGCTGCCGGTCTTCACATCTATAGATACCAGGAATGGTACCGCCAATGATGCCAGGGATGCTGATGCCAGCGGTGCCCGTCACTGCAGCGGTAAGTGCTGGTTAGCAGGAAGCAGGCTCTGCCTTGCACTCGGTGGGTGTGACGTGGAGTGCGTGGATGTGGACTCTTCCTCTGTTGTATCTGCTCTGCTCCCTGGCAGCGCTCCTCACATCCAGGTCCTCGCAGACACATGCTCAGTTGTAGTTTCCCCCTCATCGCCAAAGGCAGCGGTCCTCTCTGGTTACTTCTCATGCATACCCAACTCCCCGAGAGCGCACTCAGACACTCTGACTCCTGCCAGCTCTGCCTCACGTCCTCTTTGCCTCAGGAAGGCAGTGGCAGTCTTCCTTCCTGTGCTGTTGTCAGTGCAGTGGAGTCTTGATGGGCTGTAGAGTTTCATCTGCTGTGAAGAGATGGATCTCAGGAGTTGGCGCAACAACATGCTCTTGAGGAAAACGAAGAGGAGTGCTGTGCGGCTCCCCTGGGGCCAGAGCACCCCAGCCCTGTTGGGGTGGAGGGGACAGGACTGTTAGAGGGCAGAGATCCCTGGGAGCAGGACACACAGATCCTGGCCTGGCCTGCTTCTCCATCCTCCATGGCCTGGGTCCTGGGGGCCACTGGGCTTGGCCCCAACCCTTCCCCCTCCTCTTTCTTCGGCAGACGGCTCCGGGTGCGGACACCGCCAGCTGTGAGTCTTCTGGGGGCCTGCTCCCCCCAGGCTCGGAGGTTGGGGGGCACAGGGGAGAGGGGGCCATGGACTGAAGCCCACCCTGGATCATGCCTGTTGGGATGCCAGGGATTTTGGGATGTTGATGGGATCAGAGGGATATTATGGGATATATTAAGGGAGGGCTAAGTGGGAGAAGATGGGGTTTGGAGCAAGGGCTTAGTAGGTTTCATTTCGCTTCTTTCTAGCTGCTGTGGCTGGGACAGGCCCTCCGGTGAGTCTCTGGTTAGAAAGTAGGAAGTCGATGTTCAGTTTTTGGGTGAAAAAAGGTTCTGGGAAAGGAGCCTGACTGCCATTCTGTGCCCCCCCCCCCCCCAGAGGGCCTTATGGAGTGAACACGTGGCCCCTGATGGACGCATCTACTACTACAATGCTGACGACAAGCAGTCTGTGTGGGAGAAGCCCAGCGCACTCACGTCCAAGGCGGAGGTCCTAAGTGGGGTTTCTGGCTCTTCCTTTCAGCTTCCCTAACCCTTCCAAGTCCTTGGCCTTCCTTGAGTCTCTAACCGTTCTCCTGTGGTTCCTCTGACCCCGAGACCCCTGACCTCTTCCATGCTCCTTGGAATCACTTCCCTAGGGTCTTAGGAAGTCCACTTTCCCCCTCTGAGGCACGGCCAGGCGGCAGCTTAAGACTACTATTGGCTGGGTCCCCTGAGCCCCCAACGGGTGAGTGCTCCCAGCTGCTGATGACGTGACCCACCCTTACAGCTGCTCCTGTCCCAGTGTCCCTGGAAAGAGTACAAGTCAGACACGGGGAAGCCTTACTACTATAACAACCAGAGCCAGGAGTCCCGGTGGACCCGACCCAAGGACCTGGATGACCTGGAGGGTGAGGGCCCTGGACGTAGAGGGGGTCTGGGCGAGGCTACTGGGGTCCTTTGCTACTCTGTGACTGTTACCTTTTCCCCTTGCAGCCCTAGTCAAACAAGAATCTGCAGGGTAAGTGGCTTGACCATGTACCCTTCCTTTCTTGGAGCACTTGGGGGAGGGAGTGGTCGCCATGCCTCCTTCTGAGGGAGGAGGGGTCTTACTTCTTTATGGGGTCAGCTGCGTTAGAGCCAGTCTTTCCCAGGCTAGAGAACTGGCCCACCCCTACCTTCCTGTCATGGCTTTAGTACACCGTCACCCTTTTGGCCTGCCTGCAGAAAGCAGAGCCAGCAGCTGCAGACCCTCCAGCCACAGCCGCAGCCACCTCAGCCACAGCCTGACCCTCCGCCTATACCTCCTGGACCCGTACCAGTGCCCATGGCCCTCCTGGAGCCTGAGCCAGGTCGGAGTGAAGACTGTGATGTGTTGGAGGCTGCCCAGCCCCTGGAGCAGGGGTTCCTGCAGCGGGAGGAGGGCCCCAGCAGGTGAGCACTGCCGCTTTCATTGCACCCTCAAACTCTCAGTCATTCAGAGTTGAGCATGACCTCTGGAGGGCTTCTGGGGAGCAAGGAAAGGACAGTAACTTGCTGAGAGGAAAGGGCACTGAAAACTAAGGATTAGGGGCCCTGTGGCTGAGTCTCTTCTACTCCCCAGTTCTGGACAGCATCGGGTACCACAGGAAGAGGAGGAAGCTAAGCCAGAGCCAGAGAGGTCAGGCCTCAGCTGGAGCAACAGGGAGAAGGCCAAGCAGGCATTCAAAGACCTGCTGAGGGACAAGGTGCCGGGGTGGGGCTCCCAGGAGGTCTGGGGGTGTGGGGGTGGGCTCCCAGAGGGCCTGGGGATGGGGGGTGAGGGCTCCCGGGGGGCCTGGGAGTGTGGGAGTGGGGCTTCCAGGGGGCCTGGGGGTGTGGGGGTGAGGCAGGCTCTAAGACCTGTGCCTCTCTGCTCCAGGCTGTCCCTTCCAATGCTTCGTGGGAACAGGCTATGAAGATGGTCGTCACCGACCCCCGTTACAGGTAGGCTTTGGCAGAAGGGATAGTGCTTGACAGCTGGCCGGGAGCTCCCTGCGATGTCCCAGCTCAACCCTCAGGTCCAGGTGGATGGGGTGGGGAGCAAGATAAGGAAAAATTAGAGTAGCTCCAGGGTGAGAAGGAGAGATGTGGCTGGGAGGTGCTTAGTAAGTGACTGTTGGCTCGAACTAAATTAAAATCAGGGAAACGGTTTCCCAATAAGACATCTCTGATGGTGACTTGAGGTCACCCGAGCTAAGGGCCCCATGTTTCTTCCCCTCACTACTCACCCCTGCCCATACTCTGGACACCTGATGATAAGTCCATACACGGGTCCCCAACTTGGTGTTGGGGACCCTTACCCACCCAACTTGTGACCCTGCTTCATGGGCCATGCGGGGTAATTAGTCCTTCCCTGTCACCCACCACTTTGTCCACTCCAGCGCCTTGCCCAAATTGAGTGAGAAGAAGCAGGCATTCAATGCTTACAAGGCGCAGCGGGAGAAAGAGGAGAAAGAGGAGGCCCGGCTAAGGGCCAAGGAGGCCAAGCAGACCCTACAGCATTTCCTGGAGCAGCACGAACGCATGACCTCCACCACCCGCTACCGGTCAGGGAACTGGACTCCGGCTGGGCTGGGGCTCAGGAAGCCTGAGAGCACACAGGTGCAGGCCCTGTTCTCTGCCTCTCACAGCCCCTATGCTCCACAGGCGGGCAGAACAGACCTTCGGGGACCTGGAGGTCTGGGCTGTGGTCCCTGAAAGGGACCGAAAGGAGGTTTATGATGACGTCCTCTTCTTCCTGGCCAAGAAGGAGAAGGTAACAGTCATGGTCACTTTCTGGATTCTCCTTGCCCTTGATTTCTTGTGGCCCCTGCCTATTCTTTTCTCTATGCAGCCAGTGTCCCTTCTCCTGAACTGGAGGCTGCTGTGGAACTTCTAACTTCCCTATTTCTGCACTGGGCCAATAGCCCTGGGCATGGGAGGCCAGGAGGACACTCACCTGTGACCCGGAATGCATCCCCTCTCCCAGGACAGAAGTCTGAGTGTCGCTCCTAGGGTTTTCTAGCTCCTCCTCCCCCAGTTCTTCCTTTACAAGCCCCGCCTCACTGTGACCCTGCGGCTTTCCAGGAGCAAGCCAAACAGCTCCGGCGTCGCAATGTCCAGGCCCTGAAGAGCATCCTGGATGGGATGAGTAGTGTCAACTTCCAAACCACATGGTCCCAGGCCCAGCAGTACCTCATGGACAACCCCAGCTTTGCTCAGGACCAGCAGCTGCAGAGTAAGCTGGGGTCTCCTTTCCTGCTTGTGGCCCTCTCCTCAATGATCTGAGACCTTAGAGCCTGCCTCCCTGTCCTGGAAATGCTAGCATTGCTGCTCTCTTGGGGCTCTGGGGCTCAGAGGGCTTCAGATTACCCCTCTAGTTTGCTGGTTTGTTTTGTGGCACTAGGGATTAAACCCTAGCCCTTGCATACATTTTAGATCAGCCTATAGCTTGTTTATTTTTTCACGTTTTTTAGTTTGTGGCGCTGAGAATTGAACCCAGGCCCTCAGTTAGGCAACTGCTCTACTACTGAGTTTTACCCAGCGCTGGGGTCCATTGCTTACCTGAACATTGTGTGTCTTAAGGAAGATCTCTGGGATAGAAATAGAAAATCTAGAGACATGGTGACGGTGTCTGTAGCTCATGTGAAGATAGTTTTAAAATGTCTTAGTAGGCTGGGCGGTGCCACACGCCTTTAATCCCAGCACTCAGCAGAGGCAGGCAGATCTCTGAAATGGAGGCCAGCCTGAGCTACAGAGTGAGTTCCAGGACAGCCATAGCTACACAAAGAAAGCTGTCTTGGAAATGAAAAAAAACCCAAAACCAAACCAAACCAAAAGCCTTAGTATTGTAGGTCTTAACTGTAGTGAGGAATTGTTGGTTTGCAGTCACTGACAGTATAATTCACCTTCTGAAGCGACATCAAAGCCGGATGGACTTTCAGTTCCCTAAGACGTGATGCCTCAGATTCTAAGATCGCTAGTTTAATGGTGGTTTCTAAAAGCCGAATTCATCAGAGTTGAATACGTGCTAATTTTTTCCAGTACAATTAATGCTCTTCCCCTAGAACTACCACTACAGAGACTGCGCCCATCCCACCAGCCCTCTTCATTTCTCTCCATTCCTTCGAGCCCCTGGCACCCACAAGGGGAAGAGTTCTTGAGACAAGGGGTGTAAGGGGCTGTCCCACCGCTATGGAGCCCGCTGAGCCTTTTCTTGTCCATAGACATGGATAAGGAAGATGCACTGATCTGCTTTGAGGAACATATCCGAGCTTTGGAAAGAGAGGAGGAGGAAGAGCGGGAACGGGCCCGGCTTCGGGAGCGGCGCCAGCAACGGAAGAACCGGGAGGCCTTTCAGGTATCACCCTACTCTTGGGGACCAGAGCATGGCTCATCTCTGGTCTAGACCACAGCTTCTTTGTAGTGCTCTGCCTCCGAGTGAGGTTGTGTTGACTGGCCCCTTTCAAGTTCCCCAAGGCCGCTCTGCAGTAATGCTCCTTCAGGGAGACAGTATATGTACCACCCTCAGACATGGGTGCCAGCCAGACCAAGCATTTCTTCTTTTGGGTGGGAGCCAGGGAGGCAGTCTGTCCTCAGCTTGGGAGCTGTGGTAATGGGTTGGCTAAGCTGGTTATGGCAGGAAATTGTGCTGCCTCCAGGCTGGCTTACTCTGTGTACTTAACATTTTCTCCCTTTGTAATGCCTTTGCCTATGTCTCCTCATCTCTGCCTCCTTGGCCTGAATTGCCCTGCCTGTCCCTCTGCCATTCCCTCTCCTCCCTCTCTCACGCTATCACTGGTCTTTCCTGCTCAGACCTTCCTGGACGAGCTGCACGAGACAGGGCAGCTGCATTCCATGTCCACCTGGATGGAGCTGTACCCGGCGGTCAGCACTGACGTCCGCTTTGCCAACATGCTGGGCCAGCCGGGTAAGGCAGCCAGGCTTCCCCTTGTCTGGTCTGGCTTCCTACCCTGCCAGCCAATCTGCACCCCACTCCCTGGCCCTGTCCTTGACCCCACCCTGGGCCTTGGGAAGCTGCCGCCCGCCAGGCCCCCATCTCTCCCTTTCTGCAGGCTCTACTCCTCTAGACTTGTTCAAGTTCTATGTGGAGGAGTTGAAGGCTCGGTTCCACGATGAGAAGAAGATCATAAAAGACATTCTTAAGGTGAGGGAGACCTGGGGTTGTACACGGATACAGACTGGGTGTGAGCCGCACTTTCAAGACCAGAACTCCCTGAGTCATCTTTTTCAGGAACATGGCAGTTTGCACTGGGGGTTCAGACAGACACATTTTCTAGCCAGATGTAGCGGTACATGTCAGTACTTCCAGCACTTGGGTTGCTGAGCGGGGACATTGCCTTTAGTTCAAAGCCAGTTTGAGCAATGAAGTACGTACCAGCCAGGCTGAAACTGTGTGCCAAAAAAAACCAAACCAACAGATCATTTCCTGCTCTAAGGAGCTCATGACCTAAAAAAGGCAGAAGTACTGCCCAGGAGCACGTGTTACTACAGAGACGGGACTTGGAGAGCTAACACTGACCCTCACCTTCAGGAACAAGTAGGTAGAAGAGGCAGAAGTTGTAGGCACAGGCTACTGCAGGGGCGAAGGCAGTGGACACCAGGGGCATAGCACGCCTGAGGGCTAAGCCGCTGCTTACAACCCTCACGCACAGTGTGCTCCTACCCTCAAGGAGTTTTGAAAAATTTGGAATTGGTTGCTAAAATTTTAAACCAGGAGATTTCACATGAAAAATCTGTTTTGGTTTTTGAGACAGGGTCTTATGTATCCCAGGCTGGCCTTGAACTCCTGGCCCTTCTTTCACATCCCGCATGCTGGGATTGTAGGTTTGTACCACTATGCCTGGCTTCACATAAGAGTCTGGATCTTCAGTGTCTTGTCAGTTTGGATGGTCTGTCAGCACGGGCTCATTCTGCAAGGCAGTCCACAGACCCTGGCTAAGAGGCTGCTGCCCTCTTAGGAGGAGAAAGAGGGCCAGGCGTTCTTTCCCTCACTCCTCCTTACTGCCTTCTTAGTACCGGCAAGGGTCAGCTGCTGTTCACTAGCCCCTGGGCCCTGTCAGTTCTCTTTACTGGAGAAATAGTTGTCCGTGTCTGTCAGAGTTCCCAGTGTTCCGAGAGGAGGAGTGTGTCCCTATGGAAGCGCGTGCTGTGCGAATGTATCCGAAGATACAGCTCAGCACAGAGACTGAGACGTGGGGAAGAGCCCAGTAAGCCCTTACTAGTCGTGTGAACTTTTCAAAACATCAGTGTCCTTGTCTCAAAAATGGTGAGTGTTCCATCAAGGGACACCCCGTTACTGAAGATAGCAACTTGGCGTCTAAGTTAAGAGGGACTTGGGGTACCGCTGGGCACGTTGCTGTACACAGCTGTGACTGTTGCATTACTGCGCAGTCACCTCTGTTTATGTGCTCCTGATATTGAGTGCGGGGGCTCATGCCTTTAATCCCAGTGCTCGGAGGCCGAAGAGGACGGTGAGTCGCAGGTCAGCGGGGGCTACACAACACGTCCTATCTCCAGCCACCTGGGGAAAGAAGAAAATTTAATGTTTGAAAGTCGCTCTTAGTGAGATGCACCATACTGTCCTGGGGTTTTCTGTTTCCACAGAACTATATGCCCACTAGAAATTTGCAAAGGGCTTTGAATGCTACAATAAAAGGCCTAGATTTTATATTGTAAATGGTCACCTCAGACGGTTTTGGAAAAGCACTTCCCAGTCTGTTTGTATCCTCAGGGAAGCGGTAGTGAAGAGGTAGCCGTTCAGCCCCTACAGCCTCAAGGTCTTCAAAGTGGTAACAAGTACTTCAGCTATATTTTTTAGCTCACCTTTGTCTCTGGACTCAATCCCAGTACTCTCTCATTATCAGTGTTCTTTGATACAAAGGTTGGAGAACCACGCCATGCCAGAGACTGGGTTAGAGGCATGGGAGAGGGTGAGGGAGACCAGTCAGGCAGCGATTGCAGATCTAGGGGCTGATGAGAGCCAGCCGTAGGTGCCTTGAGGTAAGCGAGTGTTGAGGCCATGTGTGGAGGCAGGTCTTCCCCTGTTTTCTATTAGAAACACTTGTATCTCTTGTGCACGGACGTGCCATAGAAGACTTTTATTAAGAAACATTTGTTGAAACAAAGGTGAAAGTTAGTCCAGGTGGGGGTGGTGCACACCTTTAGTCCCAGCACTCAGGAGGCAGAAGTGGTCAGATCTCTGTGAGTTTGAGCCCAGCCTGGTCTACAGAGTGAGTTCAAGGACAGCCAGGGCTACACAGAGAAACCTTGTCTTGGAAATTAATTAATTAATTAATAAGGTGGAAGTTTCCTGGTGAGGTAGCTTCGTTAGTAAAGAGAATTGCCACCAAGCTGATGACCTTAGTTGGGTCTCCAGAACTTACATCGGTGGAGAATCAATTTCACGTGTTCCATGGCACATGGGTGCCCACATATATACAGGCGAAATAAATGTCCAAAAATGTAAAAGTTTAAGTTCAAGGGGTAGAAGCACCAAGTAGAACTGCCATATTGTGAAGCCGAGGGAGAGGATGGAAGGTGAGGGTCGGGCAGCAAATGGCAGCTCTGCTAAGGATTTGAGGCAGCAGTGTCAAGCAGAGAAAACTGGCTGCGAGGACTAGCTAGTGTGCCGTTTAGAAGTAATCCCTTCAAAGATCCTAAAATCCTAGAAAGCAGGAGCAATGCAAGCTACACATATCTATCCTAAGAGAGCTCAGGTTTACTGGTCAGCATGTGCCAGAGCTGCTAGAGCCACTGGCCTCCTGCCGGCCGGTCCACACCACCTCAGAATGCACTTACTTCGGACAGTTCCACTTCTAGCCCTTTGTCTGGACTTCCACCCTTGGAGGCCAGATGATCCGGGGTCCATGTGGCCGTCAGTCACACGGACTGTCAGGACGCCTCTCATCCAGGACGGCACGGGGCCCTGAACTTGGCGCGGGTAGACTGATGACGGCACAGGAGCGCTGCTGAGGCGCTCCTCTGTGTCTGTTGAGCTGGACGTGTCCGAGATAGCTGGCTTGGTGAGGACGGTTCTCAGGGACACACCCACACAAGGGAAGTGACGAGAGTAGCCACGACACAGGAGAGCTGGAGAGGGGAGGGTTGTGCACATCTCACAGTAAAGTAACCTCTGGTTATTGGCCCTGAAACCTCACAAGTTTATCTGAGCCTCAGTTTCATCCTCTGCAAATTGGGGATGACCCATATACCACGTTGTAAGAATTAGCTAACACTTAGATGGCTTTTGGTTCTGTCCTTAACATTTGTCAAATGTCTTATAAGAGGCTCTTGACAAATGTTTATTCGTTTTCCTGCGCTGTGTCCAAGGAATTGAAACTAAGGGAAAGCAGTTAGCTAGCTGGAGAAGCTAGACACAGGAAGGGATACTCTTAAGTCACGTGACCCGTGTGTCCTTGGAAGGACAGTGAAGAGGATGCAATGAAAGCCCTAAGGAGAGGCTGCAGGGAGATGAGTGCCACAGAAGCATGAGGACCTAAGATTGAACCCTCAGCACCCACAGAGTCTGGGTATGCTTGCAACCTAGCACTGAGGCAGAGACACGGGCCTGGAGCCTGCCAGCCTGATAGTGTAGCCAACACGGAGCGCTTCAGCATCAGTGAGACCC
This sequence comes from Cricetomys ansorgei, assembly GCA_026225945.1. Classification (NCBI taxonomy): domain Eukaryota; kingdom Metazoa; phylum Chordata; class Mammalia; order Rodentia; family Nesomyidae; genus Cricetomys; species Cricetomys ansorgei. Next base: position 459,802 of record JAMJFZ010002046.1, on the reverse strand, counting down.
GCGGTCTCGGGGGAGACGGAGAGCTGTAGACCCCAAGTCCTCAGCTGCACTCTCATTTGTGCAGAAAGGAGGATGTGTTTGGGGAGGGGATTCTCCTGCCGTCCGCAAGCAGGAAGACTGGAGGAAGCCAGCTGTGTGGAAGGACAGGAAAGCTGGCCTGTGACACAGTAACCATTCGCCTCTCATGTCGGCTTAGCCAAGTGAGATTACACCTGCACCTTGACTTCACTAGGACGTGGAGGCTTTTTGATGAGCAAGAGCCTGGCCATGTACTGAGACAATCGACATGTTTTCATGTTGCCAGAGAGTCACACAACTATGGCCAGCGCCTCTTCCGGGAACTCTGCAGTCATGGGGGATATTATGCTTGAAAACACAGGTTTGGGGCTTGGACCTGGGACACAATTGAGCAGGTGCTTTCGCTTTTCTTACATGCATAAAACTAGAGACTGACCTGGCAGGACAGGGAAAACCAAAGGAGAAACGTGTCAAAACACTCAGCCTGTTACATAGTAAGCACTCAGTAAAAGAGGCAGAGGGCATAGACTAGAGGTTAAGAATTCATGGCAGCTCCCATGAGCAGCAGGAAGGCCCAGCTGTGGCCAGAGGAACAAAGACCTAATTGTGAAAAACTCAGCCACCAGTCAAGCCTGTGAAGATGCTTCTTGGCTCCCTTGGCTCCGTATGAATCTGCACAGGTCAGAGTAGGGGCCTGTCAGATGAAGACAGCATGGTTTCTAAGGTGTGTCACAAGTGTGGGTCCTGCTTGCGGGCAGAGGCTTGAACACCTTGCAGCCTGGTCCTTTGCTCATTGGCCTTGGGTCTTGGGTCTGTGGTGCCCTGGCCTTCACGCGCTGCTGTGCCCACAGGACCGGGGCTTCTGTGTGGAGGTGAACACAGCCTTCGAGGACTTCGCCCACGTCATAAGCTTTGACAAGAGGGCTGCTGCGCTGGACGCAGGCAACATCAAGCTGACCTTCAATAGTGTGAGGGGCCGGGCGGGCTGGGCGGTCCTCACTCTTCCCAGTGGCCTGTTCCTTCTCACTACCCTGCTGATCATCTCGGGCTTGGGGACTGACGGCAAAAGCCAGACCCCACCTTCCTACCTCATGGTGTGCCTGACCCTGTTGTTTCCCTTTGCCTTCAGCTGCTGGAGAAAGCAGAGGCACGGGAGAGGGAACGGGAAAAGGAGGAGGCGCGAAGGATGCGGCGCAGAGAAGCTGCCTTTCGAAGCATGCTGAGGCAGGCCGTGCCTGCTCTGGAGCTGGGCACTGCCTGGGAAGAGGTCAGGAGCACAGCCTGGCCCCACTCACCCTCGAGCCTGAGGGCAGCGGAGCTTCTCCACCAGAGGGCCCACCCCAGTCACAGCACAAGCCCTGGGCCAGCTCCAGTTCCCTTCCTTCCTCTGCCCCAGCCCTGCCCAGTGCTCGTGGCGGTGTCCGAGCTGGGCCAGCAGGGCCTGGTCTGATCAGCAGTGCTCTCCCGTTCAAGGTCCGAGAGCGCTTTGTGTGCGACTCAGCCTTTGAGCAGATCACCCTGGAGTCGGAGCGGGTCCGGCTCTTCCGAGAGTTCCTGCAGGTGCTGGAGGTAAAGCTCCTGGCCACCCTGTGTGCACCCGGCCTCGAATGCCTAGGCCTGCGTGAGACCTGAAGGCTGGCCAGCCTGGAAGGGGAGGTCTGAGGATACCCAGGAAAAGGCAGGAAGGCAAGGCTCTCATCTCTCCCTCTGCCTCTAGCAGACTGAATGCCAGCACCTCCACACCAAAGGCCGAAAGCATGGCAGAAAGGGCAAGAAACACCATCACAAGCGCTCTCGCTCACCCTCAGTGAGTCAGCGGGTAGCGGGATGTGGGTGAGGCTGGACCGTTCCACACAGATTGAACACTTTCTCTCGTACATTACCTACCTTGGCTCTGGACTCCCTGTCCCCAGTTCCCAGATGAGGGCTCCGGAAGACAGGACCTCTGGGCTAACCTGCATCTCCTCATCTGTCCAGGGCTCTGAATCAGATGAAGAGGAGCTGCCCCCACCATCCCTCCGGCCCCCCAAGCGGAGGCGGCGGAACCCCTCAGAGTCTGGCTCTGAGCCCTCATCCTCACTTGACTCAGTTGAAAGTGGGGGTGCTGCCCTTGGAGGACCGGGCTCCCCATCCTCCCACCTTCTCCTTGTGTCAGGTAACCGTTTGTAGGAGTCTAGGAGCTGGAGCACTGTGATCCCAACTAGCCGCACTGCAGGCCCCAGGCCCTGGGAGGGTTGATGGGAGAGCCTAGCTGTAGAGTAAGGCCTTCCCATCCCTGCCCAGGCGAGGAGATGGGGAGAAGGGAAGCCAGGCTCAGCCTTTCTTAGACCAAGAGCAGCGTCTACAAAGAATGCACAGGGAAGAGGGTTAGCCTTCTTTTTCTCCCAACGGGACTTAGTAGGGATTTTCTTTCTTTTAATCTATAGATCATGGTCTTCGGAAAGCCAAGAAACCAAAAAAGAAAACTAAGAAGAGAAGACACAAGTCGGTGAGTAGAGAACGCGTGCCTTCTGGAGCCCGTTTCCCGCCTTGCTGCTGTCTGCTCAGTGCTGAGCTAGGCCTTGACCTCACAGAACAGCCCTGAGAGTGAGACGGACCCCGAGGAGAGAGCGAAGGAGAGCGAAGACAGAGAACAAGAGCAGGACAAGGGCAGGGACGTCCGGCAGGCGGACCTCCCCAACCGCTCCCCGGGCTTCGGCGTCAAGAAGGAGAAGGTGAGTGGGAGGGCCGGGCCGCTGCCCAGCTGACACGCTGTCCGGGGCTCAGGTAAGTCACACCGCTGCTCAACAGACAGGCTGGGACACGTCGGAAAGCGAGCTGAGCGAGGGCGAGCTGGAGAGGCGCAGGCGGACACTCCTACAGCAGCTGGATGACCACCAATGACCGCGAGCGACTTTCTGCCTTGGACTTCGGGAGGCAGCGGCTCCGGGCTGCCTCGCCATCTGCCTCAGACTCCGTCTATCTGGTCTGTGTCCACTTTCCTAAAGTAACCCGCCCCAGCACTGTTAGCGCCTCTCAAGGTTGCTCTTGGTGTTCAAGGGTCCCCTAGATCTCAGACTAGTGCAGTCCTTGCCCTCAGCCCCAGACCAGAGACGGGCAGTCTATACCACACGGGGTGGGTGGCCAGTAGATACAGGTGTGAGAAGGGTCTCCAGGAGAGACAGGCTGGTGGACACAGCCTGGGCGGCAGAGGCAGGGTCCTCACCCTCTAGCATCAGTGCCTGCTCTTGCCCAACCCGGCCCTGGGGCTCCACCATTGCTTCCTCCACCCTGGGACCTGATGTATGTGTTCTGTTTTTGTTTTTTAAATAATATTTATAACATGCTCTACAACTACTTTGTTCTCTTCGTGTGCTAGCCACTGGGGACCAGCAGAGGGCACTGCTGTTCCAACATCCATCTTTCTCCCTCTGTAGTTAAAGCCCACCCAGCCAGGCTTCCCCTGCCCTCCTGAAATGGAGGCAGACACCACCCTTGTGTCATGGCCACCCTAGCCACCCAAACTTAGAAAGAGAAGACAGCCCAGTGCAGGAGACTTTGTTGAGAGTTCTGGGGTTTATGTACAAGAGAAAAAGGAAATGGTACATGTACAAAACAAAGTGCCCTGCATTCCCTTCCAGGGTCAGAGAAGCTAGTAGGGAACTGGCGGACAGTCTGAAGATTGTCTGTGCCACCCGTTCCCACAGAAGCCCCTAGCTGAGGAGAGGTGAGACCGTCGCACATCCTTCCTTAGCGGTCTTGGAGCTGGCGCAGTCAGTGGGAAGACAGGGTGGGCCAGGCCCTTCCTTTCATTGTTTGCAGCAGGAAGTGTCCCTCCAGAGGGTGGCCACCTGGGGTCAGCTGGTCCACGCTCAGCGTCAGCCTCTCCCTTTCTACCTTTGAAAGCCTCAGTCTTCGTCCCCTCCCCAGCACTCTGGAGCTAAGGAGGCGGAGCCACAAGCTCCAGCCGCAGCTGGCTTAGGAAGCCAAGGTGGGTGGGACCCAGGGTCTGGGGGGCAGGACAAAGATGAGGACTTGGGCAGCACATGCAGGCCGGAGGCCCAACCTGCTCCTCTACCCTCTGACTAGGGCTCAGCAGAGTGGGCCCAGGCAAAGAAGGGCTTCACTCTGTGAGATGATCCGATGTGGGCAGAGTCCAAGGACCTAAGCCTGGACACTTCTAGACCAGAGCTGGCTGTGGACTGCAGAGGGAAAACAAAACAGAGCACAGCACTCTCCTTTGGTCCCGCTAGGCTCCAGCATTAGAGGGCCATGTGCCCTCGTGCGCTGAAGCTGGGAGTGGGTTTCCCAGGCCTCACTTGACCCTTCAGGAAATGAAGTTGAAGACTGTGGGGGCAAAGTGCACTCTGGGAGGCACTGGGGAAGTGCCAGGCCCCTACAGTGGCTGCTGGGACACTGGGCCCCAGGCTTTGGGTCCACTGCCCAGACTTGCAGGACTCAAATCAAAGTACTTCGCCTCCGAGAGGATGTCAGTGGGGCCCTGGGGCCCGAGGAGGGCCACTGGACGGCACAGCACTCCTGGCTTGGCTGCAAACGACCATGGGCTGGTGGTTGAAGCCTGTGGGAAAGACAGATGCATGTGAGCAGGCAGGGAGACCCTCAGGAGGACAAGGAGTAAGTAGTCAGCCATGAGGAGGATCAGGAGGACCTTGGAGGGCGGCTTGAGGACCAGCTGGAGAACTGCTGGAGCCATTTTCAGAGGGCAGCGGGGGGAGGGCCACCCAGGGAAGACAAGCCAACTAGATGTCAAGAAGCAGAGATCAAGGGACCCCAGTCCCCGAGTGGCAGCTACTGCCAGAGCTCTTAGGAGAGCCCTAGGGGAGGCCAGGGCCTAGGATACGTTGGGTCCATGAATGGAGCCTCAGTAATCAGAACCATTAGGCCCGGTCCTGCCTGCTCTGGCATAGCTCCCAACCCTGGCTCAGAGACTCCTCAGCCCTTAGGTCTTAGTAGCTGGGATAGAATTAGAGGGCGGGCACATGCAGGTGATAAGCTATGTTTCTCGGAGCATGCAGCATGCAAGAAGTCTTTCTCATCACTGGAGGCTGCCACCAGATGAGTCCATGGCATGCAGAGAGGGCACCCATGGTGCCCAGTACCTGTCGGGGGCCCTAGCCTTGAGGGCTAACAGTTTGACTCATCGTGGTGGGCCGCATCACAGAAGAAGCGTGAGCCCCGCTTGGCAGTTCGGGCCGTGAAAGGGACACTCTTCAACACTGTGGCCCGGGAGAGACAGTGATCAGGCTCTGTGGGGCACAGACTAGGAAGAGGGACCAAGCTCAGGCTCTGGGACTGGCCGGGGATGAGGTCGCACCTGTGATGATGTCCTCGATGGTGCCGTCCTTCCCCTCATACACGGGCCGGTGCTCCTTAGCTTGGCGCCGCCTCAGCTCTGCAATTAGCTCCTGCTGTTGCCACTTGTTCCGCTGGGATGGAGTCTAGGGCCAAATATCAGAAGGAAGGAAGTCATCACTAACCCGACAAGCAACTGGTTCCTGTCCCAGGATGCTGTCTGAAGATGGCCCTGCTGAGAGAAACCCTGTGTCCTGTCCATCTGTGTCGCCCCTCTCTCTGGACTCTTGCCTTCAGGCAGTCTGAGGGAGGGGTGTGTGTCTTGGCTCCCTGCTCCCCAAGTCCTCAATTCTTGCCCTCCAGACCCTTGGTTCCAGCCACCTTGGCATCCAGCTTCTTGGCTTCCTGCGCCAGCTGCTTCTCCCGCATCACCTCCTCCTGCTTCTTGCGAGCTTCATTCTCTTGTTCCGCTTCCTTAGAGAACCAAGAGAGGGAGAGCTTGGCTGAGCATGGAGAGCGGTGACAGTGGGACCAGCTGACCCCAGGTGGCCACCCTCTGGAGGGGCACTTCCTGCTGCACACAATGAAAGGAAGGGCCTGGCCCACCCTGCCCACCAGTTCACAGTTGAGAGGCCCGACGCCAACTTCCATGGTTCCTTCCCCAGGCCTCAGGAACTGGAAAAGACTCAGACTTGAAGCCCAGGCTACCTCTCAACTAATCATGTTCTCTTGGCCAAACTCCTCTAGAAACTTTTCTTCAACCTACCTTGTAAGAACGAATGAATCGGACAAATACTGGGAAAAACACAGAAGGAGGCGTGGTCTTGGGACTCTCGCCAAAGTAGCGCACAACTGCAGTGTAGGCTTCCTGGGTAAGGGGCAGACAGAAGGGTCATCGGGGGAGAAGCCCAGCGCTCACACACGGACAGGAGACCCACGGAAAGCAAAGGCTGGGGCTGAAGGGACAAAAACCAACTCCCCAAGCCCCTGTCGACTGGAGAGAATGTGGGGTGTCCCCAGAGTCATAATGGATGTCTGCTATATCTAAAGCCCCTTGTTACTCCTCCCTCCCCTCCCCGAGGCTGGCTGCCCCCCGCCCCCAACCCTCACTCACCTCAGCAGTCTTTGCATCACGCTGGAGCTTGTCCAGTTTGCCCTCGTTGGTGCTGAGGAAGTTTCGGAGGACGCTGTTGTCGTGAAGGCTGCATTCCCGCCGAATCAGCTCCATGCCCCGGCCCAGCTCCTTCACGTCCAGCAGCACGTTCTCCAGGGACACTGTTTACCGAGAGGCCTGGCTGAGGCCTGCCCAGGACTACAGCTGATTCACCCTCCCTCACGGCACAGACCTCCAACCATGTACACATGAGAAGGCCATGTCAAGCAGGCTGCGCTCTCAGGCAATGGGAGGGGACATGACCCCAAAGAACAAGGTAGCAAAGGAAGGCAAACCAGAGACTGATGCTCTCCCAACTGGAGACGCCTTGGGCCTGCTGTAGTTTTCCCAGGCAGGACAGAAAGTAGGACTGCATGTGTGTGCGGGGGTTTTAACCCCATCACATACATGACAGAGGAACGCAGTCTGTGGGCCAGCCTCCGAGAGGGCTCCCTCTCTGGAGCTGCCCCTGCTCCTGGCGTTAGTGGGAAGCTTTAAGTAGTAAGAAGATAACAAAAGCCAGAAATGGGCCCAGGAGTCCCTCTCGCTTGGCCTAGACTGGAGGCAGGGAGCCTCACCTGCTGCGGCCTTCTCCACAAAGTGCAGCTCGTGCCAGAAGTTAGCCAGGTCCGGGTACTTCTCCCTCACCGTCAGGGCAATGAAGTGCAGCAGTGTCATCTTCCGGTCAGTGGACTTCGTGTCCAGCAGCTGGAGGGGAGGGCGGCCACAGAGCTAAGCGCCGGCGCCGACACCGGTGTCCCAGGCTTCCCGCACACGCTGCCCCCACTGTCTTACCAGATCCAGGCTCTGGAGCTTGAAGCCATACACAGCACCTCGCTTGCTGCTGTTCATGTAGTTCCCCAAGGCGAGGATGATCTGCTCATGAGATGCATGGGAGGCAGGTCACTACAAGCCCCGAGGACTCCTCCGTAGTGCCAGGCCCTCCCCAGACCCCAGGCACTCCCTTTCCAACCTCCAGCATCTGCTTCAGTTTCTGTGAGGACTTGACAGAGGCCGAGGCTGCGATGATGGCATTCAGTTGCTGAAAGGCAATATGAACACGCTGTCACCCAGGCTGAAGGAGGATAAAGTCCAGGGGCAGGGCCTGAAGGGTGGACGGCGGATGCGACTGCTGACTGGTCAGGAAAGGAGTACCGGAGTGAGCATCTGCAAGTTGTCTTGGAAGTTGCCCAGAAAGGCCATGCCAGCCATTCGCTGGGTCAGCCGCTCCACCTTGCTGAAGAGCAACATGAACCGGTCCTCAGCTGCCAGCTCCTCCAGGGGCTGCCGCTCACGCTCATACTGCCGCAACAGCTTCACCTCAGCCTCTGTGGGCAGGAAGCGCATCAGGCACTCCACGAAGTCTACAGGGAGTGTCTGTAAGTCAAACCTGTGTGGGAAGAACAGCACTTCAGGACTGACTTCTGTCCATAGTTTTCCTCATCCTTAGAAGGGCTGGAGAGCAATACACAGGACACAGCCAAAGGCAAAAAGCACCTTGCGTTATCTGTCATAACGCCAACAATATTCCTAGGGAGTAATCCGTGTTCGTGTGTGTTGTGTGTGCACGCACTCGCTACAACAGGGTCTTGCTGTGTAGTCCAGGGTGGTCTCAAACTTGTGAGCCTTCTAACTCTGCTACAGAAATGCTAGGATTATAGCCGCATGCACTGTGCCTGCCCCCAACGCTCCTGCTGAGAAGTCCGTCTGTCTTTCCTCTGCATCTGTGGTAAAGCTGAAGCAACCTGAGTGTGGCCTGCGAGACTTCCGCCTACCTTCTACTGTCTGTCCTACATACCAAAGGCTGGCTTCACTTTCAGCACCGCCTTGCTTCCACCAGGTCCTGAACCCTGTGCTGTCTGCATGCACACCTGCACGCCAGAAGAGGGCATCTGACCTCACTATAGATGGCTGTGAGCCACCATGTGGTTGCTGGGAATTGAACTCAGGACCTCTGGAAGAGCAGTCAGTGCTCTCAACGGCTGAGCCGCCTCTCCAGCCCCTTTCAGTCTTAGTTAGGACATCTCCTTGGGAAGCCTTCCCGACAGTGTCAGCCACCTGACTCCTGTCTGCTCTGCTGACGTGGCATCCATCCCTCTACCCTGTTCCTGCCACTTCTTCCTCTGTGCTGAAATGCAGCTCCTCGCTGTGTCTGACACCCAGCGTGGATTCTGTGCTGTTTAGGCCAGTGGATGACTGAGAGGTGTGAGCAAGTCCTGCTAGGAGAACCCAGCTGTCTGGGGAACAGGGCCGAGTTAGCGGGAGCCTCACGTGTGGATGGCCCTGCAGATCTCCTCAGCTGAGCGCCCAGCCTTGCGAAGGGTGATAGCCAGGTTCTTGGCACGATTGGCTTCCAAAAGGGTCACCTTGCTGGCAGCCTTTTGTGCTGTCTTATTCTTGGAGCAGATGAGGTCAAGGGCAGGACCTTGGGCTTTTGTCTTAAATAACTCTTCAAACTTGTCCAGGTCTAAGTCCTGGCAGAAGCAGACAAGAAGGGTCGATGTTGAAGGCGCAAACTGTGACGACACCCACTGCCACATGCACTTGCCACACGGCCTGCGAGGGCCCAGTCGAGGCCTAGGGCTGATGTGGTATCAGTCCTGCTCTGCCTGAAAGCTCTTCCAAGATCAGAAGATCTGGCTATAAGGGCATCCTGGTCCCCGGGCCCCAACCCCACCCTCTGGACCCCAGAACCCTGTCACCTCCAAGATCTTCTCATCATCAAGTTCACTGAAGACAGTGCCATTAATCTGATTGGGTTTCAGTGCTGTCCAGTTGAAGACTGGCAGCCGGAACTTGGTCTTGATAGGTTTCTTGATACGAATGGCTAGTTTTGGGAGGAGACAGGCGTGAGCAGGGGCAAGAACAACTCCGCCAGCACTGTCCAGAGCCCTCGGACACTCACCTGACAGGCCCACCGTCAGTACCACAGAAGGAGCAGCACCAGGGAGAGGTGGGGCAGGGGGACACTTGTCTGGGGAAGAAAAATGCCAGTGACCCCAAGGTCCCAAGACTCTTTCCAGGCTGCGCAAACTCTGCCTCACCCGTCCTTAGAGGCCCAGAGGAATGGTACGGAAACTTTGCTCAAGCTAATCCCAGAAGTCTACTGAACGGACCGTCGAGCTGGTCCCTGATGGGTTCTCCTGCCAGTTTAACCCTCTGCTTGGCTACTTCAGAGTAATTAAGAGCAGCACCTCAGAGATCCTTGAAGCAAAATCTGCTCCCAACATTCCTTCGTCTGTTTCCCCAAATATTGGTCCTCCCTCAGCCCCTCATCCTGACTTGATACCCTTCAGCCTTCAAATGATGCTGTTTCCCAGCTGCTCAATGAGAAAGACACTGCTGACTAGGATCTTGGCTTCACAAAAAACCAGCCCCTCCTGGCTTGGAAGTCCCAGTTACCTGGTAGTGGAGGAGGGGGTGGGGGTAGAGGTGGAGCTGGTGGAGGAGGCAGAGGAAGGGTCTCCTCAGCAGGTGGGGCTGGAGCCAGCAGGTCCAGGTCGGAGGGTGGCATGCCTTCACTCCACTCTGCAGGGCCCGCCCTGGATGGAGCCTCGCTCCCACCCAAGGACTCCAGGCCCCGGGCGCTCGGCTCTAGGCATCGGCGTTGGAAGGCCTCCTCCTTCTCCTTAATGAGCCTCCGGAGGGTGTGCACCTGGTGGTTTGTGTTCTCGTACGTCTCCTATCAGGCAGACAGCAACGTTGAGGGAAGAATGGCGGGATGTAACAGTTCCCTAAGACCCAGACTTCCTACCCAGTAGACTCTCAAGCAGCTAGGGTCGTCTCAGTGAGGGTGCTTGAAACAGAAGAAATCCAGGTCAGGGACCAGCACAGCTGGCAGAGGAGGGAGAGTCAGCGTGTCTCCACTGGTACTCTGACACGTCCCTCAAGGCTGAAGGGAAAGGATGCCCTTTGAAACGCCCGTTGGTCCCCTGCCAGATGGGCACAGCTGCTCTCTCCACAGGCCTGAGGTCTTCATCGTGGCTTTTATTTCACTGACTGGATAACTGCTCAGAAGGAAGCCTCACGGACAGGCCTCATCTTGCTGATCTCTCTCTCCATCCTCCCTAGCTCTCTACAGAGTACTCAGCACTGAGCTGAGATCAGTCAGCACACTCATTCTACTGCAAGAGAAGGGAGGTTGTGTGTGGCGTCATAACGGTAGTTAGGTGAAAGAACAGCAGGGACTGAAGCCCTGCCTTCAGAGGACGCCCGTAGACAGCTAATAAGTAGACTAGCTGCTCTGACCACGCTCAGTAAGCAGAGCTGAGTGGCACACGGAGAAAGAGTCAAGCGGGCAGGAAGAAGATGGCCTGCCCGGACTCTGAGAGTGAGTACATCATCTGCTTCCACTCTCTGCTGGGCCTGGCCGCCTCTGGCTTCAACTCCCCTCTCCAGATGAAAAAGGGGAGGCAATCACCGGTTCACCCTCACCCCAGTGCCTCAAGGGGAAGCCAGCGTCTTCCTTCACACGGTTTGGGAAGAAAAGGAAAGCCCTGTGGCCCCAGGAACCGCGTCCTCCCTCCCTGGATGAGCACCTTGATGCTCTCCAGCTCCTTTTCCCGCTGCAGCAGCTGCTTCTCCAGTTCTGCCACCCGCATCATATTCTCATTCTCCAGGTCCAGAAGCTTCTCTGTGAGCTGCAAAGTGGGGAAGGCATGTTCAGAGCTGTGTTCAAGCCTGAACACTCAGCATAACCTGGAGCCAAGCCAGGCCTGAAAAGTGGTGCCCAGAGGCGACTTACTCAGGTGGCTTCCCTACGTTACTCTGGGGCTGGGAGTCCTGACACTACGGACAGCAACACCTACGAGGTGAGCGTAGCAGTCTGTCCCAAGTTCAAGGCCGTCTTACACCCAGCCATGGAGGTCAGCACACCCCAGTGAGTAGTGTCCTGTGGCCTGGGCCAGAGCACGGTCTAGAGAGGCTCAGTGGGTCAGAGCCTTTCCCTGGCTCAACCTGGAGGCAGGCAGGGCAGCTCAGGGTTCCTGGAACCTAGCTGTGTTGTCCTCCAAGCAAAGGACACCTACGTGGGACACGTGCTCCTCCAGCTCTTCCACCTTTTCCAGGGCTACGTTCTTGGTTTCGGCATCCTCCAACAAGCCCCCCACGTCAAACACGTTGTCCAGGTACGCCTGGATCTGCACCTGCAGCTTCTCGCTCTCCGTGTGCCTTGACTTCTGGGAAAAAGGAGAGAGAAGCAGGTGTGGGAGTCAGTGTAGGCCTCATGGAGAACCACACCATTGCTTCACAACTACCTCTTAGAGCATCCAGGGTCTCCCAGCCCTGGCAGAGCTGCTTCATTGGGAAGACAGACATTGGCAGAAGGGCCTCAGTCCCAAGCCAAAGAAGACACGCAGATTCCAGAACCATCTAGGACTATATTCTTATATATGTTCAAAAAAACAAAACAAACCTTTTGTGCTGTGTCTAAGCTGATCCTCTACCCTGAAACATTCCACCTTTCCACCCTAGCCAGCTTACCTGCAGGAATTCCTCCAGCCCCAACTTGGTAAACTCATATTGCAGGTGGACCCGGAAGTTCATGTCCTCTACTGAGTGCACCACAATGTTGATGAACTGCATGCAGGCCACCTGGGGGAAGAGGCAGGCTCTCAACACACATGCTCCTGTGGCCCTGGCTTGAGCAGCAAGACTCACGAGGCATGTCCCGCCCGGCTCCTCACCATGAAGTCAATGTTGCTGTCCTCGTTCCGGAAATAGTCCATTAGTTTCTCAAACCGATGCAGCTCTTTGCACACCTGAATGCACAAACATGCTCAGGGGAGGGTCTGTGCCATGCAGAGCCTAAATCCCCAAGCTCTGGCTCCAGGAGCATGATGGCAGAGGCATTGGCTCAGACCAAGCTTAGCCACAACTCAGCCGAGCACGGAGGCTGGCAGCCAACACCCTAGCTGGCCTTCAGGAGACTGAAATAGGAGGACTGCCATGAGTTTGAGGCCAGCCTGAGCTAAAAGGAAAAAAATGGGTCTTAACAAAAACCAAAGAAAAGATATCAAAATAAATAGATAAATTAAAAAATAAAATAAAAACAAAGCCAAATTAACCATAACTCTGTCTAGGGACTGTGCCATTTTAGATACCAGAAGAAAACCCAGGACCTGGAACCTGGCCTCGGTCTCTGACCCTTCACCACACTGAGGGAACCCTAGCCTAGGATGGAGGTGCCCCTAAAGCTAGGCCAGAAAGACACAGAGATCTGATGCTGTCAAAGTACAGAACGAGGGGAAAAGAGGAAAGTGGTCAAGCCTCGGCTGGGACAGGAGGCTGGGGCCCCAGGGGACACAGAGGAGGGGCCAGAATGCAGGAAAGCCCTCTGCTGAAAAGGGTCCGGGGCTCCTTTGAGTTTCTGAACTTTAAGGAGGAAGAGCTGTTTCCTGGACCAAACAATGGATGCTAGGGAAGAGGCCCAGAGAGAAGGAAGGGGCAGGACCACAGCTGTGGCTAGCTGTTGAGGAATCCTATGTTCAAGCAAATTGGGGTTCCAGAGGTAGACCTTGCGAAGGGAGAAGCCCACACAGGAGTTCCTGCTCCCCTCACTAACAGCCCTCCCCTTCCCTAAGGATATACTTGCATTAGATTCCACCTGGGGATCTTACAAAGTCAAGACAGCCAGGCTCTACTCAGCGGCTCAGGAGTAGAGCCTGTGCCTAAAACAAGGAAAAAGATTGTGTGTGCTTTGCCTACATGAAGGCATATGCGCGTGTGTGCTGTGCCTGTGGAGGCCAGAAGGCGACACCAGATCCTCCGGAACTGAAACTGGAGACAGTTGTAAGCCACCATTTGGATACTGGAAACTGAACCCAGGGCCTCTGCAAGATCAGCGAGGGCTCTTAATTCCTGAGCCAAGTCTCCAGCCCCCCGCCTGAGATCTGAAAAATCTTCGGTGATTCTGACAGCGGGTCAGGTCAGGACCCTGCTGCATCCCAGGAGCCGCTCACGGCCAACTGGGAGGCGTCCTGCTCAGTTCTAGTCTCACTCTGAAGTGGCCGCTCAGTCAAGCACAGTTATTTAAAAATCACTATAGAGATTCCAGGAAATGGAATATATCTGTTCCCGCCATTCCCCCTCTCTTTCACACACACACGCACAAGTATGCAGGAGACTAACCTCTTTGAAATTGTCAAAGGCAGCAAGGATGATTTCATGGCCTCCCCGCACCAAACACACAGCCGCCAGCAGTTCCAAGACCAGGGCTTTGGTCCTAGGAGACGAAGGGAGGTTATCACCCGGGTCCCATCCAAGCACCGCAGCTCATACCCTTTAGAAAGACGACAGAGAAGGGGGGCTCCCTCCCGCTTCAGCTGTGAAGACCAAGAGTGAAGCCGGGGTGTGTCCCCTGCAGAGGAGACCCTGGCTAAAGGGCCCCAAAGCAGGCGGGGCTTGTAACAGGTAAGTCAGGGTCTGGGGAAGGAGCGCACCTTGGGCTCTTGTTGTTGAGGCTGAGTGCAATCTCGTTGACAGCGTGGGGGTGGGACATGACCAAGTTGAAGCCATACTGCAAAGGAAAGGGTATCAGTGGCAGTGGTGGGGAAGGGGAAGCCAGCAGGCCTCCCGCCAGCAAACCTGTCTTTCACAAGCTGGTGCTCTGCTCAGTCTGTCAGGCAGGCAGAAGAGGCAGTACATCCACGGCGAGCATCCCTTACCTGATAGTTCATGATGGCTCTGAGACAGAGGATACAGACGTGGACATCATCCTTCTGGCTAACCAGGCGGGAGTTCTTCAGGGCCCTGCGGCCAGGGAGAGTACTGTACCTGGGGACAGGGCCAAGTAATCAGGCAGGAGACAGGCTGCTGGTGAAGGCCCTAGGACCCAGGCTGCCCCTTAGAAGCAGCAGACATGGGGAAAGTGGACCTTGTACCAACTGCCCAGACAGCCAGGGTGCAGGAGGCAGGGGAGTAGCTTCTGTTCACCTCCTTGGTCCAGGCCTTTGTCAGCAACTTCCCAGGACCCCAGCTCTACACTCAGCACCAAGATCACGCTAACCTGAGACCCTCTGAAATACAGAGTTCTTTTGAGGGCTCTGTAGTCCTGAGGATGGGTCACAGCAACCTGCGTCTGACACCTCCCTCCGCCCACTTTCAGTCACATCTTTGGCACGTTTGGTGGGGCAGGTGCAGCTTTGCCCTCGTCTCGTTCTGTGCCCCCCAAAGCAAAGCAGACCTCCACAAGCCTTAGCAAGACTAGGGACTATGCCTGGCTTTGTGCCACCCTCTCCTGCCTCGGTGTTTGTGAGGAGAGGAAACACGTGGGCTCTGCTTCTGTGAGACCAGAATGGCGAGCAGTGTCCGAGACACAAACCCAGGAGAGAAGCAGGGCCGTGGAAGAGACACAGGCCAAAGGATAGGCTATGGCCTGCGAGGACGGTCTCCTGAGTAAAAGTGACCCGGTCCTCCACCAGGACTGCTCTGGAGGAACTACAGGCAAACCGAAGGCGCACAGCTTTGGAGAGAGGAGACGTAAAGGAAAGGGAGAGGAAGGAGCCAGCAGGTGGCTGGGGCTGGTCTCCACGCAGCTGATGGAGGAGCGAGAATTGAGGAGGACGTGGTCCTGAGGACAGAAGCTGAATTAGCCAGCAGAGACCGAGCTCTGCCCACGGTCAGGAAGGCATGGCTAGGAGAGAGAGGCCTGGAGGAGGGGAAGCTGGAGCAGCAGGTGGCTGGCACAGCTGAGGACCGTGTACTTACCCAGGACAGACCGCTGGGCAGAGCCAGGGAGACAGAGAGGACAGATGAGAGACAGGCGAGCAGGCAGAGGGCAAGAGAGCCGAGCCTGGAAGCAAGAGTAGAGGGAGAGCGTGAGCACTCGGGTACCAAGACCCGGCCGGGGGCTGGGGCGGGCGGCAGAGTAAGCGCACACATACCGGAGCACGGACTGGCGCGCAGAGCGAGCTAGGCTGTTGGTGAAGGGGGCCGACAGGGCGCTGGGCGGCTGCAGGTCCTCAATTGACCTGCTCCAGGACCGGAGCTTGTCAAATGCACCATCGTCACCGCTCTCCAGACCCTCAAAGTCAAACCTGGAGCACGAAAGGACACACACGCGCACATGCAGGCACACACACTGGAGAGACTGTGCAAGCCTCCAGCAAGCCCGCCTCCTGCTCTTCAGGCCTCGATGGCAACAAGAAGCAAGGGTAGCAAGAAGAGGACACATCAGGCATTAGAGACCCAGTGAGGGTCGGAGCTACTAACATAAGACAGGGGCGGAAAAGCTCAGACAGCTTTAGGAGGGAGGATCTGAAGGCTTCTCGTGGCCCAAGGGCTGCGGGGCTGGCTGGCTTCCTGTGCTCCTAGCCTCAAATGGGACATGGTCCAATCACTGTGGCTCTACTTTAAAAATCTACACCAAAGAGAATGGAGGGAAGATGCTGGCTGAAGCTCGGGCTCTGAGCACGCTAAAGTAGCCTAGGCTAGAACTGGATAGGTCTGAAGGGAAAGGATGGGGTCCCTGAAGGCCAAAGTTGGCCCTTTAAGGTCCCACCCACTGCTGGCTTCTGGGTTCCACTTTGTTTTACTTTTCAGGGCTAAGGAATGAGCCCAGGCCTCCTGCAAGGCTTGTATGCCCCAGGCCTAGCCCTCCCAACAGCCTGGCTTTCTGTGACCGATTTCGCGAGGCTTCTGTGTTTTCCTCCTCGGCCTAGAAGAAGAAACAAACAAACCAGAAACAACTGCAGGCAGAGACTGTGACAGAGGGAGGCACTCTAGCCTCTGTAGAAGTTGGTGTTTTTGGTTATTTCCTGTGACATTTCACCATGAGCGGGTTGTGTCCAGGGCAAAGAGGGCAGCTGAGATCACACACCACCAGAGTACACACCCCGAGAAGCAGTCGCCTGTCCTTCCTCCCCTGTGCCCCTGAGCTTGTCTCCCAAAGGCTTGCAGTCGCCTGTCCTTCCTCCCCTGTGCCCCTGAGCTCGTCTCCCAAAGGCTTTTCCTCACAGGACATCTTCCCCAACGTGAATGCCCCGTGCCACAGGCTGGGCTCTCTGGACAAGGAATACACACAGGTGCCGGGCGTTCCAAAGGAGCTGCGACGGTCATTAGTGCTGCCATCAGGAGTTAACAGGGCAGCCAGCCAACTTCAGAGGAAAAGTCCTGACAGGGAGACAGCTTTCTGGTGACTTCCACCCATCGGTCATGGTATTCCTGGGCACTAGAGGTGCCATTTGCAAATACACGCCTTCACTCAAAACCATGTGGCCTCACCCCTGTCCTCTCAAGGCTTCCCAGAACATACTCTCTTGCTCCCTGGACTCTACTTTCAAAGGCACTACTACCCTGGACACCAACACAGTAAGCGTCCAGTGTATTCCTGGTTTAGGGCAACTGGGACTTGTTTGCTTTTTCAATAATAGGCATATTTGGGAAAACGATCTACGTCTTTTTACTATAAAAAAGTTCTGAACTAAAAATTCACTTAAGCAAATTCTTTCTATAAAAAGACTATTTAAAGGCACAGGAGGATCCTGAGGTATAATTTCTGCAGAGATGCGGTTTAAGAGGATGACCTGGCCGGGTGACAGGGAAGCAGACCTGGGGAGGTGTCAGTGTGTGCTCTAGAGGAAATGCACTGGACAAAGGAGCCCAAGGGGCAGGCACAGTGGAAAAGTGGAAGTCTAGGCAAGGCCCAAGGCTCAAGGCTGGGGTTTCTCCAACCTAGAGCTTTCAGTGCTAGGGAACCACGGAAAGTTGAGGGCAAAACTGAGACCCGTTCTTCCTAGGCCAGCTTGCGGCTGTGAGACTGCTCCTGTTGGCAACTCCAACTGTCACAGTCTGCCTTCTTTCCACGTACCCAGAGTGTAGGAGGGCATAACCTGGGTAGTGAGTTAACAGAGGTGGCCTAGAATGTTCCAAATGCCAAGTGTGACACACACCTTCGTATCTAGTCCTTTCAGGAAGGAGGACAAAGGTGTTTGGGGTTCCACAGGTAGTGCACAACACAGCTAAGACCCAAACCCAGCTTAGTCTGACACAACTCCATTCACTGCACCTCGCCGTGCTGTCTGCCGTGTGCTAACCCACTGCTAACTGCTCCCAAATGTTCCATCTGTCTGCTCAGGTCAAAGGTCATGCTCCTACACGTCCTCAATAATAGGCCTTGAGTGGCCCCTCACATCTCAGGGCCCAGGCTGCCTCATGAAGACTCAGTTTTGTAGAACTGGGTGAACACTACCACGGCACCTCTCGGAGGAGCCTGCAGGGTTCCGATTCCAAGCTTCCTCTCCATACTGCCTCTTCACGCTCCCGAGAGCACGCCATCTACTGGACAGCTGGCCGATCCCTGCTGGCCCCTGCGGATCCCTCGTCTTGCCTGCTCACTGCTGCACTAGCTCTTGGATACTTCCTCTGTCTTGGGGTGCCCATCGTATCTTCTCTGTTGGAATCTCACTCTTCTCCCCCCCACCCCAATTCCTCCCATGTTGGAGACTGACCCCTGGCCTTGGCACATGGCAGGCAATGTGCCGCTCTGATCCCTAGCCCTTGCCCTTCTTCTTCTTCTAAGCAGACTGGGACTGTGTGCTTCCCAGGGGGTCCCCAACTGCAGCCCTCGGGGTACTCACATGACAGAGCACTGGGCAAACGACAGGTAATCCACCAGCACATCCAAGCCTTTGTTGTCATCGTTGAGAAACTCCCTTACCCACCTGCAGACACAGAAAACATGCGGATGGAGTCTGGGTTGGTGGAGGGCTCTGACAAGGCAATCTATCCCTCAACAGATACGCTCTCCTGCATCCTGCTGCAACCTAGCATCAGGCTGAGAAAACCCTGAAAACCAAAATCTACAGCAGGTCCATCTGTGGTCAGGCCACCAGCCTGGACCTCCCGCAGGGCAGCCAGGGCCGGGGAAGCACCTTCCAGCACCACTGGCTTCATCACAAATGAGCTTCGGCCAACAAGATCCCAGCCAGTCAATCCTGGTGGGCCAGGGCTACGACCTGGTTATTTCCTGTATCCCTTTGCTCTGATACAATGCTAGGGCTAAGGCTGCCCTACTGTGTGCTGAAGAACTGGGGAGGCCCCCCCCCGAGCTTTTACCACTCACAGAGCTGTGCCGGAGAAAGCCAGCAAGTCCTGCTGCCACAGGTCTGTCAGAGAGCCTCTCTGGGCCATGGGGCTCTCTACTGAGTTCTGTCTTGGGAAGCCACGAGCAAAGACAGCTATGAGAGTTCTGTGCCGGTCGAAGTGAGTGTGGCAGAACGGGAAAAGGTTGGGGACAGTCGGGACACCCACGGTCAGATGAGGATGTGGGGAGGCAGGCAGGTGGGCAGACAGGACAATGACCTAGGGCATTCTTGCTTGCCCTGTGGACTATGGTATCTCTGGATAACAGTGCAGAGCAAACCCCCTCAGAGTCGGTTGTGGGGGCTGTCCCGCTGCAGAGAACATAAGCCGTCAGGATAAAACCCTTGCTCTCCTAGTACCCTGTCCACTCTGGAATGTCCATGGCGCTACGTAAACCAGCTGTGTCCAAACTGCCCTGCAGGGCTGCTTTTATCCCACAGCTTGAACACAGGCTCCATATTGGCCAGACACACCCGAAGCGGAGAGAGGCTGGAGCTGGAGCAGCAGCTTGGCTGATCTGGCAGCAGGCTCCAACTGAAGCTGACACTGGAGCTGCCTGAAGTTAGTTAGCTTCCTCTCTGGGGGCCGGCAGGCCTCCCATTTCCTGTCTGTCTGCTCTCCAGCTCCCTACCCCCTTCTCATTTCCTGTCTGAGTCTACACTGCTATTTTCGGGATCCTGACACTTTGAGGAGGGGTTAAAGGGCACTTTGACAAGGCAGAAAAACCAGTACAAAGCAGGAGAGCTACAGGGCTCTGGAATCCTACTTTCAGGCAGCCCCCCCACCCCAGCACAAGTCCCCACCCACTGCAGCCCCCCCAGCACAAGTCCCCGCCCACTGCAGCCCCCACCAGAGCACAAGTCCCCGCCCACTGCAGCGGCCTCGTTCTTGCGGGGACCCAGTCCATCAGGCATAACCAGAGCAGGATCCTCTTCTCCTTTATCCTGGCCTCCTTCCATCCCCAGGCTCCCTCACTAGCCCGAAAACTTCCTGAAGAGTAGAATCTTGTCTTCCTCATAGAACCCAGAGACACCTAAGATTGGATGGCACGGGCCGCTACAATGTCAGAACTAAGCCCTTCCCTGGGAGCCAGAGGCTAGGTCTAGACCTCCCACTGTGAGCCAACTGCTGAGAAGTCCTGGGCCTGGGAACTATGCTAATCACAGGGCAGTCACTCTGTGGTCCTCTCCTAAGGAAGAGCAGGCCCCTTTCTTACACCAGTGTGGCAGGACTTACAGAAGAGACAGGCCCCCAGAGTGTGAGATTCTTGGGGGCATGGGGTAGGAGGCCTTGGCCACACCTTTCTTAATGGCTTTCCATGTTTGGGTCACAGATGACAGTGGTGTGGAAGCCATGACTTGGCTACCATAGCACCGCTCCCAACACCAGGAACTGCTCCTTTCCTGTCCTCTCCTGACTGCTGCCCTGACAAGAGGAAAAGCTGATGATGTCACTTGGCTCTTTCTGCCTTACGCTCAGGAAGCCCAGGGATGTAGGCTGGCATCTGCCCAGAACCCCACTTCATGCCACCCCACTTGGTCCTGTCCCGCTCGCTGAGGGACCTACCTGTGCTGCCGCCCTCCCTCACCACCTCCTGCACGGTGCGCACACTGTGTCTTCTCACCCCTGCAGGAGCAGCTCCACAGGACGGGAAGTACTGTGCTCTCCCGAACCTCACCGCGTCAGCCCTGGCTTCCTGGCAACACTTGGTACCCTGGTCAGTCTGGGAGACTCACCCAGGGCCAGGGCCCTCTCAATGCATGACAGCAATAGGCCTGTGAGGACAGGAGACGTCCAGTGCCTGCCCTCTACCTTACAGCTTCCGTTAGCGCTTCAGGAAGCCTCTTCTGCTCGGGCACTAAGACTATTTTCTCTCAAACAGATAATCTGTGCACCCAAAAGTCGAACTAGTCACCAATTATGGAACGAGGTTTTCATCTATTCATCATAATATATCCTCACGCCCCAACCTTTTCTGGGCCTCTCTTGGCCCAGAACCAACCCACAGGCAGACTCCAGTCTCAGCTGCCATGGGAATGTCTTCTACCCAAAGCCACAGGACCCCAAGAGCAGCCCACGCTCGCCAGAAGTGACTGCTCAGCAGCTGGCAGAACCGAAGGGTAGAAGAGCCAGAAAAGGGCGCATCTAAAGCTCTGTGGAGCCAGATCCGTTCAAGGGACGGCCATGCTCCATGGCAGGAAGGGTAAGCCAGCAAAGGCATCAGAGTCCACGTGGGAGGCAGCACTTGGTGCCGAGAGAGACCTGACTTACCCAATGTGATTGGTGCGGAGTGAGATCTCCAGCTCCCGCAGGACTTTGGTGGACTCCTGTACTCTCCTCCTGAACTTCTGTAAACATGGAACCGTTTTGTCACATGATGGACATCCCCTGTCAGCCGTTTTTCTTCTTAAGATTTTACTTATTTTTATTTTTGTGTATGAGTGTTTTGCCTGCATGTCTGTGCATCATATGCACGCAGTGCCCATGGAGGCCAGCAGAGGGCACTGGGTCCCCGGAACTGGAGTTTCGGCCCTGAGAAACACCATGTGGATGATGGGAACTGAACGCGGTCCTCGGGAACACAGCGTCATCTCTCTAACCTCCTTCCCTCCATCAGTCCCATCTGTCTGTCTGCGGCGCGCAGGGTCTTGTTATGTAGTGTAAGGTGGCCTGAACTCGCAACCCTCTCGCCTCAGTCTCTGACGTACTGGGTCACAGGATACACTACCATACCCAGCTACCCAGGTTCATACAGCAAATGAGAGTCAGAAGAGGGGACACGGAGCAGTGTCCCAGCCTGGCCTTCCGCCCAGCGCTGGAGAGCCACGGTAGGCCTCAGAGCCCAGATAGTCAACTCCCGTCACTCAAACATTGATGTGAAATACTTAGCCCCAAATCAAGAGGTTGATGCCCAAATCTCACAAGACTGTGAAGGGCAAGACACAAGACACAAGACAGGGAGGGCCTTCCGCCTCATACTTCACCTTCCGCGTCACGTTGGGGTCCAAGAAGCTCTGGAGTTTCTGGATATAGGTGTGGGGAGGGTTCTTCACCTGGAACCGCTCCTGTAAGGAATCAGGCACACATGTGCACACAGAAACACAAAGGCCGTGGAGGTGCCAGGGAGGGAGGACCTGCAGCGCTGCACAGTGACTGCAGTGGGGAACTCGGCCTCCAGCTGTCGCCGTCCCTAGCATCGCCCAAACCTAGGCTCCTTTCCTTGCTGACTCCTGGGCACTTCCTCCTCCAGTCCCTGCTCCCTGCAGCCTGAAATGCTTTTTTATGTCAGAAACTGTTTCAAGACTCTGCTGCTTACCACGATGCAGACTAGACAGCCGTAACTGGAACTAAAGGGAATATGTGATTGGCTGACAGGTTTGGAAGCCACAGGGAGGGGAGCTTTGCCGGAAGAATCTAGCTTTTGTAGTTCTAAACTCTGCAGCTGGGCTCGGCTAGCTTTGCTGTGTTCCCGATGCCCTGGCAATCACACTGCTCTCTGCTAGGAACTGGACCCCAACAATCAAGCGCTGAAGGCTGTTCTCACCTCTCAGCACCCTTCCACACAGAGCACAGGACTACGCCTCTCTACTCAGGCCCACCCGAGAGGAAACTCAGAACCCCCAGCATCCTGGTCCTGGAAGGGCCTCCACAAACAAGCTCTCTGAAGAGCTCAGGAGAAGAGACGCACAAAAGGACCCGAAAGAATGACATACAGTTAGGAAACAGACTGAAGACAAACAAAAGAAAACTCCAAGAAAAACTGAAATTATGTGATCTAAAAAAAAGACAGAACTTGGGGCTGCAGAGATGGCTCAGTCGTTAAGAGCACTGGCTGCTCTTCCACAGGACCCAGGTTCAATTCCCAGCACCCGCATGGCGGCTCACAACTGCCTGTAACTCCAACTCCAGGGGATCCAGCGCCCTCACAGACAGATATGCACACAAAACACCAATGCATAAAAATACAAATAAATTATTTAAAAAAAAAAAAAAAGACAGAACTTATCAAGTAAAGAACTCAAGCACCAAAGGGCTGGTGTTCTCCAAACCCAGTGCTTATGTAGAGCCTAAGGAGATCGGCATTTTCTGGTGAAAGAGCTTGCTTGGACTTGGACCTCGGAGTCATAATGCTAGCTCACGGCAAGCACAGGACACAGAGAAGAAATCAGCTCGCGAAGCCCTGGGGCCTGTCTGCCTTAGCCCAATCTGGCTGCAGGTTCTTTGACTGAACTCAGGGTTTGTGAGGTAAGATATTTCAGTGTGTGTAGAGTTCCCGACAGGTAACAGGCGCCCAAACGTTAGCTGCCGTGGTTTTGCTCAGAGCCTGAGAAGAAATAACAGACTTGCTCATGACACAGCTCATGACTGCGTGCTGTGTAACACAGCGCCCGCTGTGTCAGGTCCTTCCAGACCCACGAGAGACATCTGAGCCTTGCATTCAAAGCCTCACGTGCAGGGGAAAAGAGCCAGGTGGTGTGTGTTATCAAACCTTGGTTCTCGGCAGAGCAGTGCTTTCTCTTCTTACTCAGCTCTGAGCACTATCTGTGCAAGGATAGCTGCAGTCTTTGACCTCGCTCACATTGAGAGCAGGAGCCGGGGACAAGGGCATCTCCCTCCAACAAGCCCATGGCTGATAGCAAACCCTCCACTGTTTGTCACATGTGGGCCAGAGAAAGATGTCCTTCAGCAGACTCTGCAGGCACAGCCACAGTCCTGGCTGAACAAACCCTTCTGGGAAAACTGCTCTCCTCTCCCATGTCCAACCCGCACAAACCACCATGACATCACTGTCCACTGGACAGCCCCTCCTGGAGCTCAGGCTCCCAACTGTCGTAGCTAGGCAGCCCCTGGAGACAGTCAGCATGCGCTGGGACCCGGCCAGCACTGCAGTCCCACCTTTGGCCTTCTGGTCTCGGCGGACACAGATGGCCGCTGCCCTGATCTTGCCAACCGCGTACCTGATCGCAGATCAGATCCCACTTCTTCTCGTTGTCATACTGTCGCAGGAGCCTGGCCTTGTCGGGAGGCAGGTTCATAGAGCTCTGAGGAGAGAGTCAGGTTAGCCAGCTGAACCCTCCCACCACACCCACACCCGAGGGAAGGAGAGTTGTGAACCCACCCCCACCTCTACCTCCATCTCCCCCATTAGACTTCACTTTTGCTGCTGCTGCTGCTGCTGCGGCTTGGAAAAGGGGGACCCTCTTCCTGCCTCCCCTCCATAACAGCCAAGTTTGGTTGAACAGTATTTTCTAAACTAAAGGTCATGGAATCAATCTAGTGAGTCAAAATGAACCTCATTTGAAATGCGAAGTGCTAATCGGTGAGGTGGCTCATGGGTAAGGGTGCTTGCCACCACGTCTGTCCGAGTTTAATCCGCAGAGCAGAGCCGCACGGCGGGAGTCAAGAACCAGCTCTTGTAAGCTGTCTCCTGACCTCCCTAGGACACAGTGCACACCTGATCCTAACGCCTACACAAAGAGTACACACACGATATTTACAAATGCAAATAAGATTTAAATAGAAGACACCAAGATTCACTGAAAGTAGGAAGCCTGAAGTTCTCTGTAGCCGCTGACATCCCGCACACGATCACATACACACGCGTCATGCTGTGAGAGCACCGTATGTAGCGTGAGGGGTCAAACTGGGAACGGTACTTTATTAAAATCGTTTTTTACTATTTTAAGACTATGTGTTTATGTTTTCGTCTGTGCACGTGAGTGCAGGCGCCCTCGGAGTCCAGAAGAGGGCACCCGACCCTCTGGAGCCGCAGCTAAAGGCAGCCATGAGCTGCCTGAGGTGGTGCTTGCGTTGTCTGCAGGAACAGCACCCATGGGCCCCGAGCCCCGTCTCTCCAGCATAAGACAGCAAAACCCGGAAGCCGCTTTCAGGGCGTGCTTCTGCCATGGCCGAGAGCCGAGCGGCTTGAGTCAGATGCGAGTGAATGAGGTCATTTGTGGCGAGAGAACCGCTCACACACTTTGAGGAAAAACTTACAGAAGTTTAGAACTTTAAAAAAGCAGTAGCAGCAATTTGCTTACTACTAATTTACCACCCCAGTTAATCAATACATGGCGGTGTCCAGACCCCCCCGTTAAGACACCCCAATAAACACTGACGGATAGACCGTGAATCACTTTGTTTTCTTCATCGCTATGCACTAAATGGACAGCACAGTGCAAGGAAGCCCTGCGTCTGCCTGCACAGGGCAGCCTCGCCCACCCCCGCAGCTCCCCTGCGGCCATGACTGCCTCTGTCACAACCTGTGTCTCTACTAACAGTCTGACACTTTGATAAGATCACAGCGCCTACCACCCACCCCTGACTCCAAGATGCCCCACTAGGTGCTACACTGTCTGACCCCCCTGACCTCGGGGCCAGGCCTTCCCAGACCCCAGGCAGGCTCCCTCTCACCTCCACCTGCTACTCTAAGCCTGACCACGGGCTTCACCCATCCCCCTCGTTCCCTCCCCCTCCCCCATCCCCATTATGAATGGCGTATTCAGGATCTCCAAGGAAGAAACAGAAGAGTCCTGGGGAAGGGTCTTCTGTTTAAGGAGCCAAGAGGGAACCCCTGAAGATTTACTTGTCACAGTATCTACCATGCACGTCTCTTCCACACCACTGTGCTGTCTGTGCACTCATCTCACCCCGAGGACTCAACTGCGCTCAGCCTCCTCCTCTCCACACATGTTACAGAGATAGAAGTTGGTGGCGAGTTGGTGGCTATCAGGCCCTGGGAGTAGGTGGCTCATGTCCTGGCTGAAAACAGAATCATTAAGGTTCAAAAACAGGAAGCAGGTTGAGGACTCCAGTTAGCATTTACAAGTGGAAGACCTTGGTTAGAGACACAACTGGCCAGAGGAGAGGCAGGGGCGGGCTTCTCACAGCTTTCCCATGGTTCCTGTCTGCTGCCAGGGAGTCTGCCTGCATCCTCCCCCACGGCTGATACTGAGTCGGTGTAGGACACCCCATCCCTCTGGAACTGCTTTGCTGGTGGCAGTCTCATGTCTCCTTGGAGAGCAGAATGGGAGCAGGGAGGGAGCTTTAACAGACACAAGGTTAAGGCAGGTCCAGATCAGCCTCAGCCTACCCAGCAGGGCACAGGCTGCCACAGCTGAACCTAAGAGAAAGCTAAGCAGAGTCTCCAGACCAGTTCTGGCTCTGTACATCCTGGGCATACAACTGTCATCTAACGGTACTGCTTCCAAGTCTAAGCCAGGAAAATAACTCTTTCTTCCTGTAGAAGAAAAATGCTGGTTTGCTGGTTTTTCTAGTGGTGTGTGTGTGTGTGTGTGTGTGAGCGCGCGCGTGAGCTTAACACAAGTTAGAGTCTTTTCAGAAAAGAATCTGTCTTGAGTCAGACTGCCTTGTGGGCAAGCCTATGTGGCTTTTCCTCAACGATGGATGCAGGCGGGTCTATCCCTCACTGTGGTGTGCCGCCCTCGGAGAGATGGTCCTGCGTGCCTTAAGAAAGCAGGCTGAGCAAGGTGCACGCAGCAAACCAGTGAGCAGCATCTCTCCATGGCGTCTGCACCAGTCCCTCCTCCACACCCCTGCCCTGGCTTCCTCTCTCTGTGGCCTGTGCACCACTGCCTGCCTCCACACCCCCGCCCTGGCTTCCTCTCTCCATACCCCTGCCCTGGCTTCCTCTCTCCATGGCCTGCACACCAGTCCGTCCTCTACACCCCTGCCCTGGCTTCCTCTCTCCATGGCCTGCACACCAGTCCGTCCTCTACACCCCTGCCCTGGCTTCCTCTGATGACACACTGTGATGTGGATTTGTAAGTGAAGACCTCTTTCCTCCTCAGGTTGTTTTCGGTCGTGGTGCTCCCTCACACCAATAGAAACCTGAGGCCCTGGTACAGACAGGAATAGGCTGCTGCTGTGGCAGACATCACATCCTGTCTACACCAACTTCCCCTTCTGCCAACCACTGTGGGCTGTCGTGGCTTCACATCTCCCTGCCAGGTGTGCTGGTGAGGAGATGCTCAACTCTCACCAGGCTTCACAACTGAGCGAAGTCACACCACTCCATCCCCAGGACCCCTAGCTTAAAAACATGGCTGACACATCAAGGACCCGGTCAAAATTTAAATCCTCAAAGAAGATGGAGCCCTGCAGTGTGGAAATAGGTGGCAAAAGCATGAAGTGGGCCTATCCACAGGCCACGTTCTCCTGTCTAGAGCTTCAGTGGCTCTGGACAGAGGCCCAGCCTTCTCTGTTTTGTCAGGGTGGAAAGTGTGAAGGGAAGGAGGTAGATAAGTACAAACCCTCAACCTCTAGCATTCTTGCAAAGCAAAGCACTGATGGTGGTGGCGGGAGCCAGTCGCCAAGGCAGAGGACCAGACAAGACCGTGAAGGCTCTTGCCCCCATCTGATGATGTGTATGATCTGGCAGGGTCCAATGTCCAGAGGACCCTGGCTTCCAGAGACAGCTAGGGGGTAAGCCTGACAGAGCTCTAGACTCTTGCTTCCCCAAGCTTCTTGGAAGCTTGCTTCCCCAGCGTCTTCCTTCGGTAGTTCCTTGGAGAAGCTATGTTCTTGCTAAGTCCCTGATGCCGTCTTGCTGAACAGGAAGAGGGTGGAGGGCACCTGATGTGGAGCTAGAGAGCCCAGGATCCACTTCACTGGGCCCAGCCATCCAGTGGAGCTGACCTCGCTACCTCACAGGGTTTTCTGAGCATCGGATGATGCACATTTTATACCTGCACACATCTGGAACATGGGGAGGACTGGCAAAGTCCCCTCCCTCCTGGAAAGCCCATGTGGCGTCTGGCATCTGCACACTTGCCTCTTGCTTCTGGGTTGTCTGCTCCCACCCTCCTTCAGCAACTGCTGCTCGACACCCTTTTCAACCCCTCTCTGGCTTCCTCCAAGACCAGATCAATTTAAACATCCCCGCCTTGACAGGAGAGGAACACACACCCCAGGAGGGAGGAAGGGAGACAAATCGCAGCCAGAACAGTCCAACAGGAGATAGGAGAAGGGGTTGAGAAGAAGCTGAGATCAAATTGAAAGAACTCTGGATACCGATCTCTACGCCAGAGGTCACCAGCTAGAGGCCTCATCGTGAAGGTCCATGGTGGGAGAGGCTGAGACCTGGGGGTCTGCTGCTTTCCAGCAAGGCTGCTCCGGCTGGCTTCCTTCTTGGGGGACTGTTTCACTTCACCCCAACCTGGTCCCTGTCCAGCCTAGGAGAGCTAGTGAGGAGGCAGGGTTCCACTCTCAGAGGTTTCCATCCCCTGCCTGCCGTGTACCCCAAGCCCATTTGCCCTACTCATTTCTCTCCCACTGCAGGGAAAGGGAAATGCCGGACATTTGGTGTTTCCTTAAAAGCTGCATGCTCACCCTGGGACTGGCCCCTACTCCGCCAGTCTTCTTGGACCAAGCCTGGGGAAAACCCAGTACACACAAATAGGAAGCACCCAAAATCCCCTGCTCCGTTGCTTCTCTTGGTCCCAGCTGATCATGACAAATCTAGGACAGACATAAAAACGGAACAACTCCTAAGACAGGCTAGAAACACCCGAAACATCCCTGGGGAAGAACCGCGAGGGCCCAGGGACGGGGTATTTACTCTCAGCAAAAACAGAGTTAGTGATTTCCCTGTTTTCTCTTGCGGAACCTCCTCCCAACAGGTGTCCTGAGCTGGACCTGTCTCCAACACGGATGCTCCAGGCCCTGTGCTCAGGCCATAGGATGGGGACTCCTGGAGAGCTGAACCCAGGGCTTCCCTACAGGGACACGAAGTGCTTCCTGGGTCCCAGGTGCTTCTGGACATGCTGCTGTGCCCCTAGATGCAGTGCCGCCAAGGCCTCCCGGCGTCTGCTGGTGGCAAGTGGCGAAGAAGCAAAAGATTGGAAGTTGAGGAGGCTGCGAGAGGAGAAGCTAACACTGTGCCCGGCCTGCGTCCCTGATGAGATCCCCTTCACCAACCAACAAGTCTCAAAGCCAGTGACAAAGCTGGCAACGCAAGGCACAGAAGCCCATGGCCAGGCCTCAGCAGGATCAGCCCAGCCAGCCTTCCACGCGTCTCCACTGGGAGGCAGTGGGCACAGCTGTGGCCAGCTGGGCCCTGCAACCAAAGGGTGGGAGCTCAAGAGGTAGGAGGCATCAGCCCCTCCCGCCTTGGCCTCTTGGCGGCCACAGCCAGCCGGCTGCAGTAGCAGCTCCCAGACAATGAGAGCTATTTTCAGCCAGAGCTTTAACAGAAGCCAGCTGGCTGGTGCGCAGGAGCCCTCCTCCGCCCAGCCCGCGGACAGCGGCTGCCGCCCTCTGCATCAGTGTGGATCTCACAGCTTCAGCACGGCCCCTCCCCAAAACTGCAATCCTGTCGAAAGGAAGCAAACAAATCAGAGCCCGACCAGAGGTCCAGACTAACATTAGAAAATCCAGACATAGGCAACGCAGCAGCGCCTTCAAACACCCACACGGTTCCCCAGGCCCACTGGCTGGGCAGTGCGGGGAGGAGATGAAAGCGTGGACAGCGGGCGTCACTGCAGCCTCACTGCCAAGCCTGGGAAACGGAGCTCAAGATGGCTCCTCGCTCAGCTTCCTCTGTCCTGTCCAGAGCAGGGCTTCGGAGGGTGAGTCCAAGTCAGGGGCAGAAGATTCTGGACAAGAGCTGCCCTACTCCAGAAGGAAGGGCAGAGCACGGGCAGCAACCTGACTTGATGGAGGTGGGCAGACAATCCAGCAAGACCCATGCCCAGCAGCATCTAAAACAGGAGCAGGGCGAGCGACAGCCACCTCCCTGGAGCCTGAGACGCCAACCCTCTCCTGCCAAACTGTACAAGCTCACAGGGCAGCGACCCAACCCCCACCCCACTCCTTCATCCCTTAGAAAGGGACCCACGGCAGGAGTACACAGGGGACCTTTAGAGCTGTAAAGCTATAAAGCTGTAGCTCTCCTATACAGCCCGAGGCCTGAGCTACCATCAGACAGACGGAAAGGGAAGTCGCTGGGCTCCTCGAGGCAGGCGCTCTTCTCTGACTGTCTGCAGTGGCTCAGGTCTGCTTTCTGGGTCTGTTTTAATTGAAGCCATCATTTTGGGAACAAGCTGCCAGCACACAACTATGTCTGGAGAACGTGCTCCTGTGGTCACCGACGACTCTATAACCAGAAATGACTTGCTGAGCCGTTACGGGCCAAATCCCTAAGCAGCCAGGAGGAAAAGAAATGGATTCACCAGATGTC
Organism: Cricetomys ansorgei; assembly: GCA_026225945.1. Lineage (NCBI taxonomy): Eukaryota > Metazoa > Chordata > Mammalia > Rodentia > Nesomyidae > Cricetomys > Cricetomys ansorgei. Next base: position 430,058 of record JAMJFZ010002046.1, on the reverse strand, counting down.
TCCAGCTGAGCGCTGAGATTCACACCAGACAAGTCAGATAAAGAAAGGTCCTAAGGCAAGCACCTCACAAAGAGATGACTTTTTCCAACAATTATATCCCCCGAGGCCTCTTCTTCACCTTGGAGGACTCCTCTACTGGATGCGGAACAGGCAGAGGAAATGGCAAAGTCCCCAGTACCAGGAAGGCCCAGGCTCACACTGCCGCTACCCGACACCTAACGTCAGGTAACCGTTACAGCGCCCGGCCCCAGCTTCTGGCTGAAGACCCCTTCTACCACGGCTGAGGAGTACCCAATTTCAGATGAAGTTGCTGATGTCATTTTCCAACTGAGCTGTTGGCCCTCCTTAAGAAACCACCACCACAGCAACTTGATCCACCCTCTGGCTCCTCAGCCCCTCCTCGTGGTTAGCCAGACCCACAGACTCCCCAGTTACGCAGAATGGAAACTATTCCAATGTGGGTGACAGGTTTTCCAGAGCCAAGGAGTCGTGGGCACAGCTTGTCACCCTCAATTAGCCAACCGGGGTCCTCGCTCTCTCCCTGGGACTCCCTGGGAGCCCAAAGAGGCAAGCCTCACTACTCAGGCAACTCAGTAGTTGGGGGGTCACATCCCTCTCTCTTCTGAGGCCCGAGGAGTCTCCTCACAAGGCCTTTTATCTAAGCCTTCCCTTCCTGCCCACTACTATTCACTCAGCCCTCAGGGGCACTGAGCCTTTTAGCTGACATCGCTACTTCTAGCACTTTCTTTCCCCCTCCCCAGAAGGATGAAACTTCCAAACACCCAGACACATAAGATAAATCGCGTTTTTTCTTGAATTGGAAATACTCTGTCTCCTTATCATTTACAAAACAGAAGTCCTTGGCTGGGTTGACCTAGCACTTAACCAGAAAGAGCTTGAAGCTTCCACCCAGGCTGGCCTCAGCATCTCTGAACAGCTTTCCCTCTGGGCGCTCATGGAACAACTCTCTTGCTATTTCCTGGCCCCCAAATCTGCCGGTGACCAATGCTTCCTCGGCCTTCTAGATCCCTCCTACCTTTCCCAGTTCAACAGCTGTCACAAGTCACTCCCAAATAATCACAAGTAAAAACCACACAGCAAGGCCCGCTTGCTTTTATATCCCCCCAACTTCTCGTCCCCCTCAGCAATGCTTAGCTCCCCTTTTCTCTGTCGCTCTCTCTCACTGACCACGTGGAATGTCAACAGCATCGTACACAGTCTCTGAGAAGCATGAGAGGGATGAGGCAGATTCTTCTCTCTGTTCTGTTTGCAACTGGTTAGAACACGAAGACTTAACTTTGCGGCTTAATTTTGGCAGCTACTTTGAACCGAGAGAGATGACTCTGGAATTGACGCTGTATAGTAACAGAGAGAGGAGCCTCTGGGGCGGAGACGGGCGCTGCGGTAGAGCGCTTACTTGCCTAGCTTGCATGAGGCTCTAGGCACAAACCCTGGGGCTGGACAAAGAAAAACTAAAGCAGCGGCTGCTGTCACGCCAGCAGGCATGGTGCCACACACTGCAATCCCAGCTACGCGGAAGGACGAGGCAGGAGGAGTTCACAAACAGCCAGGGCAATTTGGCAAGACTATCTTGGAGAAGAAGGGACGGGCTGGGAGGGAGGAGGGAGAGAAAATTCTTCCTTGTTACTGGTGCCTCGGACCATTAGCACAATCTGAGTGTACTCTATGTGGTGTATTTTCTTGTCTGTTTCCTCTGTTCATCTATTCACAACTAGAACAGGAATTCCTAAAAGCAAAAATCAGGCTTCTGGCCTGACTCGTGTTGGTGCTTAGTAAGAGACTGCCCGATGCCCAGCCTTCCACCAAGTCCCTTGAATTCCTCGTTCCTGTCCTGTCCATTCCCTGGCTACTTGAGGACAGAGAGTATTCTCTTAATGTCTCACCACTGTCTAGAGACTTCTGGACACCCAGCTATACTCTGGCTTTTGTGTTATAGCTCAACTAACTTTTTTTTCCCTTTTTGTTTCTTTGGTTTTTTTTTTTTTTTTTTTTTTTTGGAGCCAGGGTTTCTCTGTTGTAACTCTGCTGTCCTGGAACTCACTCTATAAACCAGGCTGGCCTTGAACTCACAGAGATCCAGCTGCCTCTGCCTCTCAAATGCTGGGATTAAAGGCCTGTGCCATCACTGCCCAGCAACTAACTTTCTTTTTAGGTTACTTTTCCCTTAGTAAACTCATGGGTCTCATTCAGAGTCTCAAGTAAAAAAAAACCTAACCCTATTCTCTTCCCTTTCCTTCTCTGTAACCAGATTCGAGCTTTTTATAGCCTGCTAGACAATGGCTTTTGGGCACAGGAGTCACCACCAACTCAAAGATTGATCAATCCCATTTCTCCATGCATACACTCCTGTTCCTCCTGCCCTGTCACCTCAGCCCACAGCAGGCCAGACCCTGCTTCTTCTGGCAAATCTTCCCCAAGTGACAGATTCCAACAGTCTCCACACAGTTATTCATTCTTTTAAAATGTGGTCATAGAGTTGTGACTTAAAACTAATGTCCCTTCACCCTTTCTTGGACATTCAATAAACATCCTTATGATGACTCTGACACCTCTGGACACCTTGGAAGACTGGGGCGGGGTGGGGGGAGCCCTGGTCGATCACGCATGACTTGTGTATCCTTGGGAAAGGATTTCATGTCTGTGAGACCCAGTCTCCTCATGTGTAATTGGAGACGGTGCCTACCTAGCAGAGTCGCTATGGGCACTAGGAGTTAGATTAGCACATGTAAGTATCAGAACCCACTAGAAAATGTCACATATAATACAAACTTCGCTCAGGCTTTTCATTCCAACAGTTAGGAAACTACTACATACCAAGCACTAAACCAGAATCTGGGACTAGGGAAGATAAACAAGGAGTGGTTGCTATCTGTGGAACGCTTATATCCTGAGGCAAGGTCAACCAGAAAACCAGGGTGAGCTGTGGCTGGCTCTCGGAGGAAGAGGCAGAGGTTGCCCAAGGGATCCCAGGGAGATAGCATCTGAGTAGATGAGGAAGCAAGCAGGGATTACTGGAAGAAAGGTTTCAGGATTCTGTACTAAGCACCAAGCAGGGGGCTCAGGTAAAGCACCAGAGAAGGCGGCCATACTTTAGGTGGGGACATGGTATCAGCAGATGTGTGGGAAACGATACCGGGGCAAATCAGGAGTCTCCAAGTGACCTGCTGCGCGTTGAGCCATTATTGTGGGCAGAAAACAGCCGGGTAACCAGGGGGCCCATGAGCTACTAGGTAAGCAAGCAGGAATGAGGACAATGCTGCTGTTTAAATCACAACAGCGACAGTGACAACCTAGCATTTATTGGGAGAACTGTCACGAGCTCTTACTCTAGGCATTACCTGGCCTAATTCTCCAACACCCCTGTAAAACAGGGGTTATTTTCCTTGTTTGATGGGTGAGACTAAGAAAGGCTGTGGGACTCGCCTGGGGTCACACAGTGTGTGAAAGTATGTGAAAGTGCGGGAACTGGACTCTAGCTCCGACCCCAAACCCTGCACTCTCCTCACACAGCCCTACTGGGACAAGGAAGTCTTAGGGCTCCTGAGCCTTTCTCAACTGCATGCCCTCCAGGGCTGGCCTGGTAATTATAGTTTTCCTCATGACCCTCCCCCAACCAACAACCCAGACCTCTACAGACTATTCCTCTGAGCTTCTGCAGGGTTTATTACCCTGTTAGCAACTGCATGCAAACATTTCTTTTCTTACTTCATTTTCATTCATAATCATGAACTTTATACTCCAGCTACGTGGAGAGGAATAAGGAAAATGTGGGCCCTAAAGAACCACAGCGAGAGCACTTGGGAGGCAGAGGCACGGCGATATCTCTGAGTTCAAGGCCAGCCTGGTCTACATAGCAAGTTCCCAGACAGCCAGGGCTATAAAATATAGACTGTCTCAAATAAATAAATAAATAATACTGACAGAACAAAAGCATCAGAAGATATTTCAAGTAGGTGGGGTGGAGGTTTCCCCCTGAGCTATGGAAAGAGTGGTCTGGTGGTTAAGATGCACACAAGCCAAGAGCATCAGAGCTGCCCCATGTCAGCAATAGCTAGCTTCTTGCTGGTCTTGCTTTACCTGGACCAAAGCGCTGTGTGGCTTCCATGGGGCTCAAGTCTCCCTTCGCCTTCCCAGAGACCACAGGCTTTGCCATTCAACGACTCTGTCTTGAGGGGTGCAGGGTGAAACTGGGACCCTATTAACATTGGTCCAGCATTTTCCATGAACAAGATGACAGAACATGGATACTTCAGGACGAACTTCTCTACCTCAAAATTCTCCCTGTAGACAGACGTGAAGCCAACGCCACTCTGGAGTATGAGGGACCCACCTTGGCACACGAATCCTAGAATAAGTCTGTGAGAAAACAAACTCTTATAACCAAGTCTTTTGTATCCAGTGCTCAGAACAGAAAAGTTTCCTCCTTTCTTTGGACCTTTGTCTGCCAACAGCTCAAAGGAGACAGTGCCCGGGGACTTGTCTTTAGTGACGTCAGAGAACACTGGGGTTGAACACAGATGGCAGCATCTGCACAGCCTCAGTCTTCTGTCTACAGCCTCCAGTGCCTTCTACACCCACACTGTGCCGGGTGGGGGACCTGTTTTTGTTTACGTTTTTATTGTTTGTGTTTGGGAAGATGAGTGTGTGTGCACGCACATGTGTGTGCAAATCTGAGGCCAACTTGCCGGAGTCAATTCTCTTCTACCATGTGTGTTCCAGGAACCAAATACATTTTTTTACCCATGAAGCCATGTCACCAGCCCAGAAAATGTTCTGCCTTGCAGAAACTCTTATACACTAACAAAGAGAGGGGAAGCTGCAGGTTTTGAATACCTACTCCAGGCCAGGCACTTCGCTGGACCCTTAATTATACTTCACAGGAAAAATACTTTTTCCTCGGTTGTTCACTGTTCACCTCTGCACGATCTCCTTAGCCAGAGCGTCCACTGGACTAGGGTAGAAGCGCACTTTTCCCAGGCCAGGGTATGCGGTACGTGCAGGAGCCACTTAGGAGACTGGGCTGGCGGAGAAGACGGGACAGACTGGCGGGAGGCAGCACGCCGGCTCACCAGGGCGCTCGTCTTGGCCCAGCGTTGACTTTCCAGGAGTCTCCTAATAAATCCAGGAGCTTATTATCCAACCATAAAACTTAATGAATCCCTTCCTACTTCTAAACACATGTGGGAAGGGCATGACTCCTGCTTTATAGAAGGGTAAGATGAGGCCCAGCCCGGGCACCTATCTGTCACGTAGCCCAGCAGCCGGGAAGGGCATTCCAAGTCCCCTGCCTCTCCTTGCTTTTTGAATGGCTCTTAAGTGGGGCAAGACCACAGAGCCTCCTGGCTTCTACCCTTTTTGGGAGGAACCATAATGAACTCAGTCCACTCAGTCTCTGGGCAGTCTTCCAATGTCACCCTTGTGCTTTCAAGGCCACGGCTTGACAGGTCACAGCTACCCACACCTTGATGTCCTTTTATCTTACTTGCACTGGTCTTTTTGTATTTCACTGGATTATGCAACTGGATGAGAAAACATCCCTGTAATTGGCCTACTGAGAGCTCCTTTCCTGTGATCTAAGGAGACCCTGAGGGACTGGAACGTTAAATAGCTCAGTGGTTAAGAGTATTGGCTGCTCTGCCAGAGGACATGGGTTCGACTCCCAGCACCCACATAAAGACTCCCAGCCATCTGTACCTCCAGTTTCAGAGGATCCCAACGCCTTCATCTGGCTTCTGCAGGCACCAGGCGAGCACGTGGTGCAGAAACACACACAGGCAAACTACCCGTATACATAAAAATGTTTTTAACGTATGTGTGACGTCATTAAAGAATAAAGAGACCCTGAGTAGCTTTGGCCACGTGTAGTGACATACACCTCTAATCCTCGACCAGGGAGGCAGAGGCAGATCCTGCCCACCAGGGCTACACAGTGAGACCTCAAGGGTCTGGCACTCCAGGTGCCATATTCACTCAGGATCAAAGATTGGAACGGAAACATTACTAAGCATTTCACATGCTGGGAACTTGTCTCAAATTATCTCACTCACCGCCTGCCCTCAGCAACCCCGGAGGTAAACGCTTTCACCTGTTAGCCCAGGACGGGAAGAACTACAGATCAACTGGGCCACACAGAAGGTCAAGGCCACATAGAAAGTACTAGAACCCAGACTTAAGCCTAGATACATAGTTTCCAACATGCAAGCTCTTATGAAGTGGCACGGGGTGGGGGTACAACACTCCCTTTCTAATTCGGGGAGACCAGCTACGTCTGACAGCTCTGATCACCAAATGATGCCGTCTTGCCTAGCAGGACTGAGTGAAGCCAGCTGAGCGAGACGTGTGTAGATACACCTGAGGTTCAAAGCTTCTCAGTAAGAGCTGCTATGCAGAACAAGCGCAAAGGAGTGGTCCTCTAGACACAGCCTGGACTTCCAGCGGCGTAACAGCTTACATTTTACAAAACACTGCAGTAACAGTGCAGGCTGTGCTAAGCATGCTGGCACAGACCTTTGATCTCAGCCTTTGGGAGGCAGAGGCAGATCTCTGTGAGTTCGAGGCCAGCCTGGTCTACAGAGTGAGTTCCAGGACAGCCAAGAACTGGCTGTGAGAACTTGTTTGAAAAACAAAAAACACCTCAGGCTTTGGAAGCAGGGGATGACTCAGATTTGAATCTTGATCAGGAGACCCTGACTAGGATCATAAATCTGGGTCACTTGTTTTAAAATATTTGTCATGAGACACTAGAAAAATTATCACAGTTTCTGAGCCTCAGGCTTTCCATCTGTAAAGTACGGACTATGACTACCCCTTCATCAAGATGCTTTCAGTACATGCACACGTAGCTGAGCAGCTAATCCAGGAGACAAGTTCATTACCTCCGAGAAGCCAACCGCTTTCTAGGTTAGAGCAGCTGCATACTATCCAGGGACTTACGGTGCAGGCAAGACCAGAATTCAGGGAGACAGGACAGAAGCGCTGACTAAGCTGCCCTACAGTCAGAACAGCCTCGGGAATCTGGGACAATTCCACCCAACTTGCAGGGCCACAGTTTGGTTATCTGCAGAGATCTGAGGAAGATGCCAGACTATTCTAGCATTCCTGGCTTACCTCAAATCTCTCACTTTCCCAGCTGCCTCTGACTTCCTTGGGCTCAACCTGTGGTCTGCAAACCTGAGGACTCACTCCGCCATAAGTCACCTTCCAGTCTCCTTACCACTGCAACAACTCCCCTTTGCTGTCCAGGACACTGGGCAAGGCCTTTAGTGCCTCCCAGCTCCTGAAGGGCTAGGCTGTAGGAACAGAAAGGCCTCCAGTTTTACTTGGCCAGCACACAGTGACCCTCAAATACACAGTCTATCCCCGAGATCTCTCGAGCTCCACGATAAATCTCTAGCTTCCCAGTAGACACTATTCCCAGATACCCATGGTTCTGTGGCTTCACACGTCTCAGACCAGCCTTACCTCTTCCTGTTCTCAGGCTGCTCTCCCATTCTCCAGCTCTATTTAACTAATCTCGCAAGCTAGAAACCCCAGGCGCCGTCCTGAGTTTCCATTCTCTCCGCTCCGTGCTCCCGATGCCGAAGCTGACCAGTCTTGAAGATTACATCTGTCTACGGTGTCTACTGCCGAGGGGCCTCCCACCACCACCACCTACTACTTATTGCTGATTTCTTCCAGGGGGCTCATGGGACTGAGCATGCCACTCTCCGGTTCCTTCTACGTGACACGCAAGGCTCCTGACCACAGCTGTACTAACAACAGCATGGAGCTGCTCCGAGAAGACTCTGAGCACATCTACTCTGTCTCCTCTTCATGCCTTTGACCATGCTGTTCTTTCTCTCTCCTCCTCTGTCCAGATCCTATCAGTCCTTCGGCCAACAGAGATTTCCTCCTGCAGGCAGGGCTCCCTAAGCCCTACACCCATGCCTCCAGCTGATCTACACCTAACTACATAATGTAATTATGTGTTCAGTGGGTTTGCCTCCCCTTTAGACTGAACTCCTGGGGATAGACACTGTCTTAGTCATCTGTAATTCTCTGGCAATTAACGCAATCCTGAGCCCTCAATAAATGCCTGCCGAGTGAATGAGTGCCACACCATACACTGAGACTTTGATGGCTGAAACGCTGTCCCCGACCCTGTCTCTTGGCAGGGTGGATGACACATCGGCCAAGTTCAGCTCACTGCCTCAGATCAGGGCCCCTGCAGGAAACCGAAGGGGGTCTTCACCAGCCTTGCTCAGAGAGAAGGTGGGAGGAGTAAGCTCTGTGCCTTGAAGAAACCAGAAGCAGCTGGCAGCACCGGGGCAACAGGTACAGACAGTTTCTTTATAGTTCTGAGAGGGGTCAACTGAGGCCAAGTGCCGCCGGACACGCCTCAGCCGGCCACCCAGGCCCAAAGCTGATGTGCACAACTCCTAACATGGATGTTTTGGGAAAGGACAGATAAATGCTTTGGGAACACACCAGAACCCACTGCTCTAATGTACAGGAGATTCCCAACTCCTCAGTCACCCCGTGCTAGCAGTAATTAAAAGCCCAAAGGAAGCAATCAAGAGCGACTGTTGGACTACTAATCTGAAACTCAGACCAGATGCACCCAGATATAACCTGCAGATGGACGCGAGGGCTTCAGAGAACAGGTTCGCCACGCACGGCCTGCCTAGGACCTTCGGATGACGATGCTGCGTGAAGCCCGTCCTCCGAGGGGAGGAGGACAAAATAACCGCGACCACAAGCGGAAGTCTGCGGAAGTAGGGACTCTTTCCCAGCTGTGTATCCCGGTCCACCCATCCTGGAATGTCAGCCCCGAGGTTTGCACTGAGAGAAAGATGTAGGATCTCCAGCCCGGAAAGGGAATCCACATAACAACCCAGAATTCAATACAGTGCCTGAGCACAGTCCTCAGCCGGCTTGTGATGCTGGTCTGGCCTTGGTTAAGAGCCCCAAAGTTCAAAATGTCCTTAGAACCAGAACCTTCCATGGTTTCACCAGAAACAAAACGCACTAAGCGGCAGGCTGACCCTGGTCCCTGCAGTCTCTAAAGCCTACGGACAAGTCATGATTAGTCTAACATCAGATGGCAAAGCAAACTGGCAAATATGGTGGGTAGTTCAGTGGTTTTGCAACTTAGAGGTACAGGAAACACAATCTCTGCCCACGAATAGTATTTCATACTTCCTTCCTGCTTTAGATTATATGTGTGAATGTTTTGTATATGTATGTGTAGCACATGCGTGCCCAGTGTCCACGGAGGTCAGAAGAGGGAATCAACCCCAGGAACTGGAATTACAGATGATGTGAGCCACTGTGTGAGTACTGGGAATTGAACCCAGGTCCTATCCAAGAGCAATGTTCTTAGCTGCTGAGGCACCTCTGCAGCCCCACTAATTCGTATTTCTTGAAATTTTCATTTGGCTTCCCAATTCCAGACCCCTGATTCAAAAGGTTAATGGCTTTAGAATATTCCTTCTTGGATTAGTGGAGTGCCTGCCTAGCATGCATACAGTCCTGGGTTTGATGCTCAGCACTGCATGAACTGTGCACGCTGGCCGAGCATGCCTTGTAACCCCAGTATTTGGAAGGCGGAAGCAGGAAGAACAGAAATTCACCCTTGACTACGTAGGGAGTTTGAGATCAGCCCAGGACATATGAACTCTGACTAAAAAAAATTTTTTTCTTAATATTTATTGAGCACCCCACTATGTCAGACATTGCCTTGGGTCCTCGCATGTGTCATCTCACCCTTATGAAGTCCCGAGAAGGGGAGTATCATCGCCCTTATCATACCGGTGAAAAAGCTGAGGTTCAAGGAAGCTGAGAGCTGCCCAGAGTCAGAGTTAATAAACAGCAGCATTAAGATGCAAATCCAACACTGGGAGATGGTGGTGCAGGCCTGTAATCCCAGCACTCAGGAGGCAGAGGCAGGAAGATCCCTGTGAGTTCAAGGCCAGCCTGGTCTACAGAGTGAGTTCTAGGACAGCCAGAGTTACAACAGAGAAACCGTGTCTCAAACACCTCCCTCAAAACAAGAACAACAAAATCCAAGGCCCCTTAGGTCCTGTAAAGTACAGCCAGAACCCAGATGAGGAGGGACCCCCTGTACCCCGTGCAGCTGCTTCCCAGGCGCAGCTTCATGTCCTCTGTCCAGAACACGGTCACTTTTAGAAACTGAGAATCAGACTGGAGAAGTCCTGAGAGGACAAGCATCTATTTACAGTTAATCAGCACCCTGCCGCCCTGCAGACAGTCCTGACATTTGGAGCCAGGAAGAAGCAACCACAGGCCCTGACTGGGGCCACCTGGGACTAGGAACAGTGGGCCCCCGAGGGGCCCTGCCCCCGCTCTCAGCCAGGCTGAGGGAGCCTCTTCCTCAGAGACAGCTCAGGCGCTGGGATCTGGAGCCGAGGCTCACAAGTGGCCTTCCACCTTTTCTTGTCCGTCAGCCACAGAAACTACCTGGCCACCTTGTGTAAATGCGGCTCGCTGCTCCCTGCCTTCCTTTGTCCACGGGGTACTAAGCGTTACGCACTGTACATTTATTTATACAATGTGAATTCTGAGGCCAGTGTCTTTGTCTCCCTCGCTCACCGTGATATCACCAATGTCTAAAATACAAAAGCCTTCTGTGTGTTGAACAAACGGATGGATGGTGGATGATGTTAACGCAATCAAACAGAAGAAACAACCCAAGAGACAAGTCTGAATAACACTTCCTAGGAGACCTATCAAGCCTAGGGTTGGTCCACGCTCCCTCCAAATACCTGCCTTAAAGCCCCCACGTCTCATCACCCTGCAGGAGCCCTTACGGGGCCCACAGCAGGTTCTAAAGCAGAACCTGGAGCTCCGCCTGGGGAGGAGACCTGCTTCTCAGTAAGTACAGCCCAGGCAAATTAAAAGCTCCCTCTTCACTAAATCCACTGAGCTTTAGTTACAGGTCGCACTTCTTATTTTTGTAACCGGCCAACCCACCAAATTATAGGCCCAGGCCATGGGTAGGCACGCCAAACACTGGGGCCAGCCTAGAAGAGACACTGCCCCTTTTGGCCTGAGGACAAGTACAAGCGTAAGGGCTGAGCACCAGTCAGACCTGAAAAGATAAAGAGGGCCATCCCAACCCAGCAGAGCCTAGAGAGCAACCCAGCCCTCAGGCAGGCTGCTGACCAGAGCAGGACAGAGTCCAGGACTCCCACAGCGAGCCCAACACGATGACACGGGGCAAGGCACTACCATGCCTGAACGCTATCCCCACAACTCACTTGCAGACTTCTTACTCCCCACAGGTCTGGGTCCTGATCCTTCCAGACCTTGTTAGATCCTCGTCACCCCACCTGGCCTTTCGGTTCCCCGAATGTGCAGTTGTTTCCCTTCTCCTAGAATTTCATTGTTTTAAAAATAACAGGGTTTCTTTTGTTTGTTTAAAAGAAAGCTCCCCGAACACACCTCAGATGTTAGCACACGGCCATGACGATTGATGGAGAACGGGTCCTGCACGGAAACCACCGAGTTCACTGAAACAGGCCGAGCAAGCGCTGAAGGTGCTACAGTAGCGGCAGTTCAGAAGAGGGGCCGTGAGAGTAGTCCAGTGACTCCCAGCTTGGGCGGCTAGCTAGGAAGGGGTACTCTCACCCCCCCCCCCCCCCCCCCCCCCCCCCCCCCGCCTCCCAACTAACGCATGCGCACCAGCAGCAGCCAGAGAGTAACACCGGCCAGTATCACGGTAACAGTGAAACGCGTCCGTGAGACTCTCCCACAGTCGAAGCATTTGGTATGTTTGCATGTACCCGCGTGTCTGTGCACACGGATATGCACACGTGTGCACATGACTGTGGAGGCCAGAGGTGGGCACTGGGTGTGTTCCTCAGTGGGTCTCCATCTCGTTGAGACAGGGTCTCTCACTGAACCTGGAGCTCAAGGATTCTGCAAAACTGGCTTAACACCAAGACCCAGGGACCCTCCCGTCCCCCAGCACTGGGATTACCGCACATGAACACCTTGCCCATTTCCTACATGGAAACTAAAGCTCAGACTCAGGCCCTCATGCTTGCAGGGCAACTAATTTACCAAGTGAGCCACCTCCCCAGCCCCAACACCGTTAATAACACAAACCTAGTAAGACGTCCTTCCACCTTTAAAGAAGGCAAGATGGATTTAGAAATGAAAGTGAGCTTAAATGGAAACATCAACACACAGTTCAAGTGTACCATGTGGGGCCATTTTCCTTCCAGTTTCAAAGTATTCTGACTTGCTAACCTCTGAGGATTAAACGTTTATTTCTCACATATCTCAACCATCTCAACTTTTAATGAGAAAACTCATGAATGGCCAGGGACCACTTACCAACTAATCTCAGAACTCTCTGTAGCGGTGGTCCGCCCTGACCTACGCTCCCGTAACTAGGCTTCCTGGCTGCTCTTCACAATGGCTGGCTCATTCTCCCTCCTTACTCTCCTCTCATGCTGCTCTTGCCCGGAGTAGCCTCTCCTCTTCTTCTTCTTTTTTTTTGAGAGAGTGTTTCTCTGTTGTAAGTCCGGTTGTCCTGGAACTCACTCTGTAGACCCTGGTGGCCTTGAACTCACAGGGATCCGCCTGCCTCTGATGGGATTAAAGCCGTGCACCACTGCCCGGCAGCCTTCTCTCTTCTGACTAAGCGTGTCGTTTAAGACGAGACTTAGAGCCGTGTCTGATTTCCTATCAGGAATACATGCTTCCCTGACCAAACCCAAGACACACGCATGCATGCTGAGCATTCTTCCAATGAGCTACATCCCCGGGCCCTCAAGAGTCCTCTTTGTTTCTTAGAAACATGTAACTGAGCGAGGCAAATTGTACTCTCTTATGAAGAGAGTAACTTTAAAACACGGAAGCCTCACAGACAACCTGACAATACATATGTGGCTTAATGCTCCAGTTTAAAACAGTTTTCAATACTAGTTTTTTCTCTCCAACTCAGGTAGCGCCATCTACACCTGTGTATACTCCAAGGCGCTAAGGGGAGAGCCGTGTCCAGAAGGGCGTGAGCACAGACATCCGGAGTGTAGTCTTGCCAACCTAAATGAGCTCCGTGCTTTGCTCTCTTAATCTATTCCTTCTCTCCCAAAATCATAATCCTATTTGTGTTTGCTTATTCTGGGTTTTGTGAGACAAGATTTTTGCTACATATCGCAACCTGCCCCTAAACTCATCACACAGCCCAAGCAGGTACCGAACGCACGGTGAGGCCCAGGATGAGCGGGACCTGATCCTCCTGCCTCCGAGTCACCCAATCGCATGTACCACACATTTTTTTGGACAGGTTCTCATTATCCTAGGCCGTCCTCGAACATGCTATATAGGTGGCTGGCCTTGAACTACTGACCCTCCTGCCTCCATCTCCCAAGTGCTGAGATGTCAGGCACCACCATGCCCAGCTGCAAGCACAGAGAGATCAATTCTGCAAAGAGCAGGAGTTAAGAACGTGAACTCTGGAGCCAGTGTGGCAGTTCGCAGCCATAACCTCAGCACTCAGGAGGCTGGGGCACAGGTCAGACCCCTGTGTGGGCTGCCGAGTTCCGGGCTATTCCGGAGCTGCGGTGTGAGATCATGTTTCAAAACAAACACAGCACAGCTTTGGAGTCCGAAGGCTTGGATTCAAATACTGACAGCTTTCTATTTAATCCTGAACCAGTTAACCTTCCTGGACCTCAGTTTTGCCATTTACAAAATAGAAATAACTGCCTTGGGCTGGGGTGTAGCTTAGTGGTAGAGCCTGTGCCTCGCGTGCTTGAGGCCTGCGTTCAGCTTTAGGGTGCACAAACAAAAACTAAGATCAAGCAAACGGAAACAGAAACCTTGCTTTATACAGTCATGGGATGAAATGAGATGGTTTACGCCAAGGGATTGCTTGGTGCTCACATTCCATTACCATACAATGAATGTTATTAAAAATTATCCGGAAGATGCCCTTGGCGGAAGGTCACTGGATGTCATTTGCCCTCCTCCCGATGTGGCCACATTCGTTACATCCTCCTGTTCTGTTTTTCATTATTTAAAAACGCTATTAGTTATCCTCTTCCTAAGAGACAAGAATCTAGAGAAAATTACTTCCACAGGGTCAGAGCTGTTGAGCCGACTCAGTCTAGAGCACAGGACTGTTTCCTTTGCTGACGGCGCTGCGGCTCTGCCGAGGCAAGGTGCAGGTTTAGCTGGACTTGAAAGAGACCGAAGATATACAGCCTGCCGTGTCTGAGAAACCAGGATGCCTCCGCGCAACATCTAAAATACAGCCCCGGGCAGAAGGGCATCTGTCTTCTGGGAGAGCTAGTGCCCAGGTCCCCATGGGGCGGGTGATGGTCAGAGCTAGCTACCAACCCACTGGTGTCCTTTCTTTCTGTTTGTCTTTTGGCTCAGTGTAAAGAGAAACTTATTATCGTTCAAAGCTGAGGTTCCCCCTCCAACTCCATTTTTATTCTTCCACCTCCCTTAAAAGAATAATACGGAATATAAGGATACAGTTTTTCTTGAGAAAGCCCGTCTACCCTGATGCTCATAGTCTGGTTCGATCCCAACCTACTCATTCCCTCCAGGAGTCAACATGATTCGGTTCTGATTCTTTCAGGCCTTTTCCCTAGACATTTACACACAAGCATTAGTCTGAACTACTCATTAGATTACTACTTTGGGACATACATATACGCATACCCTGGAGATCCCCATCAGCCACAGACATTAAATAAGGCCTACCTATACCAGGTATTTGGCTATACACTGATAAGCAAATGTAATGTCCCCACCCTCAGGGACTCAGTGTAGAAAGAAAGATAAGTAATTAAATAATTTTAAAATGAAAGATAACACAAAGGAATCAACAAGATGCCAAGAAAATAACGAGCAGGGTTGGCATTTGAGAAATAGGTAGCAATTCAAAAGCTGAATGAAGCCCCATGTGACAAACTAAGAGGCGTCATTTAAAGATTCGGGCAAAGGGCACCCTGGGCGGATACAGCTTGTGCAAAGGCTCTACTGCAGAAAGGACGCCCTGAATGAAAGACTAACGTTTTAAAGTTGGCTCCTTTGTGGAGAACAGGTGGAGAATGGAAAAGACAAGAGGAACATGTTCGTCTGGCTGTAACACAGGTGAGGCTGATGCCGGCTTAGGTGCAAACAGTGGTAGTAGAGGAGAAAAAGAACAAACATCCAAACAATGAGAACCATGTACACCTTTGGAGACGAAACCAGTGGAGATTCCATACGGATTGTGCAATGAGAAAGAAAAGTTAAGAATAACTTACAGGATTTGCCTCAGCAGCGAGATAAATGGAAGAATCAAGCTGTTCCAATTTTTGTCTCTTTTTACCATCAAGCCATATTACTGAGTCTCCCTGACATGCACCTTTGTGCACGCGTGTAGTCAGCGCTGCAGAAACACTTTCCAGAATCAAGGCGGCTGAGTTAAAAGAAACGTGCATCTCAAACTGTCAGAACCTAAGAAGTGTCGGCCAAGAGCTAGGCATAACGGTGCCTGCCTGTATTGACCCCGGCACCAGTGGGAGAGGCAGGAGGAAGACCTGGCAGGGCTACAGAGCAAGACCCTGTCTAAAAACAACCAAACACCAAAAGCTCTCCAAAACATCTGCCCT
The DNA here is from genome assembly GCA_026225945.1 of Cricetomys ansorgei. Classification (NCBI taxonomy): domain Eukaryota; kingdom Metazoa; phylum Chordata; class Mammalia; order Rodentia; family Nesomyidae; genus Cricetomys; species Cricetomys ansorgei. The sequence continues at coordinate 414,420 of JAMJFZ010002046.1, read as the reverse complement.
GAATTGCCATCAACAACGGCCAGGACGTTATCTAGCTCGTGTGGGTGGGCTTTTCTGTTTTCTTTCTTTCGAAGCTGCAGCAATCCTTACTGCCTCAGTCTTCCAAGTCCTGGGGCTGTGGGCGCAGACGCCACCCGGCCTGGTATTTTATTTGCATTTGCACCAAAAAATTTCTACAGATTTGAAATCTATAAAGAAAATCAAAGATTAAGCATCATTTTAGAAGTGGTTTTTCTAGTAGTTCTTTCAAAAGCGTCAACAAAGAATCCAATTAAAAGTGTCTTTAGGAAGGCCTTCTTAAGTGACATTTAAATGGAAAGCTTCCCTGGTTAAGCACTCTGAGCCTTGGCTCCATCCCCTGTAAAACATAAGTAAAATAACTGCCTGACAGAGTTGTCGTCAGGTTAGATAAAATCACCTATGAAAACAGCATATGCCATACACCCAACGATTATGAACAACTTCTACGAGCCAAGTCCAGGCCACGGAGCAGGTATCAGAAACAGCCATTTCTAAAGGGAGCTGGGGGAGGGGCGCTACAAGTTGGCATTGTCTTAACGGTCTCAGTATGATGTCTCGGCTGTCTCCAATCAAGAGACCCACCTGCCTCTGCCTCCGTGAGCTAGGATTAAGGTATAAGCTATCATTACTGAAATAATGACTATAAAATATAAAGCCCACAAAGATATAAATTTTCTTCAAAAATGTTTTACAAGTGTTTTCAATATTCAAAGCAGTCGACAAAGTCCAGGTCACTCTGCTCTTGTCATTAAGGTGGACAAGATTTAAGCAGAGAGGCAACTGCTGAAGACTCAGATCTGCCCAGTCCCCTTAGGCACATGCTGGAAAGCCAACTGGACACTGTGGGGAACGCTGTCTGGAGGAGAGAGGCTGCTGCTCCTCATAGGCAGTGCCTCCAGTCACAGCACTGGACCTAGACTTTGTCCCCTGTGACAAAGGAGAGGCTGCCACCTCCCCACGGCTTCTCAAAAGCCGCCTGATTAGTCCCACCTAGATGTTCCCAGAATTTAGGGACTAGACCCCTAAGGCAAAGGGATAGACGCCCCACTACAAAAGTTCCTTAACCACCCTCTGGATGGGGACCAGCCGAACCTCGAGATGCTTCTGTGGCTCTACACCGGAAGCATCATTTTATCTGCACTGATTAACTGGGGCTCTCTCCTACAACACACTCAGATCACTCTTGGCATCAAGAAGATCCTTCAGGAGTCTGCTCGGCCTCTATCCCTTGCTACTCTTCCACAATCAAAGCCAGGACTTTCCTGGTAGATCCCAAACCCCTTAAAATACTGCATATATGTCCACATGTGCACCAGGGATGCCATGGGGTCGAGGAGATTTTCAAAGGGATCTGTTGTCCAAAAAATATGGGAAGCACTGTCAAATTCTCCTGCAAACTCAGCGAGGCATGGTGCCACATGCTTGTCATCCAGCACTCGGGAGGCAGAAGCCAGAGGACCAGGAGTTCTAGGCTAGCCTGAGCTACAAGACCTAACTCTATCTTAGCCATACAAAAAGATTTCTTGATAACACATTCCCAACTAAAAACAAAAGAACCTGTATACACTAACGAACTGAACACACGGAAAATATAGCACGTGCATACCAAAAGTTGACAGATTTTAGGGCAGAGGATACTGTACCAGAGGAACCAGGCGCTGACCCTACGGATGGGGGTAATGGCGGTCTACCTCTTTCCTAAGGTAGAAGTTCACACACTGTGGTTCTAGCTTTACTTTTATTCCTTTAAAATAACAGTTTTAAAATGCAGGGTCTCCTTTTGTAGCCCACAATGGCCTCCCAAGTGTCGGGGTTACAAGCAAGGCTGGGAGTCACGCCTAACCTCTCTGGATGTTTAATCTCCCTGGCCCTCTGCCTCAGACACAGCACTGCGGTTAGTGTAATAACCCAAATATTCTCACTTGCTCCCAAACTTCAACATAGGCCAGCCCTTCCTCAATTGAAAACCATATCACCATCCAGGAGTAACCTTAAAATGCTTATTCTCATTCATGTTATAAAGAACAAAAGGAGCTCAGAAAAGTGGCAGGATTGGGCTGGTGAGAGGGTCAGTGGGAGAGGCCGCTTACCATCAAGTCTGACAACCTCAGTTCCATCCCTGGGACCCACATGGTAGGAGGAGAGAGCAGACTCCCACAGGCATCCCTGGTCCTCCAGACCCATCCGGTAGCACACACATGTCCACATGCATACACAAACACAAAACAAACGAATAGAAATGTAAGGAAGCAAAGGTGGCGCACGCCTTTAATCCCAGCACTCGGGAGGCAGAGGCAGGAAGATCTCTGTGAGTCTGAGGCCAGCCTGGTCTACAGAGTGAGTTCCAGGGTAGCCAGAGATACAACAGAGAAACAGTATCAAGAAAGAAAGAAAGAGAATGGAAGAAAGAAAGAAAAAAAGAAGAAAGGAAGGAAGAGAAAAAAAGGAGAAAAAATATAACTACAGTTAAATAAAACTTTAAGTTGTAAGATTTGTCCAGTCTTTCAGACGAAAACCAGGCTGCAGGACTGGGTCAGAACCTAGGTCTTCTGATTATTAAACCAACAGCCTTTCTTTAAAGCCAGCAAATCTCAAACTAGCTATTTCCTCTTCAAGGGAGGTAGATCCTCTAACGAAATAGCACTACATAGAGTGGCGAGTCCTCCAGTCCCTGCAAGGAAATTGATGGGGGGTGGGGGGGAGGGCAGCTGAACTCTAAGTGTTCTTACAACAGAATAACCATCTCTTAAAATCATCAAACCCTAGGCTCAAGCCCGGCCCTTAGGGAAGGGCTGGGTAACTGAAGGAGGACATGAGGTCTGGCCTCCATTCTGGACGCAGGGATGCTCGGAGAATGAACGCATCTTCCCTGTTTCTGTGCACTAGGAACCCAGGGGCAAAACCAACAGGCTGCGCGATGCTAGCCCCGGAGGAATGTCAGAGGTGACTGACAGAGGAGGCGAGACAAGAATTAAAGCCCACTGGTGCAGCACAGCCTAAACTCGGCCACAAGGGACCAGCTAGTACTTAAGGTCATTTACAACACTCGTCAACATCGCAAAGAGCTTGAGGGCTAAGGCTAGGCAGGTTAGTGCAGTTCAGGATGTGAGAGACTCCCTCCCGCAATGCCAACCTTCTCTAGGTCCTCCCAACCCAACACAGTCCCAAGCCTTACCTTTACCGTAAGGTGACAGGGTGGAAAGGTGACCAGAAGAGAGCAGGGGAAGGAGGAAAGGGCAGAGCAAGGCAAGCTCTGAAGAGTGAGAGGCAAAGGCGCCAGGAGGGCCAGGAGTCGCAGGGTGCCTCCACACCTTGCTTGGGAGATGCGCTCTCCTGGGTGGAAGGAAAGCAGAGAAAACTTGGGGAATCTAGGGACCCAGCTCGGTTCCATTCTACAACTTCCTGCCCACCCCACTTCCTCACAGATCGAGTCTTCGAATCCCTCTGTTCCGTCCACACTATTCAGAGAGGGAGTCCTGAAGCCTCCTGCCCGGAGGGGACAAGAGAAGGAAGGCTAAGTGACCACAGCACCTTCTCCAGCTTCAAAGAAAACGGTCCTTCTCTTTTCAAAAGCATTTCCACACTGGGACGAATCCCCACCCTTTCCCCGTCACTGCTGCAGCTCAGTTCAAATGCAGGAGAAATGTCTCCCGAAATGGAGGCCAGAAGCCAGGCAGACCAGGCAACATGCTGACTTCAGGCAGACGGCGCTGCCGTCCTGGGGTTCGCCACAGCACTGGGGCAAATACCTTGGTCTTGACCGCAGGGTAGGCCTTGACTGCTTAGCCTTCCCAAGAAGCCTCAGGGGAAGATCTGCGGTTTCATTTCCTCTCCACCTTGGCTTCTCTTCACTCCACTGAAGACAAGTTATTTCCACTGAGCCCTGTTCCTGCTCTCAGCAGCTGTGGTGGTTCTCCCAGAGGCCGACTGAGGAAGCTGGTGTGACTGCCACCTGGACCACCCCAGCTGCGGGAAGCGACCCGAGCCGTACGCCCAGAACTGGTCTTCTCGTCCCAGATAAGGTGCGGAGCATAAGGGGCGGGAAGCAATCCCAAGAACTCCACAGTATTCTATTACTTAGACTCTTTCATGTGTGAAAAAGACTTATGTGAAACTGTAGAAAACATACATTTATCACATAGACATATGGACATAGAATAAATCCCCAAGAACAAGGGACGAACAAAAGGTAGCCGAAACGCTTATGACAAAATAGTCAGAAAAATGCAGTAAAAACAAGACAGCATTTCATATTAATCAAAGAGACAAAAGTTCTTTAAAATCAAAACCACCCCGAAGTTGCTTATAGAGAAAAGGAGGGCCAGGCATCGTGGCTTACGCCTTTAATGCTTTGATTCCAGCACTCAGAAGGCAGATCTCGGAGTTCAAAGCCAAGGTAGTCTACATAGCGAGTTCTGGGACAGCCAGGGCTCTGTAGAGAGACCCTGCCTCAGAAAATACAAGATAAAGAGAAAAAAGATAAGACAAGAGGATAGGACGGGAAGGAAAAAGGAAAGAAAAGGAAAAAGGAAAGGAAGGGAAAGGAGAGGAAAAGAGGCCAGGGGTGCAGGTTAAGTGGTAGCACCTGTCTGGAATGACTGGGGTTTGGGGCTAGATCCCAAGCACTGTGGGAGAAGAGGGAGGAGGGAGGAGGGAGGGAGAGGAGGACGGAGGGAGGCACTAATCACTACAGTGGACAGAAAAGTCATCGGTACAGCTTTCACAGGAGGCATAGGTAGATCTCGGTCAGGACAGTGGGTTAAGGTGCTTGCTTCACCCGATGACCTGAGTTGGACCCTGGAAGCCCACATAATGGAGTGAGAGAACCAACTCCTGAAAGTTGCTCTCTGACCCACATATACACAAATATACACACACACACCACAGCACAAACATGGCCCTACACACACACACACACACACACACACACACAAAAACAAACAAAAAACATTTAAAAATGCATAGATCTCAATGACCTCGAAAAAGCATATATATATCCTTTGGCCCAATAATGCCACTTTTAAAATTTTATCTAAGGCAATAATCAGAGATGAAGACAAACATTTGTGCAAAGGAAATCCATCACGAAACAAAACAGAGATAAAAGTACAAGATAAGGTAGTAACAGAGCACGCTACTGTGGAGTACTATGTAGCCATGAAGTCATGGTATTACTAACATTTTAAAATTAGAGAATGCTTAAAACTGTAAAGAAAAACTCGGTTTACAACACAATCTGAAGAGTATTGTCTTAATTGTTAAAAATAAAGTATGTCAAAATGTTTCTAGGAAAAAATTCTAGTAGATACTAGAGATGACGTTCTTCTATCCTTCAGTAACTTCCCAATGTGCTTAACTAATATATATTACTTTATAATCAAGAAGAAAAAAAGCCATCTCCAACCCTCTGTCCTCACTTGGAGGACACTCATTCTTCTTGGAGGATGAAGATTTGGTTTTAAGACAGTGTCTCGCTATGTAACTGAGACAGGGCTTGAACTTACTCTTCTATTGCCTTAGCCTCACAAGGGGTTACAGGTATGTGCTACCATACCTGGCACATTATTGCTTTAAAAAGATTATTTGCAAGTATGTATTTCGGACCTTAAAAGCCACTTACAGGGCTGTCAAGACGGCTCAGCGGTTAAAAGCTCTTGCTGGGCAGGCTTGACAACCCAAGTTTGAGTCCTAGGACTCCCAGCGGAAGGAAAGCCTGACTCCCAAAAGTTGCCCTCCGACTTCTACACTCAAGACAACACCAGCATGCCTGGAGTCACACACATGAAAATAAAACACAATTATAACCTACGATTCAGCAAGTTCAACTGAGTTTCCTCCTGAGGAGAATTATGCACCCAAAGGATGTTCAGCACAGCGTTGTTCACGAGGGCAGACAGAAGCTGCAGCCGATGGTTTTGCCCTGGTAGGACCGCGGGACCTAATGTGTGCAATGTATCGGCACTGAGTAGGTGCTCGGTGTAAGCTACTTTTTTCTCGATTTTATAAAACAGACAAGCTGCTCCTTTGTTACCATTTTCTTCCCCAGTGTGTCAGCTTGGATGTAACTGGTTGGGTTTATGGAAAGCTACTTGGTGGGTGTAGCGCAATATACCGGTATCCTGGTTTAGCATATAGACTTTTAAGTCAGAAGCAGCTCAAACAGCTTTGTCTTCGGTCTCTGGTCAGGTGGTTGACATTAAGTTACTACTTAACCCCCGAGTCCCACTTTCCTCTACAACGTGGGCAGCAACGGCACGTACCACATGGGGCTGCTGTGTAGAGTCGATGAAAGTGAAGTCAAATATTCAGCAGAGTCTGCAATGCACTACACACTCAGTATGTGTTAACTTTGACGTTTATGTCAGCAGTGACTCGGATCTGAGATCACTCGTATTCCCTAAAAGGAGTTGGAGGTTCAGAAATCTGAGGAAGGTAGCTACCCACACTACATACGTAGTCACAGGAAATGCCTGTCCTTGTCAGACGAAGGCTTCCCAAACCCCTGTATTTATGGAAACCCCCCTGAAAAACACTCTGGCTGGGGAAGTTGTATCAGTGCTGAGTCAAGACCACAGACTCCTGGCACTCTGGTCCAGACACATGATCTGACCTACACAGACTGTCAGCAGAGGTTGGAGAGCTTGAGGCCTGAGGTGATTGATCTCAGGAGTTTAAGGCCAGTGCCTTAAACCAGGACCTCTCTTATCGATGTGGTGACGATACATCACAGATGTGCACGCGTAGTGATTGGCCTCTTCCCAGAGGCAGCTGAAGTTCCTAATTGGTCCCCTCTGGGTGTGCCCTGATATGAAACAAGTGCCAAAATTGGGATCCTTGCTTGCTTCCGGTGGAACACCTCTTTGGAACATCCTGGACTCTCTTTGCATCTGAGCTGGTGCCAGTGAGCTGATGTCAGGCTCTCCACATCCCAGAGGCCAGGATCTCTAGACAGCTCCGCGGCTGCCAACAGATCTAATCTCCCTCTTCCAAGGCAGATGAAATCCAGTAAGGCTGCTAAGTCTACAACTTATCCCTCCTCACGGGCAAAGTCAGCCCTTGGGCCATATCAACACCACATCAGAATTACTGCTGCCTCTTAAGAGGTCTTTGGGAGAACTGAAAGCGATTCCCCCAAGTTTTCAAATTTATCTATTAGTGTATGTTCACGTCTTTCTCTAAAGCTTCAACACACGGTCCAGATTCATGTCGGGGATACCTGCCACTAACCTGTTCACAAAGCCACTCGCATCAATGTCCAAGTCCCAGAGCAAAGGAGAATCCCAAAGTCAGTTCTGAAGCCCACGTTTATAGACCATCCCTTTTGGAACCCACAGAAGGACTACAAAGAACCACAGGCAAAGGAACACAAACCAGTCACCAAGGCTTAACACGAAATGAGGAATGACTCGGGCAGGGATGGTCGGTCTGTGTATTGTTTCAATTGGGGGAAAAAAGCCTCGTCAAACGGCTTATCCACATGCTCTGCCTAGGCAAACCCACCAGAGCTTAGCAGGATGCCCGCAGGCTGATCTGGAGTAATAGACCGGCATCACTCCTGTTCCAACCCCCCTCAGGAGCAGCCAGGCCCTTCTCCGTCCCGCTTCTCCCTTGGGCTGGGGGCACAACAGCTTCCGAAGCCGCCCGACCGGCCAGGTCCCGGGAATGGAATTCCGGCGGCGGATCGGGAAGTCCGAGGGAAGCGGGGGGGCGCCTGCGCCGCGGGCAGGTCCCGGGCTTGGGGACCCCTGCTCCCCGCCCCCCCGACGGCTGCCCCGGACCCCGGGCCCCGAGCCGGCCGGCCCGGGTCCGGCACGGGCGGCTGCGGGTGGGCGGGCCGGGGTGGAGGCGGCGGGAAGGCAGCCGCGGTCTCACCAGCACCAGGGCGAATCTCTCCTCCAGCTCGCACGGCTCGGGCATCGGCGTCTTGCCGGGCGACAGCAGCAGCGGGACGGAGGGCGGCTCGCCCGGGCCGCCCTCGGAGCTCTCCAGGTTGCCCATCGCGGCGGGCCTCCGGCGGGCCTCGACCCTCCACCTCCTCGCCCGGGCCCTCAGCCCGACCTGGCTCCTCCCTCGGCGCCCGCTCCCCAGGCCCGATCCTCCGCCCCTCGGGGGCGCCGAGCAGTGCGCTGGCGGCGGCGGAGCGCTCGACGCGCCGAAGCGCGCCTTATTCATGCAGGCCCCGCCTCCCGCCCCGCCCCCCGCCCCGCCCGCGGCTGACGGACAGCCTCGCCTCCCAATCAGAGAGCCTCCCGCCCTCAGCGGCCTCGCGCCTGGCTGCGAGCGCGCCCTGGTGGCCCTCGGCGGGCATCCAATCACCGCGCTTGCTGGAAGATGGAGGCGCGGGGCGCGGACTGCGAGGTTGGCTGCGTCGCTGGGTCGCCCAGGAGAGGGACCCCCCATCTGTGGCTCACAGCAGCAGTCCCAGCGCTGGGGAGACCAGCGTGGGCCGCATAGCAAGCGTGTCGTGAGACGTGGGTATGACACCACCACCTTCTGAGCCCTTGTCGAATGGAGGGGGGAAATAACCGCTTGAAAGTATAGTTAAATGATCACCGTGGGGGCTGGAGAGATGGCTCAGTGGTTAAGAGCACTGGCCTCTCTTCTACAGGACCAGGGTTTGATTCCCAGCACCCACATGGCAGCACACACCTGTCTGAAACTACAGTTCCAGGGGATCTGATACCTTCACACAGACACACACATGTAGGCAAAACAGCAGTGCACATTTTTAAAAAAATTAGTGTGACTAATGATTATTTCAGGCTTGTCCCATCCAAGGGTGGTCTTCTGCAAACCTCCCTGGAGAAGTCGGGAGATTCTGGCACGCGCCAGAGTTTGTATGTCCTTCCCTGGCCTGGCCTTGGCATCAGAAATGGGATTTCATTCAGAAAGGAGACTCATGAGGAAGACCTCTCGCAGACAGAGACAGGAGAGGGGCATTTAGAACGAGTCCTTATCAGGCACAAGCTCATTGGGTTGGTATGAAAATAGAGGAAGGAAAGAAACCTGTGTCTGGTTTGTTTCCACTGACAAGGTGATGGACAGCTGTCGTTTCTGTCAGCCCTTATCCCCGTTCTTCTGGTGGTAGAACCCTACTTTCTTTTAGGGAACCACTAGTCCCTGCTTTTAGTTGAAGTGGAGCTGGACTTTGCCCCTAATCAAGAGGCAGAACTTGGCCCAGGACTGCCCAATTTTAGGGACTGTTAATGGACCTAAGCCCAGCTGGCTGTAAGGGTATCCAAGGCTCTAAAGGAAAAGTCTGGAAAGAGGCTGTCATTGGGCTTCTGACTTGTTAGAATGTAAGCCTGAAGCTGTTCTTAATTACCTTACTATCACTCGCCACCCCCAAACCCACCTGAGAATAAAGCCGACAAGGAGAGGAGCAGCTGAGAGGTCAAGGCAGCAGCTGGGAGGTCAAGGCAAAATTCAAATGACATCTGGAGAAACTGGATCTAACCTCCCCCAAGTTAACACCAAAATGTGTTAGTCGTTCATTCAACAAATATTTATTAAAAGATTATTATGTCAGATACTGTTCTGACCATTCAAGATACACCTGTGTGTAGTAGTACACCTATGGGGCGGCTCACCAAAGAGGACAAGGAGGCATTTTCATAACTGGAAGCCCTGCCTGACCTCAGCAGAGGGAACCACCACCGTCCTGGCCAGCGCCATACTCCCAGTGGAACTCTGAGCGTCTGAGTTCAGGTGTATTTGTTAATTCAGAACTCCTTTGGTGCTCTACTGATAGCATGTGCAGATCATTACCAATCAGCATCCCCCACATAGCTCCAACAGCTGCAAACTATACAAAACGCCAAAGACCTGGGCAGCCCTTACGCAACAGTGCATAAAAACATTTTAAACGTAACTAAAAATAAACTTCCCCAACACCTGTGAACAAAAAGAGCACACTCATTTATCATGGATACACAACATAGAGCAGAGTGAGAAACGTTCAACAGCACGCCTTCGCCCCTGTGGTCCCTCTTCTGATGTTGGAGAAATCGGCCAAACTCACATCTTCCTCTCTTGTCCTTCTCCACACAACTTACCCAAATTAAAAATATGTTTGGGACCTGGGCATGGTGGGCACACCTTTAGTCTCAGCACTTGGGAGGCAGAAGCAGGCAGATCTCTGAGTTCCAGGCCAGCCTGGTCTATAGAGGGAGTTCCCGAGATAGCCCAGAGCTACACAAAGAAACCCTGTCTCAAAAACCAGAAAAAAAATGTTTTTATTTATCTGTGTGAGTCTGTATGTGCACAGAGGGTACCTGAGGAATCCAGAAGGAGGTATTGGATACCCTGGAGCTGGAGTTATGGTGGTTATGAGCTGCCTGACTTGGGTGCTGGCAACTGAACTCAGGTCCTCTGGAAGAGCAGCAAGTGCTCTGAACTGCTGAGCCACCTCTCCAACCCACTTCCCAGTTCCTTAGATAATTCCAGAACAGAGACATGATGATAAAACTGCAGACTCATACTAAACAAAAACTGAGAATAGTTCCCTATTCATTTATCATGGATGTTCATGTAACATCACAGAATGAGAAACTTGACAGGATGCCCAGCAGCTTGCCTTCAACCCACTGTGGTCTCTGAGTCACCCGTGTTTTATTTTTGCTTTTGGTTTTCATGCCTGACCACTGCACTTCCGTACTTTCGGGACCTTCTGGGCTCATGAAGTGACTGCTTTCACTGTAACCTCCCCGCTAACCCATAGCCATTTTTTTCCCTTTTCTGGCACTGAGGGATCTATACAATAATCTCCAAACCTTAATGCCTCTTTATTCCACTTCTCCTACCTCGCCTACCTTGAATCATTCAAAAGAACTGTTTCCTTCAGGCAGAAATGTCCATTTGTTTCAAATAGTGAGGAAGAGCCAGTAATGAATAGGGCTTTCTTCTTCCAGGTGCTCAAAGTTAGGAGAACATTAATGTTTGTAATCAGAGTGATAAATGTTGCAATGGGGATGTGTACAAGGCACTGCTGAGAAACTGCAGACAAAGCCCGGGAGGAAGGCTTTGGAGAGAAGATGGTGGATAGGCTGGAAAAGTAAGAACCGTGGACACAGAAGCCATGTTGCCAGGAAAGGGGGGAACTTGTGGACATGGAGGGAAGTAACTGGGGGGGGGCATTTAATTAGGCTAAAGCATAGATACCTAGGGAAAGAATAGAAGGCAGATTGGAGGCAGTTGGAAGGGAATCTTGTCCAGGGCTGGGAATTCACGCTTTACTCTGAAGACCATTCTGTGTCTGGGTTAGGGTGGTGGTTTGGTTGAGCAGTTTCCCTATATAACCCGGGCTTTGAACTTATGGTCCTCCTGCCTTGGGTTCCCAAGTGCTAGGATTAGAGGTGTTTGCCGCTACAGTCAGTTTCTGGACAACTTTTATGTACATTCTTTGAGGGGAGAGAACTTCCTCTTTTGTGTTTTTATTGGGAAAGTGTGGAGGGAAATGTGAACACAGACATTCAGCTTCTTTCTTAGCCAAGTTCTGTGGTACATGCCCATAATCCCAGGCAGAAGCCAAAAGTTACCACAGATTTGAGGCCCACCAGGTCTACACAGTTAGACCAGCAAGGGATGCATAATGAGTCCCTGTCTCAAGGGGAAAAATCTTTTATTTTTGTCTTTGTTTTTTTGTTTGTTTTGTTTTGTTTTTCAAAACAGGGTTTCTCTGTGTAGCCCTGGCTGTATTGGAAATTGCTCTGTAGACCAGGCTGGCTTTAAATTCAGAGATCCACCTGCCTCTGCCTTCCAGTGCTGAGATTAAAGATGTGCACCACCACACCCCCAAAAAAATTTTTTTTAAAATATGCTCTGGTGCAGATAAAATGCCCTCCCCCCGCCCATCGCCATCGTGGCCATTGATGATGTCTTCTTCCTCCTCCTCCTCCCCTTTTCCCCCTCCTCCCCCTTATTCCTCCCCCTTCCTTCTCCCTCCTCCCCCTCCTTCTTTTCCTCCTCTTCCCCCTCCTCTTCTTCCTCCTCCTCTTCCTCCTCTTCTTTTTCTGAATAATTCCTACTCATGCATAAAAACCAAGTTTAAAGATCACCTCTTTCATGACCTCTCCACCAAAAGTGCTTAAGGCCATCCCTGTGAGCATGTACCCCGATATGTGTCTCGCATCGCACCATGATGTCATCAGTTGTGCGAGCTCCTCGGGACGGGAAAGTCTAGGTCTAGCTAGAGCGTCAGTGTCTGCTCCATGCTCACACACCGGTGAGCAGCTCCTGGGTTTTCACCTTTGCTCCGCATGATGGAGGCCTTTTGATCTCTGTTGTTCTCCCACGTACGACGTCACCAGCTTGTATGGTCCCAGGATGACTGTAGGAAACAGAACTCCTGCCAGTGTCTTCAGGACGGGAAACACACACACACACACACACACTGCATGTGCTTTAAAATTTCTTTAGAAAGCCCAGAGCAGCTCAGGTGGGCCGAAACTCCAGAAATGATTTCTAGAATATGATAGGTGTGTTCTACCAGGAGCAGAAAGGCCCCTGGGGGTCTCCATTGAGGGCTCTGCAGCTGCAGCCCAGGGATCCTGCAGCTGCATCAGGACTCTGCCCCTGCTGCATTCTGATGTAACCGGTTCCTAATATTTGCAAGGCTACCATCGTCGCAGGATCGCTGCTCTAGAAATGCGTATCTCCACAACCCCGCTGGGGAAATATCCAAAGGAGCAGGACGATGTCCTCTGTCTCACGTCCGTGTGACTGGCTGCAAGTCAGTCTGGGAGTCTTAGCTTTCCAGCCTCTGCAGTGGGAGTCCACGAGGGTGGTAAACGCCACTCACCCGTGGTTGTGACACACTGCACCCGGGCCCTTTCCTCTGCACCTATACCCCTTGCCCAGTGCTTGCTCGGTGGCCACTTAGTATCTGATGCTGGCCTGTAGTCTGGCCTTCAGGGTACAGTATGTCCCTTTCTATTTCCTAGGCTTGACAAAATATTTTAGCTATGACTCTAAATGTGCAATCTATAAAGGAATAAATTAATATATTGGTATTCATCAGAATTAAACACTAGCCAAGCTTGGTGGGCCCGACTATGATCCTAGAAGCCAGCCAAGGCTACAGAAGTGATACTTCCCTTAGGAATTCTTACACACGAAGTGTAAGATCTTTTACAACTCATGGTTCTTTTTATTTGTTTTTAATTCTTTTATTATTGAGACAAGGTCTCTCTCTACCCCTCAGGCTGGCCTTAAACCCATGGCAATCCTCCTGCCTCAGATGAGCCACCACATCTCGGCCCAGTCCTAGTACCTCCTACTGCCAAAAATAAAAATAAAAAGATCAAAAATTAGAAAAAAAAAAGGCTAACTAAGGTATCTAACATCATTAATCATTACAAAAGTGCAAATTAAAGGCGCAACGAAGGGAAAGGAATGAAACTCAGCGCCTCTGCTCCGTTTCCCTCCCCCCGCACCCTAAAACAAAGACCTATTTAATCGATTTACAACGAGCTAACGCTACGTACCTAAAAGTTGAAAGTCTCACTATACTATTAGTGAATAGAGAAAGAGATTAAACTTCTGGGATCTGCTTATGTAAAAGTGTAAGACGATACAGCCACTCTGGGAAAAGCGTTTGGCAGTTCCTTAGAAGCTAAATATATGCAGCTGGAGACGCCCGCTCGGAGGGAGAGCGTCCACTGCTCTTGCAGGAGGCCGAGCTTCCGTTCTCAGGACACACGGTGGCAAACAGTCTGTAATTCCAGTTTCAGGGATCCTCTGCCCTCTTCTGGCCTCTGTGGGAACTGCATGCACGTATATCTACTCAAGCAAAACACTCATACGCATATTATTGTTTTCTTAAAATACGTAGGGGCTGGAGACTTGGCCCGGAGGTTAAGAGCATTTGCTGCTCCTGCAGAGGACACAGGTTCAGTTCCCAATGCCCACCTAGTGGCTGGACCCGTTACTTTTCTATTATGATAAAACACCGACCAAAGCAACTTGCAACAGTGGCTCTCCACCTTCCTAACTCTCCTTCCTCGTGCTGGTGACCCCAGCCATGAAATTATTTTTGTTGCTATTTTATAACTGTAATTCCTTACAGGTACGAATCATAATATAATTATCTGATATGTAGATGGTCTTAGGTGACCCCTGTGAAACGGTTCTTCGACCCCCAAAGGGGTTACGACCTATAGGTTGAGAACTGCTATTATAGAAGAAGTTTATTTGGGCTTAAGAGTCCATAATAAGCTGGGCAGTGATGGTGCACAGCTTTAATCCCAGCACTCCTAAGGCAGAGGCAGGCAGATTGATCTCTGAGTTCAAGGCCAGCCTGGTCAACAGAGCAAGTTCTAGGATAGCCAAGGCTACACAGAGAAACTGTCTCGAAAAACCTAAAAAAAAAAAAAAAGTCCATGCTAGCAGAGTAGAGGTATGCTGGCTATAGCTGGAGGCTTAGAGCCTACGCCTCCTGGATTTTAAAATCTCAAAGCCCACCTCTGGTGAAATAGCTCCTCCAGCGAGGCCACACTTCAAGCGGACCACGAACAGCACTGCCAGCTGGAGCTAAGTATTCAAACATCCGAGCCTGCGGGGACAGTCTCATTCAAACCATCACATTCTCCAGTTCCAGAGGATCCAAAACCCTCTCCTCAGGTACTACACACATGTGACGTACAGACGCACATACAGGTGAAACACCCATACACAAAAGGAAAAATAAACATTTTTTATAAGCCAAGCTTATCTTTCACCATACAGTAATTTTTTTCTGGTTTCTCGAGACAGGTTTCTCTGTTGTAGCCCTGGCTGTCCTGGAACTCACTCTGTAGACCAGGCTGGCCTCGAACTCACAGATATCTGCCTGCCCCTGCCTCCCAGTGCTGGGACTAAAGGCGTGCGCCACCACACCTGGGTTATGATGCAGACTTTTGTTGTGTGTTATAGTTACCCGAAAGAAAGCATGCATACACCCAAAGATTTGTAATAGGAAACAATTTGGACACAGAAGCAGGCAGACTGATCTCTCAGCCTGATCTATATAACCAGTTTCAGGTCAGCCAGAACTCCATGGTGAGACTCGACAGTCAAAACAAACAGATAAAACAACGTCTGGGAATGATCCAGAAGTTCACCGATGGAGGAATTGATAAATATCTTATGGTAATCTATATAATAGAATACCTCTAAGAGATAAAAAATAACAGACTATCGTACTACAATATGGCCAAATCTTAAAATAGTCCTGCTGAGCGGAAGAGGCCAAACCAAAGAGAGTACATACTGTACAGCTCCATTTACCTAAATTTTGAAAAAGTCCAAATTAATCTATCGTGATAATGCAGACCAGCGATCGTTTGAGGCTTGAGGAGGCTGGAGGCAGGAGGGATTACAAAGAGGCTCCAGGAAATGGGGTGGTGAAGGGCTATGATCACGTTTTCCTGTCTAAACTCACAAAATTGAACTTTGCATGTCTTTTTACCATTATGCCTAAGCAAAATCATTTTAACAAGGAAGGCAGACAGAAGCTGAGCAGTGGTGACACACACCTTTACGCTCCGCCCCCACCCACCCCCCCAGTAAAAAGAAAAGAAAGGCAGACATTTGGACTTGGGGGGACTAGGGTTTATCTGTATTTACCTATAGGACTGTTTGTTAAACAACTGTCTTTCCCACTAAAGGGAAAACTTCCTAAGATTTGGGACCGTGCCTATTTGCACAAGGCCATGCCTAGCATTTAATACAGCATCTGGTGCACAAGAGAGACCTGACAAATATTTGTTAAAGAGCAGAAAGGACCAGAAGGGAGTTGGGGCCAGCTCCAGTTTAACCATGGAGAAAAGGGAGAACGTGCTGCTATTAAGCAGCCCCGGGGGGAGCTGTCTGAAAGAGAGGCAGTGCCAGAGAAGCCAAGGAAAGAAGTATTTGCATGGCAGAGAAAGATTAGAAAGGGCCGTTGGGTTTTTTTGATTTAGCAGTTAGAAGCACTGGAGACTAAAAACAACAAAAATAAAATTCCCACAGAAACCAGGCTGCTTATTCCCCACATGCAACACCATTGTCTCGGCTCCACCTTTGCGATTTGCCAGCCTCTTCCAAGCCCTTCTTCTAGGTTCCAGTAGTCAAACCCCCCCCCCACCCCACCCCCACCCCACCCCTGCTGGAGCCGCTCTCCTGCCCTTTGCCACAGACTAGCTGGAACGGCTGTTTCAAAGCACTAGCCGGTCACAGGCCTGGCGTTAGGGTTTGGTCTGGAATGTTCTCCACAGACTCATGTTTTGAACCTTGTTTCATTACTTGGCACTGTTTTGAACGCCGTGGAGCCCTAGTGGGTGGAGCCTATAGTGGGTGGAGCCTATAGTGGGTGGAGCCTTACTGGCAGAAGTAGGTCCCTAGGGGTGAGCCTTTGGAGGGTTATGCCTATTTCTGGTTCCAGCTGGTGTTCTCTGCTTGCTGGTGGGATGGAATGGAGGAGCCTCTACCACGTGGTTTCTGCTGCATGAACTTCGCCTTGCTTTCCCTGCTAGGACAGACTGAAATCTTTCTGTAACCATGAGTCAAGAAGATAAGCCTTTCCTTGTTAGTAGTCTCTGTCAGGTACTTTGTCTCAGTGATATGTAAGTTAATTCGTTCCTTCTTCCATGCTGGGCAGCCCTTGCTCTGTACTTGAAGGGTGGGACCTCTAATGTGCTCAAGCATGTTACATCATGAAAAGAAACTGAGCAATAATTTGACTTGTATGTTTCTTAGAGGCTTGAAACAAATAAACAAAAGCCCTTTTGCTGCAGTTGGGTCAACAATCTGCAAAGCTTGGATAGCTTTCTGGGTGAGGACTTCTTGTAAGGCGGCAGTAAAGGCATCGTGTGCATGTGTGTCTGTAGGCATGTATGTGCTTTTGAGGGCAGATGTCTGTGGAGGTCATAGGAGGACAGGAGAGCCTCTGAAGCTGGGGTTACAGGCTGTTTAAGACGCCTGGCATGGGTGCAAGGAACCAAATTGAGGTCCTCTGCAAAAATTGCAAGTGCTCTTACTGCCAAGACATCGCCCCAGCCCTTCCTTGACCACACTTACATGTCTCACTTGGGCTGAGGGTGCAGCTCGGTGGTGGAATGTTTTAATCCCAAGACACACACACACACACAAACATGAACACGCGTGCACACACACACACATGCACATATATACATGCACACATGTACACACATGCACATGCACACATACATGTACATGCACACACATGCACACACACACGCACACATACATGCACACGCACACATGCACGTGCACACACACATGCACAGGTGCACACATATGCACATGCACACACGTGCTGTGCTGGGGACTGAATCGACCTCTTCACATGTGCTAGGCAAGCATTTCACCAACGGAGCTAAATTCCCCAACCTAGGTTACATGAATGTTAAGGCGTTTTATTTCTGAGATAGCAACGGTGGCGCAGGCCTGCAATCCCACCCACTGGGGGTGAGGACAGTCCCAGAACTCAAGGCCAGCATCACTACATAATAAGTTCAAGGCCAGTCTCCGCTACATGAGACTGTGCGTGAAGAATACAGAAAGAAAGAACGGGGAGGGGAGCCTGAGAGTGCTCGCTCTCTTGTTCCTGGGGAGAACAAGGTCAGTTGGTTTGAGAGCAGGAGAACCCAGAAGAGAGGTACTGTTGTGAAAGTTTATTTTTAGCTATGTTTGAAATTGTTTTTGTGCACTGTTGGAAAAAGGGATGCACAGGCCTTGGCATTTTGTATGGTGTGCAGATGTTGGATTTCTGTGAGTTGTTTAATTGCTTATGATCTGCACGTGCTATCAGTAGAGCACCTGAGGAGTTCTGAAAGAATAAAAACACCTGAGCTGAGAGCTCAGGGTTCCACTGGCAGTATGGTACTAGCCATGACGGTGGTCCCCTCTGAGGAGGTCTGGCAGGGTTTGCAATTATGAAAAATGTCTCGTTCGCTCTTGCTGAGCTGCCCCAGCAGTAGGGGCAACTACACGGCACAGAGTAGATAAAGGGGCTGGAGAGGTGGCTCAGTGGTTGAGAGCACTTGCTCTTGCAGAGGGCCTGGGTTCAAGTCCCAGCACCCACACTGTGGCTTGCAATCATCTAGAGCTCCAGTTCCAAGGAATCCAGGATGCCCTCTTCCTACTGCCCTGGGCACCAGATATGCGTGTGGTATACAGACGTGCCTGCAGGCAAAGCACTCATCACATAAAAGAAAATGAATCTAAGAAGAGAAAAAGGTAGATAACGACAGGTCCAAGAAAAAGTGACCGGGAGCACGCTCTGCTCGCTCTTTGGAGGAGCCGCACTACCTACCTAAGGTTGGAATTAGACCGCGGCCCCCAAATCGTTCCCAAGTGGCCCTCATTTCATCCTCTCCATCCCGGCCCCACAGAGGCTTCAACCTACTTTGTACCTTCTGTTTACCACACCCTGATCCCTAACTTTAGAGAGGCAGAAGCCGGGGCGGGAGAGGTGGCTTGGTGGTTAAGGACACTCCTACGGAGGACCAGGGTTCAGTTCCCAGCATGGCAGCCCACGCGGCTATCTGTAGCTCCAGTTCCGGGGGGGTAGACACCCTTTTCTGACCTCTGTGGGCACCGGGGACACATTTGGCGAATATGATACATGCAGGCAAACACTCATACTCACAAATTTAAAAATAAAACTTTAAAAAGCAGAACCCAGTACTCTCTCCACTCTCCTCTTACCTCCTGGTTCGGCTTCCCCTGGAAAAGTTAAACAGAACTACCATTTTATTATGAAGATTTTATTTGCTCTTAAAAGTTCGTAGAATGCCGTGAAGTTCCATCAACAATACCGTGCCGAGAGAAATGTAACTAATGTGTGTAATGATTAACAGCCTGGCTCCCCAGTGGTATGCCAGAGCCCAAATTCAGGTTCTGACACTGGGCAAACTATCTGAGCCTTTCCAGTCTGTAATGTGATCGCTGTTCCTACCTGCAGGTGACTGCAGAGACTACATGCTTACATGTAGAGCATCTTGGGTCCATTGAGTGTGCACAACAGATGGCAGCCAGTGTTCGTATAAAAATTTAAAAAAAAGAAAAGACAGAAATGGATTGGGGGTTTGCGTTTGGCTTAGTGAAAGAATAATGTGCCCAGGCCCGAGTGTGGTTGCTGGGAACCAACCCGAGTCTTGTGCAAAAGCAGCAAGCGCACCAATGCATGGTCTCTCCAGCCCCACAAAATAAAAAATAAAATAAAAATAAAAAAAGGAAGAAAGAAAAGAGAAAAGAAAGAGGAAAACCTGAGATGGAGGGTCTCTACAGGCTGCACAGGTTTGATCTTGTGGGTCCCAGCAGCCTCTGCCTCAGCATCCGGAGTAGCTGGGACTGCAGGCACGCACCATTCCTCGCTGAGGGAGAAAATGCAAACATCTGTAATCACAGGGTTGCAATTCTGCTCACTAATAGGAAACAGATAAGCTTTGTAACTTCCTCATATTTGTAATCTGAGACCCTTAAGAGACTTTCCAAAGCCTTGAGTTTTTGCTTCCCATAATTCACATCTGTGCCTCTGAAATGATTAAAAACGCAGCAGAATTTTCCTCCACACCCATCTTGGTGGGAGAAGCTCACCATTCTCCTCTCCTGCTGAGTCCCTGCCTGTCTCTCCACCTGACTCCCCCTGAGGTTAGGTGGCCAACTGTTCTGCTTGGTCTCAATTCTAGCCGTGGGCTTTGGCACCCAGAGTCCCACATCCCGTGCCAACCCCTAGTCCAGGCAAATGGGTGATTGCACGTGGATCTATGAGAGGGTCTGAACTTTAGCCTGGACGTCTGCACATGGAGAATTTTCAGAGCAGTCTGGGTGATAGCACTCCCTGGACACTTCTCCTACAGAGCCACACTTTCCTTGGATTGTTCCCTAAGCATACTTTCATGGATTCTGAAAAAACAATTTCCAGGAGCCTTCGGGGAATGACATAAATTAGCTTGATATTAGCAGGTAGATTAGGAGCCCAGATAGGCAATGGTATGGAAAAACAAGAAGGGAGATCGAGGAATTGTGTGAGGTTTTCGTTTTTATTATAGTGTGTGTGTGTGTGTGTGTGTGTGTGTGTGTGTGTGTGTGTGTACATGCCCTACGTGCCATGGTGCAAGTGCAGAGTCAGAGGACAACTTGCAGGGGTCAGTTCTCTCCTTCCACCCTGTGAGTTCCAAGGTTTAAACACAGTGGTTGCTTGGTAGCAAGCACCCGTGCTCCCTGAGCTGCCCTGCCAACTCGCCTTCCGAGTTTAAATCCTAAAATTATCAAAGGCTCACCAGCCAAACTGAAATGTTCAGGAAAACCCCATACTGGAAACTGTTTCTCTGTAAACTACCTTGAAATGCTTAAACTATAAAATGAGACGAAGTTATAGAAGGATCTAGAATATGGTGCCTACGTTAGCAGTAGTGGAATACCTTAAATGACTTTTTAAAATACTTGCCTTAGGCTGCGAGATGGCTCAGCAGTTAAGAGCACTGGCTGCTCTTCCAAAGGACTTGGGTTTGTTTCCCAGCACCCACACAGTGGCTCACAACTGTCTACAGCTCCAGTTCCAGGAGATCTGAGACCCTTTTTTTGAACTCTCTAGGCACAAGGCACACATCTGGCACACAGACATACATGCAGGCAAAACACCCATACACAAAAAAATAACAAAACAGAAATAAAAAAATAAATTTGCCTTTGCCCCTTCTGTTCTTATTTCCCCCTCAAACACTTAGCTGCCTTTCTACTTAGTGCTTCAGGAAGAAAATATAGCCAGAAAAGCAGGCTTGATGACCAGACAAAGCCTGCCAAACACTTGACTTCACTGGCAGAAAATTCAAGGACAAGACTGGGCCTTGGACAGAAAGAGAAGGCAGGTCTTGAAAGTTTCCTTAGTTTGGTCTGGAAACAGGGGAGGAGAGAGGTCATTAGGGTTCCGAGTACAGGGGTACCTGAGACCTGCTCCAACGTGCCAATTTCAAACACTGAGACAGAATAAATCTATCTCAGTATAAATACACATTTCAGGCCAGGTGTGTCTTCTTTGTGAACCAAAAGAGTAGTGTACAGGTACACTGGATGCTCTTCCACAGGACCCGGGTTCAATTCCCAGCGCCCACATGGCAGCTCACAACCATCTATAACTCTAGTTCCGGGGGATCTGACACCCTCACATAAGACATACCTGCTGACAAAACATCAGTGCACATAAAATAAAAATAAATAATTTTTCATGATTCCCCTTCCTTTCATGTGGATGGACATTTTACCAGCATGTGTGTCTGTGTGCCATATACATGTTGTGCCTACAGAGGCAGAAGGGGACATCGGGGCCCCTGGAGCTGGAGTTACAGACAGCTGTGAGCTGCCACATGGATTCTGGGAACTCAACCTGGGTCCTAGGGAATAACACGTGCTCTTAACCACTGAACGCTCTCTCAAACCCCTCTGCCTACTTTTGACTTCGGTCTTGCTATATTTATTTATTTAGGTTTTTTGGAGACAGGCTTTCCTTGTGTAGCCCAGATCGTCACGGAATTCGCTCTGTGGACCAGGTATCCTAGAACTCACAGAGATCCACCTGTCTGCCACCTGAGATCTGGAATTAAAGGCGTGCACCACCACCACCTGGCCAGCCTTGCTAGTCGTTGACTGTGGCTGTTTGCTGTAAATAACCTGGACGCTGTTTTCCTCCAGCTTCCTAGGTATCTCAAGTGTTGTTAATTATACAAAGTTTTCTCTGTTTCTGCTACAAAAATGTAGTTGTGATTATTCTTTTTGTGGTTGTTGTTCTGTTTTTCGAGACGGGGTTTCTCTGTGTAGCCCTGGCTGTCCTGGAACTTGTTCTGTAGTAGATTGGCCTTAACCTCAAAGGTCTGCCTGCCTCAGCCTCCCGAGGGCTGGGATACAAGGTGCCACCATGCCAGCACATTCCTAATGAATCTTTGCGTATGATGGTCTAGGATCTCTCTCCTGACGCTTTCTTAGACTCTGATGCTACTTAGAATGCCACAGTTTGTTGCATTTGGGGCACGAATATGAAAGAGACTAGTGTCTAGCAGATAGTGCCAGGGCAGTCTCATGGCTCTAGCCAGCCATCCTGACAACACTGGTCTGCTTTTTAGTGTTTCTGTTTCTTATTCAGGTACATGTGACTCCCTCGTACCGAGCGGTAAGCTCTTTGTTTCTCATCTTCAATGCTGGATGCACCATTTTAACCTAACATTCATTTTAACCTTGCAGCATGTAACGCGTGGAGAAGCACTTTTCATCATGGGTCCTTCTCCCTCCTTTCCCCCAGAGGTCGAGCTCCTGCCTCACCCAGGCAGTCATTTTCTAGCCTGGGTAGAAGGCGCTGTCTTTCTATGCCTTCATGTGTTGCTCTCTTTAATGAGCACAGTGTTCTGTCCATACTGCCTGTCTCAGCAACTCTCAATTTAGTCAGGCTTCTTTCCTTACCCCAGTGTCGGTTTTCTGTCTCTTCCTGTAAATATGAGAGGATGGTAAGCGATAACCGAGACACAGTGTGACTTCATATGAATGGCCTCTAAGTCGGTCCTGTTAGACTTCTTGTTCACTTCTGAAAATTTAAGAGCTTGGCCTTCTCTGTACACGTTCCTTGGTATTCTGGTTTTCAAAACGCCTACCAGAAAGACCCGATAACCTCTGCTTACAGCATTTTAAGGTTTTGCCAGGACACAGCACTAAATTCTTCTGGGTTCCTCCCATGAAACAGCTCTAATGTCTTAAGAGCCATCTGACACTGAGTCCCAACAGTGATTCCTTTTCTTGGTGCCAGTTTTCTGTTGCTGTTGACAGATCACCTTGCAAAGTAATTTAAAGGAGGAAGGACTTTCTCATAGAGAGAAAAATGCCATCCTGATGGGAACACATATGGCGTCTCCATGGGGTGGGGGTACGTGGCTAAGAGTCCTTCCTCACAACTCAGGGGAATACGGACAGAGAGGGAGAGGGGGGTTGGGAGAACACTAGAAGTGGGGTCTAGTTATAACAGCTAAGACAGACTGCAGCAATGCACTTTCTAGGCCCCACTTCCTAAAGGTTCTATAGCTTCCCAAAACAGCACCACCAGGTTGGGACCAAGTGTTCAAACATGAGAACCTTCAGGGAACATTTCTCAGTAGAACCACAGCACTACCCTTTAGAGGTATAATGTGACTCACCGCTCCTCAGCAATGGACACGGTTATGCTTTGTTTTGGAAAGGTTCATTTATCTTTGTATACAAGTGTTTTGCCTACATGTTTGTGTACTACATGCATCCACTACCTACCAGGACCAGAAGAGGGCACCGGATCCCTGGAACTGGAGTTACAGCCAGTTGTGAGCAGCCTTGTGGGTGTTGGGAATAAACCTGTGGCCTCTGGAAGAGCAGAGAGTGCTCTTAACACTGGGTCATCTCTCCAGCCTCCAAAACAGGGTTTTACTTAAGCTATGTGAGGCTCCAGGCAAATGTTGTTTTGTGGACCCAATCTATATAAACATTTTGAATTAAAATGTTGTATTAAAATATTGTATTCTTATATGTGTCACATAAAACAACCAAAGAAACGCAGATTTTATCAAAATTAAACTGTTTTGCTTCAATCAACAAGAAAAGCAACCTATAACATTGAGAAAATGTTTGCAAACCACTTACATGATAAGTACCCAGAATGCATAAAGACCATTTCCAGGAATGGGGACGTGGTCCGTGGGTGAGTGCCTGCCTAGCATCCACAGGCCCTGGGTGTGATCCCCAGCTCTGCATAATTCCTGCACTTAGGAGGCAGAGGTAGGGGGATCAGAAGTTCAAGTCATCCTCGAACATAAGTTCAAAGCCATCCTGGGATACATACATGAGAGCCTATCTCACATGAAGAAAGACCATTTGCGACTCAAAACTATTAAAATGGGGAAAGGATTTGAATAAACATCCCAAGATGATAGTCCATGGTCAGAACACAGAGAGGTCTCAACATCATCATCAGCAAAATGCCATCGTAAGATGTTTCACATTAGCTGGGCAGTGATGGCACACGCCTTTAATCCCAGCACTCGAGGCAGAGGCAGGCGCATCTCCATGGGTTCGAGGCCAGCCTGGTCTACAGAGTGAGTTCTGGGACAGCCAGAGTTACAACAGAGAAACCTTCTCAAAAACAAAAAGTTTCACATCTGTTAAAATGGCAACAATGATGTAGAGAAATTGGAACCTTCAGGCACTACTGATGAGAAAGTAAAATAGTTTCTCTCTCTAACAACCTAGCAACTGAACTTTCAATTGTCATAGTCTTTTTTGAGATACTATAACAGAGTACTCAAGGCTGGGTAATGTTATAAAGAAAAGATGTTTAGTGCACAGAAAGAGGGCCCTGTTCAAGGGCTCACCTCTGATGGTGAGCTACAGCAGCACTGTTCATAATAGGCAGGAAACAGAACCCAAAGGTTGGTCAGCAGGTGACTAGACAATGTGTGGTGTAGCCATACAATGAACTATGATTCAGCCGTGAAAAACGATGAAGGCCAAGTGTGGTGGTGGTAATCCCAAACCTTGGCTACGACATGAGTTCGATGTTAGCTTAGTGTCTTAGTCACCGCTGTGTCGCTGTGAAGGGACAGCATGACTCGGCAACTCGCAGAAAAGAAAGCATTTAATTGGAGCCTGCAGCAGCAGGCCTGTGGGGGACACTGGCCTGGGCTTTTGAAATTTCAAAGCCCACCCCCAGAGACACACCTCCTCCAGCAAGGCCACGCTTCCTATCTTCTACTAACTGGGGCTAAGCATTCAAACATGTGAGCCCGTGGAGGCCATTCTCCTTCAAACCACCGCAGGAAAGTTACGATGGAGTCTTAAAACAATAAAGGGACAAAGAACTTACACTTGCTACTGGGTGATCCTTGAAAATACTGGGAGTCAATACTCTACTCTCAGCCCACTGCTCCTTTGCGGTGTACTCAATAAATTATTCTTAAAAAACAGACTGTAGCAGTACGCTACAATCTCTTACCCTCAATTTAGGAGAGAAAGGAAAGATAGAAATCTTCACCGCTTTACAAGTGGCTTTGATAGAGAATGAGGGACTTTAAGGCTGTCCTAAGCTTGGAGAGGACGAGCTGACAGTGAGTCAGACCAGCGTCTCAGCTCACGGTCTGTCAACTCCATCTCTCCAACCTTTGTTCTTTTAGGAATTATCACACTAACAGCAGCAACCCAGCCAAGGAACCACCAACCAACGCCCACACCGACTCTCATGGCTTCGGACCTTTTACGCCCTGGGTCAAAAGTTTCCATCAACCCTTACAGCAATCACGCCCCAAAACAAGTTACAGGCAATCTCAGAAACATGCTACAGGTGCACCTGACCAAACCATAGCCCTGCATCAAGCATTCCAAACCCAACTCGTAAACAACTCCACCACAGCTGGGGTGGGAACACAAACCTAATCCAAACGCCATTTTGCGTTTTTAAAGAAACAAAAAACTTTTTCCAAGTGTTCCTCTACACCCTCCCACATCAAACATCAGGAAGACGCACCACAGGCCCATTTGGGGGAGCATTTTGTCAATGCGGGTCTAGCTTGTGTCCAGCTGACATAAAACCAGCCAGCACAGCAGTATATTAAAAACCACAGAAATGTGTATTTATATGTTTTTGTTTTGTTTTGAGACAGAGTCTTTCCACGTATCCCTGGCTGTCCTAAACTCATTATGTGGACCAGGCTTCCCTTGAACTCACAGAGATCTGCTTACCTCTGTCTCTGAGTGCTGGGAATAAAGGCTTGTGCCACCACGCCTGGCCTGAAATATTGTTAAAAGATGTAATGATTTATTCTATGTCAGTGTTTGAAATCGGAACTTTGGAGCCGGTCTCAAAAGCACCCAGAAGTAGGGTTTGGTGGCACACCTGTAATACCAGCACCAGGAAGGTGGAAGTAGAAAGGCCAGGTACAAGGCTAATATGAGCTACTTGCTTAATTTGTGGCTAGCCTGAGCTAGGCAGTGAGACTCCATATTCTCAGAAGAAAAAAAATCAGTTTTGTTAGTTTTTCTTTCTTGATCAATTTTAAATATTTTTGTTTGTTTTAAGTCTTTCCAATAGGGAAGGTCCTGGTGTGTAATCGATGCTGGCGCTGAACTGGAGACAGTCCTCATGCCTCGTGACTCTGCAGTGCAAGGATCACAGAAGTAGGAATAAAGACCACCATGTTGGGATTCTTTTTTTTTATCTCCTCTCCTTTTAAAGTCCAAATGGTTGGTTTGCTTATGTGTCTGTTTTTGAGATAGGGTCTCACTACGTAGCCCTGGCTGGCCTGGAACTCACTATGGAGACCACGGTGGCCTCAGAGATTTGCTTCCCCCTCTCTCCTGAGTGCTGGATTAAGGGTCTGTGCCATCGTGCCTGGCAATTTTTTTACTTGCTAACTTTAATTTGGGTAATTAGTTTATATCTGGCAGAGAGTACCCTGATGTTTAGTTCAGGCTGGCCAGGAACTTCAGATCCTCCAGCCTTCACCTCCCAGAATACTAGCTTGCTTATTTTTTTTTATAATACTCTTAATAATTTGAGTTCCATACAATGTATCTCGGTAACACCCTGTGTTTTATTTTTGGAGACAGGATTTCTCGGTGTAGCTCTGGCTGTCCTGGAACTTGCTCTTTGGACCAGGCTGGCCTGGAACTCAGAGATCTGCCTGTCTCTGTCTATCGAGTACTGGGATTAAAGGTATGTGCCACCATGCCCGGCTCTTTTCCTCTTCAGCTTCTCAGCTCCTTACTAGTTCGTGCACTGGTTGTGTTCCGGCTGGAGACACGCCTAAGGAGCCCTTTGATCTCCCTTGGCCAGGTCTGGAAGAGCTGGTTAGGACTGCCAGACCAGGTCTGGCTGCCCTGACCTGCACAGGGGACTCGCAGGGCCCTCGGAAACTGTGAAGAACCACCCACTTCCATGCCGGTGGAGAGGGCAGTGGGCTCTGCCGCCTGTTCTCCTGGGGCTCCGAACCACTCCGTGGCCTTGGAGGGTGACCTCGGGCTGGGGTCCAGGCGCCCGCCCTGTATAACGACCGGCCCGCCATATTCACTGTTAAAAGGTCCAAGGCAGGGAGCTTGGCCGGGCTGCCTCGCTGTCCCTGTGCCGTCCCACGACAAGCCTGAAGAGCATCTTGGGACTTTTTAGCGTAGTGTCCCTAGTGTCGTGGGGTCTCGAGTGCAGCGGCAGGCCCGACACACCCCACTCGGCTTTCTCAGCTCTGGGGCGTCAGACATTCTCCCTTCCTACTGACAAGAAGGCGGAGGCCAAGCGCGACGCCCGTTGGTGGCCAGAGTCTTGATTGACAGGCCATTAGCCTGACTCTGACGTAAGCAGCCCCTGTTTATGAACGTACAGCCAACGGAGAGGCAGCACTGCAACCAAGGACCAATGAGGACTCGGCTGGGCGGGCCGGGGGCGGGGCTTCCCTGGGGGCGGGCGTGGGTAGGGCTCCGGAGCCAACCCCGGGAGAGTCAGAGCACATCCGGTTCTAGCTGAGCAGGGAAGCTCCGGAGCGGCGGGCTGCGAAGGTACGTGCGAAGCTAGGACCGGGCACCCCGGTGCGGGTCGCGGAGCGGGCCAGACGGGCAGCAGCTCCGGTTCCCGACCGTTCGGTCCGCCAGGGAGCCAGGGGGCTCCGCGCCGAGAGCGGGGAGACCGACGGGGAGGCGGCGGAGGAAGCAGCGCCGCGCATGCGCAGCGGGCCGCGGGGGCGGGGCGGGGGCGAGGCTGCGGGGTCTCCCGGGCGTTGGGGCCTGGGCTGTGGCGAAGGCCTCTTAGCCGCCGCCGCTTGCGTCCTCGCCGCTCCCGCCGTCTTCCCCTCAGCCCGGTTCAGGGCTCGCGTTCGGGACCGGGCCCCCAGGCCTGCCTTCTTAGGTAAACGAAAGCGAGAGCCGTGTTGCTGGCAGTCGCCGCCCCACCGCGGCCCCTGCGGCCCGGCCTGGTGAGCCGCCGGGGTCCGGGCTCGAGCGGGCTGCCGGGCACACCGCTGTCAGGCCGGGTGATGTCACACTGTCTGTGACACGCGAGGCCCCTCGGTTACCTGGACGCCAACGGTAGAGGCCGGAGGGGAGGCACCGGGCCTGGCCTGGCTCCCCGGCCGCGCAGAGCAGCCCCGCTCTGCTCCGATTGGTTACCTCGGACAGGTGAGCGGCCGGCCTCGTCCTGACCCCGAGTCCGCGGGCGGGGCGGCGGCGGGCGGGTGTTTTCCTTGGACTCACTGAACCTGCGATAAGTAGACTTTGGCATTTCCTTCTTTCTTTCTTTCTTTTTTTTTTTTTTTAAAGAACGAAAAACAAAACCAAGCTATCTGCGCCAGGCCAGTTGCTTTGCTGTCCGATCAGGCTTCTGTTGGCCAAACAACAACAAAACCACTTTGAACTTGAGACTCCCCGGTTACACAAACACTTGTGAATGTGTAACGCGTTAGAAGAGCTGACTGCCCGAAACAGACGAGGATCGTAAGGGCAAAGGCCACTGGCAGACTTTGTAGTTACTCATTGGTGTTTATGAGTAGTTTATCTTGGCTGTATGGGTAGTTTAGGAGATAGGGATCGAGAACCATCTCCCCGGATTGCCTCGTCACGGCCTCATGGCTTCTGCAAGCACGCTTAAGTCTGTAATTGTGACATTTGTTTTCTTTGGTGTTTCTTTATTGTCTGTCCTAGCTTGGAGAGTAAGTTGACATTTAAATTGTCGTCGGTTTTCCCCCAGCAGAGAATGACTCGAGTCCTTGAGAAATGCAATCTGTAACTTGGATCTAAGTTTCCTTCTTCCATTATTCATCATGTGGAAATACGGTTTCACACCCTTGTTCTCTCCCTGCTGATCTGAGTGAAGCCTTGCTTTCCTGATGACTAGGAAAGGGAAAAATTAATTAGGGTACTTAGTAGTTCCAATTTTCTCTCCTCGTTAACAGGTATAGTTCACGTTCTTTGTAGAAATAAAAAAAAAAATACACCAGTATGGTGGGAATGGACATACACTTTGGGAATGATGAAACGGACTTACTGAAAGCTTACTTTTCTACTGTGGGTGGAATGGCACTGTTCTATAGAGGACAGGAGATCCTAATCCGGTTCCGACTCGCGTTTTAACTTTCTGGTGTTGGTCAAATCGGTACTGATGACCGTGTAGCACCTTTCGGAGAGATCACACATTTTTTCTTACTGAGAGTCAGTGGAACTGGTATTAGTCGTGTGTATGTTACAGATAAAGAGGGGAGTTAAGTAAAATTGTTTTTCAAGGTTATGTGGTAGAAAAAGGTAGGATTTGTAATTCCGGATCTGGCTTTCTTACCTCTATTGTACTGCCATTAGAACAGAACAGAACAAAACTGCTAACGTGGGACTCTTTCTACTTTTTTTCAAGGACTAAATGTGAAGACAATAGGGGTTATGTTTCAGTGCATACAACTTAACAACTAAGCACGTGAAGAAACACTTCCACACATTGGATTCAATACTAGACGGTGAATTACCTTTTCCCCCTCATGCTTTGTTAATTTACCATCTTGAACCCTGTCCCTCCACATCCAGAAGGGGTCAATTGATAACATATCGTCGTTGGCGATAACACACTGGCTTGAAGAGTTTCGTTTTATTTCATAAACTACCCAAGGGCATTAATCTCCTTTGGGAGAACCACTCATAATGTTCTTTCTTCTAAATCTTTCTTTGCTACTTTGACTTGGCTATAGGATCTGGTACAGATGCCTTCTGTTTCATCCAGTTTTGTTTCCCCACAGTTCCTAGCCAAGTTTCATGATAGCACACATTTCCCAAATACAGTATTCAAGAACAGAGAGACGTTCTGTAGAGAATGGACTGCGTTTGAGTGGGTTCTGCTCTGAGTGGGCTACCTGAAGATGTTGATTTGAAGTTGCAGGACTTTTTTATTCCTAATTTATGCTTGTTCTTTTTGGGGGGGGGGGGTAAACAAGATGTTAATGGGGGAGGGATTACTGGTTTATGATGGGAGATTATGTATTTAGGACATTGAAACCTTCTTATGCTTCATGACTGTCAAAGAGTTGTGGTTTTAGAGAGGGAGATTCAGTAGTTTCAGAGTTGATAAAAAAATAGATTTGAGCCAGTCGTAGTGGCACACACTTTTAATCCCAGCACTCAGGAGGCAGATGCAGTTAGATCTTTGTGAGTTCGAGGCCAGCCTAGTCTACATAGAGTTCCAGAATGGTTAGGGCTACATAGAGATGCCCTGTCTCCAAAAAAGACTGTTTTGGTTCTGAGGGAGCTCTCTCCAGAGATAAATGTAGTGGTAGCCTAACCAGGTGTTTTGGTTCAGGGTAAGAGAGAGTTGGGCTTCGGGTCTCCTTATGATAGGCCCAGCCTGCTTGAAACAGGGTACCTTGGATTGTCTTGAAACTGAGCTATCACCTCTGGTAGCAAGAAAGGCATCAAGCTAATGATGCATTTAGGGTCAACAAACTATCTGCAGCTTATCTCTTAGTAGTTACTGGGCTGTTTGACAGCACCGTGTGCCCTCTGGGGCAGGAATACAATGTAAAGGTGTTAGAGGAAAGGTAAGCCATTTAAACAAGAGTAGTTTTACCTAGAGTGGGGTTTCTCAAGATCCTTCAAATTTCAGTTTGTTTCCTTAGATTTCCTCCTCTATTAAACCTCATTTTCCCGTGTAGAGAAGTATTAAGTCTTCATGATGTAGCTGCTAGGCCTTATTTTTTAGACAGTTTACATGATCTATGTAAATAGATGGCTTCTAAAACCAGGCCTGTTGGTGAGCTTGTTCTGTGTGCAGCGATATTCTAAGCACTCTAGCTGTATTATCTCACTTAAAATTCAGCCCCACGAAGTAAAGATGATGAAGCAGAAGGAAGTTCAGTGCCAGACGCTCGTTGTGGATGAAACACTTGGGATTCAGAAGCATCACTGGGCATTACGCGTGTGCTAGGGATCAGTTTTATGTGTGTATGTGTACACAGACTCACTAAGGATGGTTGTGGATATCCAGAGGCTGGAAACTAGTTCAAAGAGACTGAAAAAAAAAGACACCCTTGCCCCTCCCTTTAATCTACTTTGTGTGCGTGGGGCACAAGGTCAGAGTACAGTGTTCCAGAGTCGGTTCTCCTCCACATGCCTCCAGGGGATCAGACTGTTGGTCTGGCTTGACAACAAGCCCTTTAATCAGCCATCCTGCCAGCCCTGGGTTTTTCTTTTACTTAGGGAGTTGCAGGGACAGCCTTCAAGGTAGTTGAAGTAATACAACAGGAGGTAAGCAGAGTAGTTCACAGTGTAGTATCTAAATGTGTGAACAGTGTTTGACTTACCGTGTTGTTGGATTGTGTACACCAGGTGAGGCAATGCCTGTAGTTTCCACCTGTGGTACTTTCAGTCAGGAGTAGATTTAGGGGCTTCTGCATATTTCATTTGTACTGAATTTAATATGTGTGTTGAAATAAGAGTTTTGTTTTTTTCAGTGCTGGATAGGACCTTTTGCATGCTCTGAAACTGAGCTCGTGTTTCCTATACTTGCACACTTGTGTGTGCGAGTGTACACTTTGATG
Organism: Cricetomys ansorgei; assembly: GCA_026225945.1. Lineage (NCBI taxonomy): Eukaryota > Metazoa > Chordata > Mammalia > Rodentia > Nesomyidae > Cricetomys > Cricetomys ansorgei. The sequence continues at coordinate 382,858 of JAMJFZ010002046.1, read as the reverse complement.
TCGTGACCACCATTAGATAATAATCTTTTGTCTTAGGACAAGGGTAAGAAGGGTTCCTGGAACGGAAACAAGGGATTTAACAAGACAGGATAGGCTTTAGTCCTGCCAAGCAAAAGGAGGCCACAGAAATACTGGCTCTTTCTTGGTAGAACTGTGCAGTAAACTTGGAGGTTTTGTTGAGCATGCTTGTGCCTGTGTGTGTGAGTACTGAGGACTGAATGTAAGACCTTGACCATTAATGAGGCAACTGCTCTGTCATTGAGCCGTGCCCTCAGGCTGGGGGTGCTTTGTTTTTAGTAGATCTCAACTATGAAACCCAGGACATTGCTGAACTCCCTGTCCTGTTCCAGAGTGCTGGGATTAGAGGTGTGTTCCTCTCGGCTCTTGCTTTTTGTTTTGTAATTTGGGGTGGCTGTGGTAGAGACTGGCCCTGTCACCACAGTTTTGATGACACTTAACAAAACTGTAGCAATGTGTGTATAACATTTTGGTAGGTTCTGTTAGTATATAGGGTGCTGCTGCCTTAAAGATGCAGCATAGGGAGGTGAGAGGGATTTGGTTGTAACTAAACACCTGAGCATTTTTCCTTACACATGCAGTGTACGCAGATTCCCACGACCCCAGAAGGCACTGCCCTTTAGTTTGTAAGTAATCCCTCTACTGTTTCAGGGGTCCATTTTAGGTTCTGTAGCAGTACACCCACAGTGCTGCTCAGCAGTAGAGACAAGAAGACAGTTTCATATCTGCAAGCCCTGCCAGGCGTCAGCACAGGGAACCACCTGTTGTGGCAAGCTCCATACTGGGCAGTGGAATTCTGATTGTCTGATCTCAGGCATTTTTATTGACACAGATGTTCCTCAGGTTTTTCATTGAAGCAAAAACTCTGCCCCTTCGTCCAAAGGCCTATTTACATAGTGAAGGAATCCTGTAGCCTAGTCCTTAGCAGTTGAACTATGTCACTTTTATTGTGGGGGACTCAAGGCCTAAAGGAAATGTTCTCCCCTTGTTGCCGGAGAGGGCCACAAGAATTCCTCCACAGCAACTTTGCTCTTCCATAATGGCTCTGCTAGAGAGCAGCGAGCACGTGCAGATCGTGAGCAGTCAAACATCTTTTTTGTAAAGCCAACACCTGCAGATAATACAAAATGCCCAGGTCTAGGCAGCCCTTCCCCAACAATGCACAAAACAACCATTTTAAACATAACTAGAAACAAACTTCAGCAACAGGTTTCTTTATGAGTTAGAGTTCCTGCTGGGAGATAGACCAATGATTTTCTTTGTAAGACAAAGCTTCACTAAATAACCCAGGTAGCCTCAAAGTTAAATTGATCCTGCCTCTGTCTCGAAAGTGCTGAGATTACAGAGGTGTACCACCATACTTGGCTTGTTGATTTTTGTAATAGTCTTAGTTGTATATCAGAAATATTAGCAATATAGACCATATACACTGGAAGGAAGTTTGTTTTTGTAGTATCCAGCCTTGAACCTAGGGGTTCACTCATGCTAGGCAAGTGCTCTCCCACGGAGCAATATCTCCAGTCCAGACAGAAAGTAAAGCCCTGCACATTTAAAAACAGAAGAGTCCAGCACACTGCCCGGTGCAGACGAGGTCTGGGCTGTATCAAACATCCTACTGTATCAATGTATAGGCCAGGGCCAGGCATGGTGGCATACATACATTTTAATACTAGCACCTGGGAGGCAGAAGCAGGTGGGTTTCTTTCGTGAGTTCCAGGCCAGCTAGGGCTACATTGTGAGACCCTGTCTCAAAAAAGAAAAAAAAAACTACTTGAGGGAGATTTGTATCTCTATACGTTTGTTGCCAGTTTGGAGCAACTCTAGATCAGAGTTACATTTTCTTCCTTCTGAGACCTGCTTTTACCCTTAACATTTTAGCATTTCTAAGAAGAAATGTGGCATATACATTAAGTATATACATTACTACTTTTTTAAGTTTAAAAATTGTATTACTGTGTGTATGTATATGATGTGTGTGAGAGAGTCAGCGCTCTCCCTGGGATCTGGGGGTGGTGCCACCTCTTGGACCACCTTGCTCCCCTGCTCCCTCTCTTAATAGTATTAGAATTGCTGTAGTTAACGTATTTCACTTAAAATTTTAAATAGCTGGGCATGGAGGCAGAGACGGGCAGGTGGATCTCTTGAGTTCCAGGACAGCAAGGGCCACACAGAGAAAACTCTCTTGTTTAAAAAAAATAAATAAATAGTGAAACAAGCAAATGGAGATTTAACCTGGTGTGACATATGCAATCCCAGTGCTTGGAACACTGAGGGTTGAAGGTTTGGCTTACATAGACAAAAGAGGAAGGTTTTGTATGTCTTAGTATTTAAAACTACAAGTTACTAATAAGGTAAAACTAAGTATTTGACTTCCTCATTTTTACCCACACAGACTTTGTTTTACCCTTTTTTTTTTTTTAAGACTGTGTTGTACATGCAAATATGTCTATGTACCACATGTGTGCCTGGTGCTCTTAGAGTTCAGAAGAGGGCGTTGTATCCCCTGGACATGGAGTTAAGCTGTAAGCCGACGTGTCCGTGCTAGGGTTCAACCTGGTCCTGTGAAAAAGCAGCCACTGCTGAGCCCTCTCCTGTCTTAATATATTTTTTTAATCAACTGAAAGCCCCAGAAAGGCAGTCAATACCTTCTGGAGCGTGTCAAAGAGCAAACTGGGAAAGAAGAGTTTCTGCCATTGTGCTCTCTAAGTTTCCCCTCAGAGGGGTCTGGTTACATGAGGTTGCCCCTTTCTGTCAATTCCCTGGGTTTTTAGGGTCCCTCCCCCTATTGCTGAAATAGGAGGCAAGAGGTACTTCAGCATGTCTACTGTGAGGACTGAGAAACTTGGCTGTGTAGGTTGCAAGCTCTCTCTGGGGATGTCATTAGGAGTGTTAATGGAAGCCTTAAAGACACTTTCCAGGTGCCGGATTGTACCGCCCTGTGAGGGTGCTCTCTGGAGAGTGCATGCATCATGGTTATGGAAGACTGCTTGGCCTTGCAACAGCCTGCAATAGTTGCACCATCTAGATCAAGAGGGCACAGAGGCTGGTGACTCGGAGAGGAGGAGGGCAGCAGCTTTGTAGGTCCTGCAGCTTCTCGCCAGCTCTGTTCTTAAACACTGCCTTACCAAGCAAGTCACGGTAAGTAAGGCTGTGATGAGAAAGCCAGCCAACCTCTGTGATTGTTTGCTCTGAGGAAGAGGGCCTCAGGAAACCAGTGGTATGGTGACTCTTACAAACTGTAAAAGAGCATCTTTCTACTGGCCACGATTCCTTAGAAGTTGACTTTAGGATTGTAATTTTGAGTGCCTTTCGCCCTCTCCCTTTTTGGTAGGTTTGGAATAGAATGGGCCTGTGTGTTCATAAGAATGCAGGGGGCGTGTATTTAGGAAAGATGAACGCTCTTGATCAGATCTCGGTTCTGTAGACTGAATGTGTTTATTTGGGATCGCATGTGAGAGAGAAGGAACAAGACTTAGCTGGCTTTATGATATTGATTAATGTAACGTGGATATGGTTTGCTTGGGTTTTATCTTCTGTGTGTGAGGGGATGGGGGCTGCACAGCCCATTTGTTTGGCTCTCAAAGAGTCACAGGTGCGGTAGAGTTCTGCTTTGATTCTGAAATGTCACCTAACATATTGCGGCTGTTGGGAAAATCTGAATAAGTCTGTAAATCAGGTAATAACGCTGATAATTTTCTGGTTTTGATGAGTGTTTTCAAGATATACACTTTATTAGAGCATTGTCCATACAGTTTAGAAAAAAATTAAGTCTTTATATTAAATATTGCTATAGAGAGAGGAGGGTAAAAGCAGGTACTAACATTTAGGAAACCTAAGAGGAGAGTACCAGGTGTGCTGATGAGGTGTCTCAGTGGGTAATATGCTTCCCAAGAAAATGTTAAGGACCTGAATTTGAGTCCTCAGAACCAACTTAAAAGCCAGGCATGGTTTCTCCTATCTGTGATCCCGGTGTTCCTGCAGGGAGAGAGGAGACAGAGACAGTAGAATCACACTCAGAGGCTAGCCTGGCATGTACAGAGTGAAGGTGAGGACCAAGCCCCAAGCTCTGGCCTCAGCACGGCGTGCTGTGGCGAGCAGGTGTCCACAGATGCACACATGACAGTTGTGAGTGCACACACAAAGAAGAAAGAGGGAATATTTACACTGTTACAGTCTTCCTACAAGAAAGACTCCAAGGAAGCCAGGCATGTGACCCACGCCTTTAATCTAGCATGTAGGAGGCAGGGGCTGGTAGATCTCTGAGTGTAAGGCTAGTCTGGTCCACATAGCAAAATCCAGCCTATCCAGAGCCTCTAGTAAGACGCTGCCTAGACAGCTGTTTGGAGGGAGCTGGAGAAATGACTCAGCATTTGCAGTGCTACGAGGATCTATGTTTGGTTCCTAGCACCCACATCAGCTGACTCAGTTTCCTCAGTTTCCTGTAACTGTAGCTCAGGCCGTCAGATCTCTGGCTTCCTTGGGCTATATGTGTGTTCTTTGTTCGTTCCTCTCTCTCTCTCTCTCTCTCTCTCTCTCTCTCTCTCTCTCTCTCTCTCTCTCTCTCTCTCTCTCTCTCTCTTCTCCTCCCTCTCTCTCTCTCTCTCACACACACACACACATACACACACACACAAAGTAAACCTTTTTTTTGAGACAGGGTTTCTCTTGTAGCTCTGGCTGTCCTCCCAGGTGCTGGGATTAAAATCGTGTGCTACCACCGCCCAGCTACTATAACATTTTTTAATAGTTGTAAAACTGTAAAAAAAAAAAAAAAAAAAAAAAAAATTTTCCTCTTTGTGTACTTTTTTGTTCATGGAGATACAGAATTTTCCTTAAAATTGTGACTTCCCATTAACTAAGCTTTTAAAATGTTAGTGGAAATTGCCTACATGTGTATAATTAAAGTGCAAGCTCTAGAACAAGGGTTGAGTCGTTTGTGCTGGCACACTCATTTAATCCCAGCACTCCAGAGATGGGCAGAGTTCTGAGTTTTAAGCCAGCCTGGTCTACATGCTGGAATTCCAGCCAGGCCAGCTTGGGCTACACGTTGAGACTGTGTCTGAAAGGAGTAAATAATGGCCTTTCCTGAGAGAGTTCTGTAGAATATTGAAACAATGACGTAATTGTTCCAGGTCTGCAGAGCACTTGCCTTGCAAGCCTTGAGGTCAGTCCCCAACCGTGGGGTGTCTGTGGACGCTGAGAACTGCCTCCAGAAGCTGTCCTCTGACCTCCACGTGACAGTTCTGGTACACACAACTTCAGTGTTGGGTTCCTTTAACTAGATTGCTAATTGAAAATTTATCTTGTAAACTTTTTTTTAAAGAACAAATGTGTCCATTAAAAATTGTAACTTTCGAAAATGATAGAAATTAAATGATAGTAAATGGCTTTGGGGAGAAGAAGGTTTCATTTATTTTGTCCTCTTTAAAGGAATTGACAGGCGACTTAAGTTTTCAGAACTGTGTTTCAAAACTTACATATATTTTTTAATAAGAAAGGTGCTTGTGCTCTTACACGTTCTGGTGTCTATAAATAGTCTTTTCTGTCTTCTCAGAGCGGAGGCTGTGCCGAACAGACTTTGGAACCATGAACGTATTTGATCGGAAGATCAACTTTGATGCCCTCTTAAAATTTTCCCACATGTAAGTGCTTTAGCCTCGCCTCTGGTCCCTTGCTACGTTCTTGTCGTGCCCAGCTTCTTTCCTTGGCGGGGTGACTTACAGGTGTATCAGAAGACAGACTGGCTCGATTCCGGGGAAGCAGCCAGGGCTAGGGCTCTGTGCACTCGCTGACAAGTTATCTGCTCTCTGGGTACTGCTCACTCATAATGCGCTCTTCCCGAAGTGTCTCAGTCTGTTAATAAAGCTTTCACTTACTCCTCTGGCAAGGGAAAGACAGAAATAATCTGCAGCCTGGGGAGCAGTCCCGACATGATGTTTTGTGAACATTCTCTCCTAGAACCCCCTCGACACAGCAGCACCTAAAGAAGGTCTATGCCAGTTTTGCACTCTGTATGTTTGTGGCGGCGGCAGGGGCCTATGTCCATGCGGTCACACGTTTCATCCAGGTAAGAACAGAGTTCTCTCTGGGTGCAGTGGCACAGACTTCATTAGAAAGGAAGCAGTTTACAGGGTAGTCTATTCCCCCACCCTCCTTAATATCCTTATCAGTAGTTTAGTATCATTTAGGACTTTATTAAACCATTTAAGTTTACTGACAGTGGTTCCCCTCTGGAAACTGAACACACACGTCTCTTCTGCTGGGTACTCGGCCCTGAGGGTGTGTGGCTGATGTGGCTGACATATGAGACTCCACTGTCAGACTGGAACTAGGTGCTGACACTCCTTGTCTTTGTTGCCTCAGTGACTGTGGGGCACTTGGCACAAAATACCAGTTACATGACAGGCAGTGGTGGCATCCTAGCACTCAGGAGGCTGAGGCAGGAGGATCTCTGAGTTCAGGACAGCCAGGGCTACTCAGAGAAACCCTGTCTTGGAAAACAAAAAACAGTTATACAGTTACTTGTCAGAAGAGGCAAGATTGGAACTTGGACAGATTCGACCCATTTAATTATCTTTAGCAGCTCGTCCTATGGAGGAGGGCTTGGGTTTGGCCGGCAGTAGAAGGCACATTTTTTAAATCATAATTTAAAGAGTTAAAAGTTTGAAGTTTCCCTTAGCAGCCAGACTGTAGAGTGGCCGTCTTTAGCATAGATACAGAGGTGTCCTTGCGTTGACACCACATCCGCTGTATTGAGCGTCTGTGTGCAGGCGTCTGCCAAGGTTGTGAGAAGACTGCAAAGCTTTGATCCTCTGTTCAAAGCAAGGTCTAGGTCTTTTTGTTTTCTGGTCGTGTGTTATCTTTGCATTTCTGCTGATTGTAATGGAAAATGCAGTCAGTTCTCAACGCAGACAGACTTTGCATTTGGGGATTCAAGTACTCCCAGATCAATGGTCAGCACTTTTGTAAACATGTAAAATGGTGAAAATTTTGATTTGTTTTTCCGCCATGCCCCACGGAGGTTAGGACGGATCTGCTCGTGTGTCCCTTCACAGGCTTAGTGCACCTTTGTGCTTTTGTGTCTGGGATGGAACCCAGGGCTTCAGGCATGCTTTTTTACTGCTGAGCTGCATACCAGCCTGGTTTATACTTACTTTAGATGGCGTTTTATGTAGTTCTAGCTGGAAGTTCTGCCTGCTTCTGCCTCCTGAGTGCTGCAGTTAAAGTGTACACCACCGTGACCTTCGCCATTTTATGTTTTTGTTGCTGATTTTGCCAAAAACAGCATGGTGCTGAAATGTTATCTACTGTGATGGTTGGTTTACTTCAGGGAGAAAATATGCTTATCGTATTAGCTCTGTGAATCAACAATATATGACAAGTAAGGAGAAACACACAGGGCTGGAGAGATGGCTGCTCTTGCAGAGGAGCTGGGTTCAGTTCCCAGCACCCACGAGGCAGCTCACAACTGTCTATAACTCCACTTGTAGGGGATCTGGCACCCTCACACAGACATATGCAGGCAAAACACCAATGCACATAAAATAAAAATAAATCATTTCAAAAAATTAAAAAAAAAACATAAATCATTTTGTAAGATTGAGACGAGGGTTGCAGAAACTTCTCTGTATACCCCGGGAGCAGTGACTCAGTTTCTGATTCAGCATCCACTTGGACTTCATAACCTTTATCTGCTGTCAGTGATGAGAAAGGGCCTAGCCTTTAACGGCAGGAACTTCAGTGCCTGTGATTACCCTCAGTGGTTTTCTCCTAATACCTGCGGGTAGGTTATCCCTTTGAAAATTTTATTTTTCATACAAAACTAATGTTTACTGCAGAAAATTCAAAAATAGCTGAGTAATTTTAAACCTCTAGAAGCCAGACAGTATTGTGTACATTTGTAATGCCAGAAATACAAAGCAGATGCAGCAGGATACCAAGTTCAAGCCTCTATAAAACAACCCCCCAAACTTCCATAAGCCTGCCCCTCAGGAGTAGACCAGGCTGTGCCACAGTGCACGTGTGCGTGTGCAGCCAGGAGGGGCCAGGGCTGGCTGTGCCACGGTGCACATGCCTTTTCCTTTTACCTCTTGGGTTCTAGGGATCAAACTCATCATAAGGTGGTTTTTTTGTTTGTTTTTGTCTGTTTCTTTTTCGTGTAAGAGAACAGAAAGGGTCATCTCTGCTTGTTCTGCAGGCGCAGTGTGCTCCTAGCACTTGTAGTTTGGCTCGCCATGTCTGTTTGACTGAAGTGGTTCTGTAATTGATGGACCACAGAGCCTTGGCATCAACCATGGTCTTCGCCCTCACCTTCTGATTTCTCTCCCCATTGTCTCTGAGAATATACTACCTTTTCTTTCGCCTCTAGGTTAAGAAGCAAATGTTAGAAATTTCAGATGAGTATTTGAACTTAGTAAGCATGAAACTTTCAACTATTTATTGTCTGACTCTCACAGGCTGGCCTACTCTCTGCTTTGGGTTCCTTGGGCCTGATGATTTGGCTGATGGCAACACCTCATAGTCATGAAACTGAGCAGAAAAGACTGGGACTTCTTGCTGGCTTTGCTTTCCTTACGGGTATGTCAAGAGGTCGTCTAACAGGGCAGGAGGGGGGTTTATATTTTTAGTACCTCTTTGGACTAAAACCTAGGTTTAGCTCTGATTATCTGTTACACACACACACACACACACACACACAGCTCGAATGAGGTTCATGACTTTAAATGGTAAACGTGAACTGAGTCAGAGAGTCTGGTTAAAAGTTCCTCTCTCACTGGGTATGTAGCACTTGGGAGGCAGAGGCAGGCAAATCTCTGAATTTGAGGCCAGGACAGCTAGGGCTACACAGGGAAACCCTACCTCTCCCCCAAAAAAAGTAATAAAGGGTTTATCTCTTAAAATTCTTATTAAAGGACACCAGACTCAAGCTACATAATGAAAGTATTTGAAAATGCACCGTGGTAATTTACACCAGGTTCTGGGTGATAATCTCATCTAGGCAGTGTTAAGGAAGTTTTAGAAAGGACCAGATTTAGGAATTAAGACTTTGGGATCAGAGAGCACTAGTAGATATCAGGAGAGGAAATCGCCAGAGTCGAAGAAATGTCGGGCTGGAGCAAGTTGCTCTCTGGTTTCCATGTGACCACCTCACAAAACTGTCCGGCTGCCCTTGGCCGTTCTGCAGGACCTAGGGTGCTGGCTGCCAGGTCCTGCTTCCCCGTCAGTCCCGTTCCCTGATTTGGCCCTTATCACAGCCTCAAAGACACTTGACGTTTGACATTTCTGCTTTTCTGTTGTTTATAATTTCTATTCTTTCTGAAGACATTGTGGTTTTGAGCTAGGAGGACAGCTGTATCTATGAATTAATTCAGTTACATACTCTTCTTGGAAATGAAGAAAGGGGAGGGTAAGAGGAGGTTTGGTTTTGTTTTTTCATGAGGATAATGCCTGTGATGAGTCTTTGCATGAGGGTCCTCTCAGAACTGTGGTGACTTTGTGTTCTGGGGTTCATTTTCCAGGAGTTGGCCTGGGCCCCGCTTTGGAGTTGTGCATTGCTGTCAATCCCAGGTAACTTGCTGTTGCGTCTTATGTCTTTGTTTCCTTATGATGCGCCTTCTATTCAGCCACATAGTTGTAACTCTCACTCTGCTCTTTCCTTTGACAGCATCCTCCCCACTGCCTTCATGGGCACGGCCATGATCTTCACCTGCTTCAGCTTGAGCGCGCTCTACGCCAGACGCCGGAGCTACCTCTTTTTGGGAGGTATGGGCTGGAAAAGGGACGGACGCTGCTCTGGCAGCCCTGTCACTAGGTGACCCTTGGGCTGAGATGAAAAGACTTCACTTGGAAAGTTAGAAACGGCCGGGATGTTTTTGCTTCGCTTTGACTTTTCTCACGGTAACTTCTGTGTCTTACTAGGCGTCTTGATGTCAGCCATGAGCCTCATGTTCTTGTCGTCTTTGGGGAACCTTTTCTTTGGATCCATTTGGCTATTCCAGGTGAGATTTTATATAGAACTTTCCAGCAACCTTTTGCCTCATACACTTTTCTCACCTAACTAATCAGAAGAGAAGAGTCCTCTGTAGCGCTCACTGCCTTGGCAGTGCCCTACAGACCTTGAAAACCTTCGTAGGACATAGCTTCTGCCACAGAGTGGAGAAACGTGGTTAGTACAGCTAAGAGCAGGGTTTTCTCAGACTGCTTGCCAGAGTCCAGATTAGAGACGCGAGGGTGGAAACGGTTGTGCTCCGGAAGTGATGTGTCTGTCTGCTGGGTTAGCGTGTGATCTGTGTTCACGTGGCTGTTCCCAACACTGCAACTCCCACGTGGTAACCGCATCTCTCTCTCCTGTTAGGCAAACCTGTATATGGGGCTTCTGGTCATGTGCGGCTTTGTCCTTTTTGATACTCAGCTCATTATTGAGAAGGCTGAAAATGGAGATAAGGATTACATCTGGTAAGTGTGAGAACTGGTCTACATTGAGAATAAACGTTGGGACAAACTGTTCCATTCCAGAGCTGTGCATACACGTGAAGTTTTGTTAAATTTTTTTTAAGAGGCAAGGACTCATGTAGTCCAGGCTGGCCTTGAACTCACTCTGTGGCTGAGGATGACTTGAACTTCTGATCCTCTACCTCCTGAGTATTGAGATTACAGGCATGCACCACCAGTGTATGCGGCCTGGGGATTAAATGCCGGACCCTTCGGTGCCCCTCGAGCACTCTGCCAGGGAAGCCACATCCCGGGCCTGTTGTCTTAAGTAGAGCAGCCTTTCGGTCTCACCACCAGTCATGCGTCCTTGTGGTTCAGGTGTGGACTTGTTCAGTGCAAAGCCAGTCTCCTGGTGCCTCGAAGATTTGTTGGGTTGAAAAGGATCCTAGACTTTTCTTAGTGGTGGAGTGTTGGAGAAAGTGGCTCCAGGTGCGGTGGGGTTTGCGTCCGGGCACTCTGGGGGGCGGTTTGTGTCCGGGTACTCGGGGGCTTCCTGGCTTCCTGGTGAAGGAAAGTGGGAAGAGCTGTGAGTGAGCTGGTTCTTCTCTTTCAGGCACTGCGTTGACCTCTTCTTGGACTTTGTTACACTCTTCAGGAAACTGATGCTGATCCTGGCTTTGAACGAGAAGGTCAGTGAGCCTGCAGCCTGCAGATGAGCGTGGCTTCTGGTCACATCTGTGCGATGGAGATTTAAAAAGAGCGGGTCTCACATGATGTAGGTCAAAGTGTGTCAAAAGGCAGCCCTCAAGCAAGAGGTAGACCAGAAGTCCTCACTAAGACAACAGAAAAGGACCAAATGGAAGCAATTGTTTAAAGAAATCTTAACAAATCTCTTAGATGAATTCAAATGGCAGACTACTTTGTTGGCTGTGAAAGCAGCATACTTTATAAGCAGTTTCAGGTCACAGAGGTAGTTAGGACTCAGAAAGGGGTGTTGTGTTTATTAATATGAAGGGTGCCCACACGTGCATTAGATTTCCTGGAACAGAGTAACAGACAAGTGTGATCTGCCGTGTGGGTGCTGAGAATCAAACCCAGGTCCTCTGCAAGAGCAGCCAGTGCTCTTAACTCCTGAGCCATCTCTCCAGCCCCGTCCATTTGTTAATCTTAACACCAGCCACCAAGCATTTATTAGTCTAATCCAACAGTAGAGGAACCAACCTGTGGGCTCTTCTTCATAACTCTGACTCTGGGCGTACAGGACTGAGTGCAGCAGGGGTGGGCGGTGCCAGCACGGGGTGGTGGTGCTGTCTGGGCCGTGCACAGTTGGCTGAACACCATGAAGACTGGCTGGTCTCTCACTGCTGAACTCGGGTCCTTTTCCATCTTGAGCTCACACCTCAGGTTGGAAGGACTCGGTGAGTGAGGATGAGGTTCTCGTCCTCTTCACATCCTAGGCCAGCTCTCGTTCGTGAGGTCTGCCTGTTGGAGGGACATTAACCAGGTGCTTTTCTTCACTGTAGGACAAGAAGAAAGAGAAGAAGTGAGCGGCCGTTAGCTCCCACCTTGACCCCCTCCACCCTCATGTCTTTGCACACATTACAGGTCTCGTGTTCTATGATAATGAAAAGCATCAGAAAAGCTTTTGTACTTTGTGGTTTTCTCTATTTTGAATTTTTTGATCAAAAAACTGATTAGTGACTATAGTTTGGAGTTTGGCTTCATATTCCTGGGGTTCTCCCTCACCCTTTTCTGTCAGCCCATCCGTAGCCTCTTGCTCTGCTCAGGCAGCCAGTCCACCAAGAGGAGGCTTGAGGAGCCGGCGTCCGAGTTCCTGCCCGCCAGGCCTCTGCAGATGGACCTCCTGGACTGTCGGGCCCTGGGGGTTTGGTTTTCACAGTTCAGCGAGACTGGGCGGTGCGACTGCCTTGAGAAGATGCCCACCTGTCCTGAGTTGTCAGCCTGCCGGAGAGCAGGCGCTGGTGGCTGCCTGGATTGGTCTGGCTTACCTTCTGCCTTGCCTCGATGAAGGGAATGTACATTTGTGGGTTTTCCTTTCCCACCCCTGAGTAGCCCTCAGGGGACCTACCTGCTTTCCATCTGTGGGGTGGGAGGCCTGAGTACAGAGAGAAGAACTGTTGTCAGGCAGTCCCGCAGTGGTTGGCTGTGTGTGGCAGGGTAGACATAACGAGTCTCAAGTTCCTATTGTATTTTCTGTTGATTTTTAAAATTATCACCTTTGTTACTGGTCGGCCTTCACTGGGTGGCTGTGGTTAGAAGTCTTAGGGAAGAAGGAAGGGGACCGGTTGAGCCTCCCGGCTGGTTGTGTAAGGCCTAGGTGAGGACTGCAGCAGAGGGCAGACCTCCCAGTGCCTCCCTGGGGAATCAGTGAGGCAGGCTGTGCAGACTCGAAGGCGGCATTCCTAACAGCTCTTCAGTGCATTTTTGTCTTGTCGGTTGGTAGTATCAGGCCAGAGATTTGAGGCAGTAGGTACATGTTCACTTACAGATGCACTTTAGTTATTTTGGTCTGTTCACCGGTTTCCAGAAGTTGGCATTCTTCTGGGCAGAAGCCAGGTGACAAAACCGTGGGCCACCAGTCTGCACAGAAGGGCAGCGCCAGGAGTGGTTGTGGCCGTGCTGTGGCTTCAGTTCAGAGGGACCAAGCCACAGAAGCCCATTCCGTAGGATGGCGTTTTTGGCTTTCCCTGCTCACAGCCAGTGCAGTTTGACACTGACTATTTACTGTCCCATGAAACTTTCTTGCGTGGTTACCCCAGAGTGACTCAGCCACTAAGGATACCCTGTCTGCCTGCCACCTTCGCCCTGGCTTCACCAACCGTCCAGAAAGACGATTCCCTGCAAGGCCTAAGGATCTGACGGAGTTCCACCTCTCGAAGCCAAACTCCACCTCTTGTGCTTTTTTGCTTGGGATAAAGGAGTTTTTCTTTAGAAACAGTGCCAAGAATGATAAGATGTAAAACTACTTTTAAAGAAAGCGCCTGACAGGTTTTTAACACAGGCCATTGTCCTTTCCACCTTCACCTAGATCTTTGGTTCCTCGGCTCAGGCTGCACTCTAACTCATACTGTGAAGACAAAGGTGTTTTTGATTAAAAATATATACATAGTCTTAATTTGTAAAAAATAAAGAAAATTCCTTAACCTTTCTCGGTGTTTAGTGCGTTGACTCAAGGGCAGGCTGCATTGGCATTGGAGCGCTGTCTGGGGTATTGCTGGTGGGGGGTGGGCGTTAGACTGGACACAGGGGTTTCTCTACGTAGGACAGAAGCAAGGACTGCACCCGCTCTGGAGCCAGCATGGCGCTGTGTTGAGATTTCTCTGTTCAGCCCAGACTTCCTTCAGAGCTCTCTCCTCACTGACCTTTGCTGAGGGTGTCAGTGGTAGTGGCTGATACTTAGTTCAGACGTGCACCGGCTTCAGAATTGGGGGCAGATTCCACTCATCCTGCAAGTTCCTGGGTTCACTCTGTGGCCAGGCTCTATCCAGGTGCACGCTGGACTGTCCGGCTGACAGCAGTCATGTTGAGCATGGACTTAGGGTTCTATTACCTTCTCCATCTGGTGGTTTACAGTTGCCCTACTTGGGTCCCATAAATTATCTGGAAAATGTATTGGTTACTTTCCCGTGCTGTGGTGAAACCCATGACCAGGCGACATGGAGAAGAGAGGGTTTGAGCTTACGGTCACTGGAAATGAGTTTGTTACTCTCAAAGCTTACCTCCAGTAACAAATCTCTTGCAGCAAGGTCTCCACCCAGGACCAAGTGTTCACACGTTCCTGTGGGGACATTGTCCTTCAGCCACACACTGCACTGCAGCCGCTGTGGTGACTCCCCTGCCAGACCTCAGCAGAGAGTCCTGGCGCCAGACTCCGTAGGGGAACCCCGAGCGTCTCAACTGAGGCGTTTTATTAAGAACTCCTTTGGTCTTCTCTGATAGCATATACAGATCACTACCAATTAAACATCCCCCACAGGAATCCAGCACCTACAAACAGTTCGGTATTCTGAAGCCAAGGCCCACGCATCCTTTTTCCAGCAGTGCGCAAAACAATTTCAAACATAACTAGAACGTCCCCAACATTTCCCGTTTTCTGTATGAAAAGAAAATTGCTTTACCTTTACAACTCAATTTAACACCGTATCAGCAAAACTATTTACAAGAGGAACAATCATGAGACTTCTAATGCACAGGACCAGATGAAACCAAACATCTGTCAAGCTTTTCTCAATGTCTGTGGACAGCAGAAAAACATTATCAATGTCCCATTATCTGGAATTCACTCACCATCTTCTGGGCTCCTCCAAAGGGCTTGGATCACTTACCTGACTGCCCTCTGCAGCACACAGCTTGTCCTCCAGGCTCTGGCTGGCTCACTCCACGGCTGCTGCTGTTCTTGGTGGTCGTTCCACGGTACTGGCATCTCAAAAACTGCTGGGGTCCCTTGCTGCAACTGGGCTGCACTTTTACCATCAGCCTCTCCTGGCCTCTTATGGTGCCAAGAAGCCTCAGCTGCTCTCCAAAGACCCCTTCATGCCTTCAAAACCAGTAACAAACACCTGGGTGACTCTTACAGGACCAAGTTTGGCAGCCGGCATGAGATACAACCTTGGCCAGTTTTGGAGGACAGTTTTTGTGTGCTGATCTGTAGGGGACACTTTTCTGGTTTTAAGATAAGAGTCTGGTTTGCTGGAAAAATAACTGGTCACTGAGAAGTTTTCTCATGTGTGAAGTTACCACTTGTAGACAGGTTTACAGGAAAACAGTTTTACTAAGTGGCTTTTTGGCTCTAAGGCGCTCCACGGCAGCAGGGGTCCTGGGCTGGTGGGAAGAGTCTGCTGAAACTTTCTGGTAGTTTGGTGGTCTTTTTCACCACCGCTATGGAGAAGCATGCACTCTTCTTAGACCTCAAACACAAAACACACAGACCTCAAAAACCTTGCTTTTTTCCTCCTCCCAGGTGAATTCTTTATCTCTTAAGGACCTCCATTCTGTGGCTCTCACCTCGGAGCCTTTTTTCCTGATTTATTAATTTCATAGCTTTTTCTCATCTTAGAGGCTTACTTCCTTTCTCTCTTCCTTCAGGAGACTCCTACTCATTATTTTTGCAAATATATAATCTCTGTCCTCTGGGAGATTCCCTAATCGTACTTCACCAGACTCTGCAAGGTCTGGAATTCCTACTGTCTCCACGGCGTATTAGCTGGGATGATGTCCCACCCCACGTTGGGTAGCCCTTCATAGTTGTATGCTCAGCAAGGAAGAGATGGAGTCACAGTCATTGATGCAAACCCGACCAGCCCTCTGCAGAGGGAACCGCCGTCATGGCCAGCGCTGTATCAACAGTGGAACCCCAAGTGTCTCAGCTCAGGTGTGTTTATCTTTCTGAACTCCTCAGGTGTTCTACTGATAACCACATGCAGATCGTTAGCAATCAAACATCCCCACAGAAACCCAACACCTGCAGACAGTACAAAACACCTTAAACAGCCCCTCACCCAACAGTGCATGAAACAACTATTTTATATATAACTAGAAATAAACTACAACAGAGGACCAAGTGTTCACATGCTCCTGTGGGGAACATCCTCATTCAAACCACACCCTAGCCCAGCTACCCCAGTCTTCTCAGCCTGGGAAAAGCTTTCAGTATCCTCACTGAGGAAAGGCTCATCTGAAGGACTTTAAAACCTAGTTTTATCCTTGTGTGGAAGGGAGGCCCAGGCACACAATTTTCATTTCAAAATTCGAGCCTCTGGAGCTGAAATTAGAGTAACTGCTTGAGTGGGTGCTGGGAACTGAACTTAGGTTTTCTACAAGACCAGTATGTGCTCTCACCTGCAGAATCCTATCTCCAGGCCATGCACACCATATTTGCTTACAGATGTCAGGCACTATGCAAAGTGATTTGTGAGAGCACCTGTGAGATGGTTTTATTTTGGTTTCGAACACCATTTCCTCCATTTTAAGTTTTTTTGCGGCAAGGGCAGTGGTGTGCCACATGTTTGGAGGTCAGAGGACAACTTTGTGGCGTGGGCTCTGCACCTTTATGTGGGTCCCAGGAGCGGGCTTGGGTCTCCTTACCCATCAGCCGTCTCACGCACCAGCCCTGTTTTATTGTCTTAAAAGCCGAAGAAGGTGATGGTCTGTTACATGGGATCAGTTACTTCCAAGATCACACCGTGGTGGACGTAAATGTCTGTCCAGGAAAACACACACGCGCACCGACGCCGGAGTCCCACCCCGAGCTCTTACCGTGTGCCGCAATGCTGCTGAGAGTTCGGGCACTGCGTCCTTTCTGTCCTGAGCAAAACGCTGCCCTTTGGGTGAGGGAAAAGCGCACCCATTTCAGCAGAATCCCTAATCTTTGCAACCAGTATGAAACGCAAGAGCAAACATCTTTTCATCTTCCCTCAGCCGCACTAAGGTAAGGATGATAAATGGGAGCTTCGTCCAGCCAGACCAGAGTGAGGGAGACACAGGCTGCAGCCATGGATGCTTCTGCAACCGGAGGGTCCTCTAATTACGGTGTTTGGATTAGGGGTGTCTGTTCTCCGAATGTGGGATCCATTGAGATGGTTCCTGCTTGAGCAGTCTCCTAGCACAGGAGAGCTGCGTGTGGATATTGCACGTTTAGGGGGCCTGGTGGATCCACGCTTGCACTGCTGGCTGGAGTTAGGGCCTCAGAACTCTTGTTAAAGTAGAAGTGGCATGGGCAGCCATGCCTGGCTGGAATGGCCAACTATGGATTTGCCATACAGTGAAGAACAATTGAAGACACCTAACTTAGGCGCATGCACACACACACACACACACACACACACACACACACACACATGCGCACATGCACGCGCACACGCACGCGCACACACACACACCGCATGTTTGAACAGATGACCACCGTGGTCTTGAGGCAACAGGAGACAGGGTTCTCTTGGGTCTGGGATGCTCTTTGGAGAGGACATGAGCTACGGCTAAATCCTGAAGGTTGAGTCAAAGTGAGACTAATGAGAGACTAGGGAGGCCGTAGGCATGGAGGCCCGAGGCTAAGGAAACCACATACAGCAAGGCGCAGGCGCAGCCCAGCTCGGCAGGGAGAGCGCAGGTTTTGCTGGGTTAAAGGAAATAGCTGGAAACAAGAATTAGGCGTCTAGAGTGAGTAGTTACCAAGGACTCCAAGGACTTGACAGTCCTGAGAGCGACAGAGCACTGAAGGACCCGAAACAAGAAAGGGGTCAGTGTTGACTTTACACCTGGTCGCTGCAGATTAGCAGGCAAAAGACCGTTTCTCCAGACTCTCACTATTTCCGGCTAGAACAAGCCAGACCTCCTTGTAGTGTTGGTGCTAAGGCCTGTGAGGAGAAATGCAGGAAAACAGCCTGGAGTGCAAGCTTAGCCGAGCCCCACCACCCCTCCCCTGGTCTGGAGTTAGAGGCTAGCCTAGGCTACACAGTGACCTCTATCAAAGACAACTAGTGCCAGTCCAGAGGAGGCCAAGGCAGCAAACCTAAGGGAATTACTGCTAGCTGAACATGGAGCAATGTCAGCATCAGTAAGAATTAAACTAAAAGAAAATTGTTTTTATTCATCATTTTAGTTTTTCGAGACAGGGTTTTGCTATGTAGCTCAGGCTAGCCTTGACATCATGATCTTCCTGCTCCAACCTCACAAGTGCTGGAATTATGACAGTATGCCTGCTTATTTGTTTTATTTAGCTTATGTGCATGAATGTTTTGCCTGCATGTGTGTGTGTGTCTGTGCACCATGATTATATCGGGGCCAGTGGAGGTCAGCAGAGGACGTTGGACACACTGGCACTGCAGTCACAGACGGTTGTGAGCCACCCACCACGTGTGCTGGCGATCAAAGCTGTGTCCTCTCCGGGAACAAGTACTCTAACATCTGAGCCATCTCTCCAGCCACTGAGTTTTAAAATCTAAGTACAGGTTTGTTTGTTTGGTTTTGAGACAGGATCTCATGAAACCCCAGGTGGGTCTCCAACTTGCTAAATTACATAGGATGGTCTTTAAGTTCTGGTCCTGCCTCCACCAACCAAGTGGTGTGATTACTAGCACCTGCCCCACCATATCCAGTTCTATCTGGTGCTGGGTGTGAGCCTAGAGCTTTGTGTACGCTAAGCAGGCTCTCTACCAACTGAACTACATCTCCACCCAGATCAGTTCCTGTGTGCCTGTGTGCATGTGTGAACAGTGTTTGTTCTTGTTTGATTTTGTTTTCCAGACAGGGTTTCTCTATGTGTAGTCCTGGCTGTCCTAGAACTCAGACTCACTCTGCCCAGCTGTGTTTGTAATTTTATTCATTTGTTTGTTTGTACATTAGTGTTTTGCCTGCATGTATGTCGGTGTGAAGGTGTCAGATCCCCAGGAACTGGAATTACAGACAGTTGTGAGCTGCCTTGGGGGTGCTGGGAATTGAACCCAGGTCCTCTGGAAGAGCAGCCAGTGCTCTTAACCACTGAGCTGTCTTTCCAGGTCTTTATTTTTATCACTTTATTATTTTATGTGTTTGTAATTTTAATTGTTATTTGTGTGTGTGTGTTTGTGTGTGTTTGTGTGTTTGGTGGGTATACTTGTCAATTTAAGAATAATTTTAGGGTTTGGAGTGTAGCTCAGCTCCCAACACTTGCCGTGACACACGTGTGGAGGTGAGACGACCTTTAACCTCTCTACCATGTGACCTGGAGTCCTGAGTCACCAGGCTTGGAACAGGCACCTCGCCTGCTGAGCCACTTCACAGCCCCTGCCCGCTATATTCTTCTTATCGGTCACCACTGGAGGAGCCAGCACCCAGCCACTCTATAAACATTTGTAAAAGGAGACAGCACTATCCTTCCCTTTCTATTTGAACTTTATTTCCGGGGAGGTGAGTCAGCATTTCCCTGTACAGAAATACTCCAACTAGGGAGGAAGGAATTTCAGTGTTAAGTAAGGCAGGTGATGGTAGTGTGACATTATACACCTCCAGGTAGAAGTAGACAACACTACCAATAAAGGGTTTTTAATTATAACAAATCGGAATCAAAAGAAGTTCTAGATCTAAGTACCACTTACAAGAAAGACATTATAGGGACATTAAATACCACCCTCAGAAGATATGTCAAGGAAAAACCAGTAATGGGTGTGGGGTGCTGCTGGAGAGATGGTTTAGCAGTTACTAGAGGATCTGAGCTCCTTTCTAACACCTGTTTCAAGTGGCTCAAATATCACTCAGCTCCCATAGACCTCACGCCCTCTTCAGGCCTCCATGGGCACTGCACTCATGTGCACATACCCACACACAGGCACACACATATAACAGAATTAAAAATAAGAAAAGAGCCCAGTGGTGGTGGGAGGCATGGCATTAATCCCAGCACTCAGGAGGCAGAGGCAGGCAGATCTCTGAGAATTTGAGCCAGCCTGGTCTAGAGAGTGAGTTCCATGACAGTCGGGGCTACACAGAGAAACCCTGTCTTAAAAAATCAAAGTAATAATAATTATAGTGATAATTATTACTATTATTTAAAAACACTAAGTGGAAAACTAAGAAAATAGGGACATTGGACATTGGACATGTAGTTTGATGGGAGAGCACTTGCCTAGTACATTTGAGGCTGGAGGTTTGATTCCCAGTACATTATGTGGTGTGATTTAGTTCTACAATGTATACAGACATCATTACATAATTTATCTGTCAATTAAATTAATTTTAGGGTCTGGAACGGAGTTCAGTGGTGCAGTCTTTGCCTAGCAGGTGTGATGCCAAGTTCAATTTTGAACTGAAGACAATAAAAATAAAAATGTTTTAGCCAGATGTGGTGGCTCATGCCTGTAATCAAGCATTCAGGAGGCTAATTTGGGAGGACTGCCACAGGCTTGGGGCCATCCTTAGCTACACAGTAAGTTCTAGGCTGGCCTGAACTATATACCCAGCACTTGGTGTAAGGAGGCCAGAGATTAGGAGCAAGGCCAAGGTGTCATGGTAAATTAGGTCATCAAAGATTAGGGAGATGCAAATTAAAGCAGGCATAACATATAGCTAGTATACATGTATGTACATGTATGCATGTATGTATGTGCACATATATATAGGTATTGATAATCTCGAGTGCTGTCAGCTTCTTATAAAATCAAACATAAATTAGACCTTGAACTAGGAACTTTATACTAGAAGACTGATTGGTGGACTGCTGGATATGCTGAGAAGCCACTTAAAGGGCGGGAGAGAAGTGGTTCAGAGCCTGTATTGCTCTTGCAGAGGACCTGAGTTCTGTTCCCAGAACCAGAACCACACAGCTCACAACTCCCTATGACACACCCAGCTCCAGGGTATCTTTTTTTTGGGGGGGTGGTGCTTATATTAACCATTCAACCCAGCTATTGCAATGCTGGGTATCCTAGAGAAAAAGAAATTATGTTCACACAAAATCTGCACCCCTCCCCCCAGTGTGTACATGCACACACACACACACAGGCATACACCCACTCACACAAGCACACACATGCACAGGCATTCACGCACACGCACGCACAAGCACACACACAGGCAGGCACACACACACAAGCACACACATGCACACAGGCACTCACGCACACGCACGCACACACACAGGCACACATGCACAGGCATACACACATGTACACACACAGGCATTCACACAAGCACACACACACACACACACACACACACCGGCATTCACACACGCGCACCCCCAAGCCTGGTTGGTGGCTGTGTTGGTGCCTTTGTCGCACCCTGGTTCACTACGATGCTCACATCCAGTGTCCACCCGAGGACTGCCTAGTGCTTCCCACCCTGGGCGGCCGGCGAGCAGGGTAAGAAACAGGGGGGCTGGAATGAGGCCTGGCATGGAGCTGGCCGCAGGAGGGTGCGCTCAGAAGGGACCGGCGTTCTCCAGATGCCCGGCCAGCCCGTCTCCATTGAGAGTGGCTGTCGGAAACGTGTCTCCTGCGATGCAGGGCTGCTCGGGAGAACAGGCAGGGAAGAGTGTTCGTATTCTCTGTGCTTTAGCCTCCGGAAGGTGTCAGCAAGTTGAGGGCGCCATGTATTTCCTCTTATAGCCACGCGGGGGCGGTGCAGCTCGGCAACCACGCTCTGCCTTTGCGCCGTCCACTGGCAACAATTCCTCAATTGCCAAGAAACGATTTTTTTATTGTTCAGAGCCTGGAAAGGTGGCCCTGTACTTTGAGGCCTGGGGAAGCCACATAGGGGCGGGAAGACTGTCTTGAATTCAAGGCCAGCCTGGCTACATAGTGAAACCCTGTCTCAAAAAATATTTCTTAAATGAAAAGAAAAAAAAGATCAATAAAATTTACTCCAGGAGCTGGAGAAACAGCCCACCCCGTCACCCTCACGCTGCCTGCTTTATGTCTGCTGGGAAGATCAGAAATTTATTTTCTTTCCTCCTCTTTCTCCTCCTCCTCCTCCTTTTTCTTTTCAAGACAGGGTTTCTCTGTTGTAACCCTGGCTGTCCTGGAACTCACTCTGTAGACCAGGCTGGCCTCGAACTCACAGAGATCCACCTGCCTCTGCCTCCTGGGTGCTGGGATCAAAGGCATGTTTCCTGATGGCCCTTCTGCCACAAGATCCTAGCTGCCTTCTCCCTGCTCACACACACGCTCTCCGACCACTCCACTGTGAGGCACCTCTGGGTCTCCTACGGAAAGGCTCCGAACCCAGCCACGCCCTTCCGGTTCTCCACGTGGTCGTCTCTTGCCTGTGCTCTGCTTGCTTCCAGAGCCCAGCCCCAGCTTTTTCCTCTTCCTCCTTCAGCTGTCAGGTAGGGATTTAACACAGGGCATTGTCGCTAAGCAAGTGACAGCCCCAGTACATACATACATGCATGCATGCATACACACACAGATATATACATACACACACACACATGCATGCATGCATACACACACGTATATATACATGCATATACACACACACATGAATGCATGCACATACATACACACATATATACACATGCTTATTCTTACATATATGCATACACATAGACATATGTACACATACACATGTATGTATACATACACACATACTTGCATGCACGCATGCATACACACACTCACATCTATACATACATGTACACACATGCATGCACACACGCACATCTATACATACATGCACACACATGCATGCATATTTGAGACAGAGTCTGCTACTGCCTGAGTTGTCACTTCCCTTCTGCTGTCATTTTTTTTGTTTTTCTTTGTTTTTTGAAACAGTCTTTCTTTTAAGAATATAGTATATGTTTATGGGGGGGGGGTTGCCTGGAGAGGCCAGAGATGTTGGCTCCCTCCAGAACCCAAGTCACAGGTGGTTGTGAACCATCCAGGATGGTTACCAAGCTTGGGTCTTCCGGAAGAGCCGTGTTAGCTGTTCACCACAGATCCATCGCTCCGATCCTCCTGCCTCAGCCTCTCAAGGATTCTCTGTTGCAGTTCTGAATGTGGAGCCCCAGTGTCTGGTCCGCAGACAGGCTTGAACCTTCGAGAGATCCAGCCCTGGCTGCTCTATCAGAATAACAGGCTCACCGTCGTAAGGAGGTTCCGTCGGGGATTGGCTGAGCACCCTCACGCGCGCGCGCTGCGACAGCACACGTGTCCGCTTCCGCGTGTTATCTCTGAAGCCAGAGATCACCTCCGTTCCTGCCTCAGCATCGCTAGCCTTGGGTCAAGCCCTCGGGCTTCCATTTCTAGTCCTGAAGCCAGGACTGAGGTAAGCGGTCCCACCCACAAAAGCCTCCTGTGAGGGCCTGGGGAGGCCTGGCCTCCGCTCTGGCCTCTCCCCATCTCTCCCACTTTCCCCCGCAGTCGGGCCTTCATCAGCTCCCCTGCCTCCCCGTGACTAACCTCTTCCCCGAGGTGTGGGCCATGGCCCCCGGCTGCCCTGCTGCCCTGACGGCAGATGCAGCTCTTCCTCCTTAGGCAGATGCTCTTTCTAAGCTTCCTCCACTTTGAGTCGCAAGTCCCTGGTCTACGCCACCCCCTAGGCCTCTCTTTTCAGTCATCTACTTCCTTGAATTTCTTACCTCTTTATCTTTTAGTTTTTGAGGTTATAATTACACCCCCCCCCATACATACACTCCCCTCCCTCTGAGCCCAATGCACCCCTTGCTTTCTTTCAAATCCATGGCCCCTTTTCTTCAATTGTTCTGACATTTACATATGTATAAACCCTTAGTTGATTCAAGTGGACCCTCCCGGGCCTTCTCTAGTTCCGTCCTTGGTTTGGAGACAGTGTGTTTCCATGTATCCTAGGCAGCTCAACGGCCTCCGTGTTGGGATTATGGGCGTGCAGTAACAGGCCCAGTTTTATTATGCTAGGGACGCAGTCCCAAGGCCCTGTCCACACTGGCTGAGCACTTACCACCGGCCTTACCCCCAGCCTCCTGTGTGGATGTACGTGTGGTGTGTGTGTGTGTCTGCTGGTCAGAGGGTGACTCAGGACTCTGCTCTCCTTGCACTGTGGGGTCCGGAGCGTGGACTCATGGGCTCACAGAGTAAGCGCCTACATCCGCTGAGCCAGCCATGTCTTTAAAGGAGATGACTGCTTCCATCATCCCTTCTCAAATAGGAACACCTCTTCCCATCTTTCCTTTAGTTGAGGATCTTTATTATTATACTAATTAATTAATTAGCTAATTTGGTTACGTGTTATATAGCGGTCAGAGGACAAGTCGCAGGAGTCAGCCCCACCCCCCACCCCGCAGTCGGTTCCTAGGCTGAATTCCGGTCATCAGGCTTGGTGGCAAGTGCCTTTGCCCACAGCGTCTTGCAGGACGCTGGTCTAGCTACGTTGCTCAGGCTGGCTTCAGACTTCGAGGCTCCGGTGGTCTTCCTGCTTTAGCCTAACTGGCTACAGGTGGCAGCCCTGAGCCAGGCCCGGGGCATTTGTTCATCATCAACGCCTGGTTTTGATGGTGTCTGTAGATAGTCACCGAAGTGTCCTTGTTTGCAGGAACGAGGCGCTGCACTGTCTGAGATGGTAGAGGACGAGCTGCGACCCGTTCGGAAGTAGTGTATGAAAGGGAAATGTTCTCCGCGCCATACTGGAGTCAATCATTGATACCATCTCTTCAGAAGCATGACTTAACAGTGATGCACAGCCAACTGTGAGCCTCACGCTGGGGAGGTTGAGGCAGGAAGATCTCAAGCTAGAGGCAAGCCCGGGCTATCTAGAAACGAATAAACATACAGACAAAAGTCTTAAATATATTAAGACTGCGTTTCCTTCTTTTCCCTTTTGAGTCAGGATCTTAGTGTGTAGCCCATGTTTTCCTGGAACTTGCTTTGTAGACCAGGCTGGCTTTGAATTCAAAGACTGGACTGCGTCTGCCTCCCCTCCGCAGTGCTGGGATTACAGGGGTGAGGCTGCACACCCGGTAGGACCTCATTTCTTGGCTTGGTCTCCCCTGCACTGTTTCTGCCTCTTAGAAGACTTTCCTGCTTCCTTTTTTTCTGTTGACTGTCTTCTCAACCTTTCCAAACAATTCTCACAGACCTCACTCTCTTGCTTTTAAATTGTGTTTTATGTGTATGGCCGTGTTTTGCCTGCACGTATGTCTTCAGTGGAACTATGTGCATGCCTGGTGTCCAGTGAGGTGCCAAGGGGGGGTCAGGTCTCCTGCGACCGGCGTTACAGACAGTTGTGAGTGGCTGTGTGGGTGCTCAGATTCGAACGGGATCCTCTAGGACAGTGTTTCTCAACCTGTGGATCACGAACCTTAGGGGGTCCAACGACCCTTTCACAGGGGTCGCCTAAGACCATCTGGGTATCAGATATTTACATTACAATTCACAACAGTAGCAAAATTACAGTTACGAAGTAGCAACAAAAAGAATCTTATGGTTGGGGGTCACCACAAGGTGAGGGACGGTGTTAAAGGTCGCAGCCTTAGGAAGGTTGAGAACCACTGGGCTACACCATGTCTTTCCTACTCCTGCCAAACTAACATGAAAATAGTTTAGCCAGGTGTGGTGGCGCATACCTGTAATGCCCATATTGAGGAGGCTAGCCTGGGCTACATCATGAGTTGCAGGCGAGCCCAAATCCAGTTCTCCTCTGGCTGGGACCTATGACAGGCTGCTGTACCCACTGGCTAGCCTTTGTGGGGCCCGGGGACATGAACTGTGGTCTTCAGAAAATCAGATTTGTGCAGCAAGATCTTTGCCCAATGAGCCAACTCTCCTGTCCCCTGCAAACGCATTATGCATATTGAATATGAAAACGCATTATGCAAATGCACAGGCCAGGACGACTGAGAGTGGGACGTGAGAACAAGGTTCTTCATTTTCCTTATAAACATTCCATTTCAATTACTTAATTAGTATCCCAAACTGACCCATCTGCCCTTGAACTCCAGATCCTCCTGCTTTGGTGGCTGGAAGGCTGGCAGGCTGGGGTTACAGGAAGGGTGCCACTGGCTTCAATTACTTACTTTTCTTAGAGACAGTGTCTCACTAAGTAGCCCTGTCTGGTCTTGAACTATGTAGACCAGGCTAACTTTGAACTCATAGAGAGCTGTTCGCCTCTGTTTCTTAAGTGCTGAGATTAAGGTGTGTCCCAAAGGGCTGGGCAGATGGCTCAGTGGGTTAGCCCACTGGCTAGTGTTCCAGAGGACCTGGGGTAGATTCCCAGCACCCACATGGCAGCTCACAGCGGTCTGTAACTCCAGTCCCAGGGGATCTGACACCTCATGCAGACACACATGCAGGGAAAACACCAATGCATGTAAAATGAAACAAACTATAGGGGCTCTGAGAAGCCTGTCTGAGCTCGGCCTGAAACTTCTGATCCTCCTGCCTCCCCTTCCCAATGATGGAACTACAGGTGCGTGCCATGACACTGAGCTACTAAAATATTAAACTTTTCTTTCTTTTTTTCTCTTTCTTTCTTTCTCTCTTTTGTTTTTTGAGACAGGGTTTCTCTGTTGTAGCCCTGGCTGTCCCGGAACTCACTCTGTAGACCAGGCTGGCCTTGAACTCACAGAGATCCACCTGCCTCTGCCTCCTGCATGTTGGGGTTAAAGGCGTGCTCCACCACCCCCTGGCTCGTTTATATTTTTATTTTATGTGTAAGGGTGTTTTGCCTGCATGTGTGTCTACGCCCTACATGTGTGCAGTGCGGCGCCCGGGACTAGAGTTAAACAGTTGTGAGCTGCTGTGTGGGTCCTGGCTGGGAATCAAACCTGGGCTCTAATGGGGGTCCACTGGAGGCGAAGCCAGCGCCCTTATCCACCGAGCCACCTCTCCAGCCCCTACAATTTTATAACCTGTGTGTATGAGTTCTTGCCTGCATGTATGTACGCGCACCGTGTTCATACCTGGTGCTCCTCGTGGTGGTCATAAGAGGGTGCTGGATCCCCTGGAACTGGAGTTACAGATGATTGCGAACCACCGCGTAGGTGTTGGGGATTGAAACACCAGCCAGCGCTCTTGCTCTTGACCACTGAGCGACCTCTCTGGCGGCCTCGCTGAGTCTTTTGTCACGCTAGGGATGCAAACGGGCTTCCTGCATTATAGGAAAGCGCCCTAATGACCAGCCACGTCCACAGACTGTGCTTTTAAAAGTTCTGTCGTATTTTTAGTTTTTCTTAGACAGGGTTTCAATGTAGTCTTGGAACTCGCCATGCAGTCTGAGCTGGCCGGAGCTCACGGACTGGCCAGCCTCCTCTCCCGTCTTGGTTTTTTGTGTGTGCGGTATTTGTAGGTGTATGCAGGTTGAGTTTGCCTAGGTGTACGTGGAGGCCAGAGATTGACCTCAGGTGTCTTCCATTGCTCCCCCCCTCCCCCTGCCCTGTTGCTGTTGTTTTTAGAGACAGTGTTTCTCCGTATAGCCCTGGCCTTCCGAGTGCTGTAGAGTGCGCCAGCACCGCCTGGCTTTGCTTTCTTATTTGAGACAGTCTCTTATGGAACCTACAGCTCACCATTTGACCATGCTGGCTGCTTATCAAGGCCTGACAGATGCCTGCTTTTGCTCCACACCACCAGTGCCGAGATTACAGGCACACACCCTCATGCCTGGCTTTTATAGAGGTGCCAGGGGTCTGAACTTGGGCCCTCATGTTCACACAGTGAGCAGTGTACCCTGGCCCTGGAGTTACAGATGGTGTGAACCTGCACAAATTTGTATATCTTTAATAATTAAAAAATTAAAAAAGTTGGTCCCTACCCTAAAACCACAGACGTGCCCGCAGTACTTACTGCGAACTTGTAGCTTTAAGAGATTATTTATATACTTGAATTACCTCAGAGAACAAGGGTGGGCATCTGGAGTCTGCTGCAAAGAGAACTTTCTTTTTTTAAACTTTTTTTTTTTTTTTTTTTGGTAAAGTGAACAAAACATACTATTTGTAGGGGGGGGGGGAAGGGAGAAAGAAAATAAAAAACCACTGGCAGCCCTGAGAAAAATCTCAGTTGACATTTTGGGAACTTCCTGTGAAGGACCGGTGCCAGTCTGCGGAGTCTTCTTGCCAGGCTTCTGCTTATGCTCTGACGGCCTGGGGGAGGGGCAGGTGTCTGACAGCCTGAACTTCCTGTGTTTGGGAAACCCAGCTGAGGTCTTGCACCATGGGAAGGCGAACATTCGCCCATTGTTCTTGAGAAAGCAGTGAGGTCACAGTAACTTTATGAGCAGCTGTTGCAAACCGAGACACCGAACGGTCTGCCCCAGCCAGGATAAAGATTTTTAGCCAAAGCCTTTGTTCAAGTTCAAGAAACGCCGTTCTCTGGAGTATCAACAAGCTCACCCAATACTCCCTCTCCCAGATCACTTCAGCTGGAACGGGGTCCGTGTGGAGGATGGGCACAGTCACGTGGGCTATGGTTGACTGCTCAGGACCAGGCAGAAGAACCATGGTGGGCAGGGCTGTCTCCAGGCGCCTACCTTGCTTGCCTGGGACCTTCCTCCAGTCAACTCACCCCGACCCAGGAACCCAGAGGTATTTTCAAATTCCCAAGAACAGAGTCCAGCTGATAAGACCCTGTCGAGAATGTGGACGGACCCTCTGGTCTTAGCTTTGAAGGGAGGGAGGTGAGACCCAAACCATCAGGCCAAACTCCTCTCCAGGAGGGACTGGGATCCTGAAAGCCAAGGCCGTTCTAACAGGAAATGATGTAATGCATCAGACTTAAGCTAATAACAGGCCAAGAAACAAGTCAGGATTCAAACTTCCTTTGGCCCCCCAGGGAGAGGCTTTGAAGAGGCAGGCCCGAGGCTGGTGAGCTCGCAGAACTGCATCATTAGACCTTGCTGCGGGTCTTGTTGATGTCTTCCATGAAGGAGAGGCCAGCGGTGGGATGCAGTGCTGACCCGACCGGCTGGCCTCGCGCCATCTGTACCGTGAGGCGAACCGAGGCTTGCAGTGATGCAGTTTTTAGAACTTGGTGATGAAGATCCCTGGCTTCTGGTCTAATGCTCCCAAGACACCTAGGGATGATTTATAAGCGGTGAGGGAGCAGAGAGACAGCAGAGTGTGCAGGTGGGAACATTCCTGCCAGGCTCCCCTGTCTGCCTGGATAATCACAGACTGTCCCATGTCTTCATGCAAAGCCAGTGAGGCTGCTCTCAATTGTCCCCACCTGGCACACAGAGGGGCTTGAAGGCACGGTCACAGTCTTCCTCCCCATCTTTCTCTCCAAGGCTGCCCAGCCTTGTGCCACCCCCTGCCCTGGCCAGGGGCATCCTTCCTTGTGCTCCCCCCCACAAGGGCATCCTTCCTTGTGTCTCCCTCCATCCCCGGCTAGGGGCATCCTCCCGACTTCGGGCGCAGTCTTAGATCTAAGCAGGGGTTCTTCGCAGACCCACAGTCACCTCCTAGGGGACTCCAGTCAGCTCCTCAGAGGGAAGTCCAGGCACACAGCCTTATAAGAGCCACCCGGGGTTCCCTCGGCCTGCCCACCTGTCCACCCAAAGGGGGTATTTTACTAGAAACTAGCATAAAGGGAGATGCCACCACACAACAGTCACGGTGGGGAGAGGCCTCCACGTTTATTAGGGATTCCGCAGAAGCAGAGGCTGGAAGCAGGGCAGCTGCTTTCAACAAGAGATAAATTAACCGTAGTGCGGGTCGGGCGTGGGGACTGGACCAGGCGCTTTTATATATATAGATATAAAAACGAAGATGAAGACAGACAGACAGACCCCACAGACGTGGGGAAGGGAGGCAGCACCATTCAGACAGCAGGGAGGACCAGGGCAGAGAGAGAAGGCAACTTGTCCCCCTCGCCCCCAAACTCCACGAGGCTGGGGCTTCGGGGCAGGGTCGCAGCCAGGTTGGGTGGAGATGGCACAGCTGGCGGGCAGAAAGCCCAGCACCACGAGATGGCTCAGCCTGAAGTGGGAGCTGGGACAAAGCAGCCTGGAGCCCCCGGTCCCTTAGAGAAGAGCCTGACTCTGGGTGAGTCAAGGGACCGGGGGTGAGGTCTCATCCACAGCAGCGGTGGGGTACGCCAGGGACCCCGTCACCTTCCTATCCACCGTCTCCTGGGTCCCTTCAGATCAGGCCTCACTGGCCCCGAGGCATGGAGCATGAAGGCAGGCCCGATCTGGGGTCCCTCGTTCCAGAGGAGCTCTAGTGGGTGCGGCCCTCAGCCCTGGCTCCCACAGGACGACAGAGAGTCATAGAGAGAGTCACTCAGGGACTCCGAGGTCTCCAGCAAGGGGGCGCCCCCACTGGCCACTTTGCCTTCCTCGGCCATGTCCGACGTGCTTGGGGTCCGACTGCCCCCGAATGCTGGGCCCTGAGGCGTGGACGTGCGGCTGGGCTCCAGGCTCTGCTTCCGGTCCACGGGCAGGGCCTAGAGAAGAGGGACTTCTCAGAGGAAGCGCCCTGCCCACCTGGACTGGGGTTCCACAGAGGCAGGGCGCTTTTCAGAAGCGAACTGGTGACCTAACTATGCATATTCCTACCAAGGTTCTGGGGAGCTATGGAACCCAGCCCCCAAATGGGCGGGCGCGCAGGCTGTGCGCCTTACCAGACACGGGTCTCTCGGTGTCCCTCCCACCCCCAGACCTCTTTCCTCTCCTTTCTGTAATCTCACCATGGGGGTCCTAGGCAGCCCCTCCAGGTGTCGGGGTGGGCACAGGAAGGGGTCACTGGAGCTGCCAGACGCTCTGGTGTTGGGGAAGGTCCAGTTCTTGGCCAGCTGGACAGGAGGAGGGCCTGGGTCTTCACAGGGATCTGTCCGGGAAGAAGGGGAGAGTGGATACACATGTGTCTAGCTCTCAGGATCCTCTTGGGGATTCCTACCGCCTGCTGGGGACACTCACCATCAGGACAGGTCTGATGGCTTCGGTGGCCTGGAGGGGCAGTGAGCAGCCCAGGAAAGGCTGGCGTGCTGGGGTGCCGCCCACTCACCAGCAGCTCTTCTATGCCTGGCACCTCCCGCTCTAGTGTGTGGGCGCGGCGAGGGACTTTGGTGAGGGCTGGAGGCCGAGCTGGAGGCGCCCCTGGTGGGGGCTCCAGACGCAGCGACTTGGTCTTGGGGACATTCTTGCTGGGGGTTCCACTGCTGCCGTGATCTGGGGGCGGGAAGGTCCCAATGCCACTGTCCAAGGTTCGAGTCAAGGAGCCACAGGCTGTGGAGGAGGGGTGCAGAAGCGTGGGGTGCAGAAGCGTGAGGTGCTGGCGAAGGCCATTGCTCCCTCTCCCAGCTTCGGGCTCCCACTCAGGGTTTTCCTGGCCCAAAAGGCTCATTCCACAGAACCCACATGACCCCATCTCTGCAGCTCTCCCTCAGCTTAGCATGGGGGCCCCTCATGGCAGGGAGAATTATTCCTATGCACCCAGAGATCTATATCCTTAACAACCAAGGCTGGGCACCAGATGTCACTCTGGACAGAGCCACTGGGAAAGGGGACCCTGCTGACCTGTGAAGTGTGCGGTGGAGACTGGCTCAGCCAGGCTGTCCTCTGAGGGCGTCTCTTCCCGCCTACCTGGCTCACTGCTGGGCTGTGTGGGTACAGGAGACCTGGGTGTCCATTCCAGTGTCCCCAAGCCCCCCACAGTGCCTCTGGGGGCATGGGGCCAGGCCGTAGGCCCTGTGCAGACTAGCAGCTTCCAGGCGCCCAGGCCTTCATTGCTGCCCCTGCTCAAAAACTTACCTTTCCAGAAGGTTTTCCGCAGCCCTGCAGCGGGCCCACCAGGCCATTCCGGGGCCCACAGGCAGGCCAGGGGCTCTTGGGGTCAGTGGTGACTGGCTGGAAGTCCCCATACTCAGGCTTGGGCTCCCTCCAGCTCTTGGGTGGCAACTCCTTGCCGTCCACCCTGGGGACAGTGGAAGTGAAGGAAGTCAGGGCCTGGCAATGCTAAGGCTCTGACTCAGCCGGAGTCTCCCAAGGCTTTGGGTGTTGGAATGTAACATTCCTAAGGGGTATGCTGCCAGGCATGGTGGTGCACACCTTAATCTCAGCACTAGGCAGAGGCAGGCAGAGCTCTGAGTTTGAGACCAGCCTGGACTTCACAGGGGGTTCCAGGCTGGTCTATATATTTAGACCCTGTCTCAAACAAAAAACAAGATGAAAACACTCTCAGAGGCAGGACCTTTTGGAAGTGACCAGGATTAGTCATGGTCATCAGGGTTGAGCCCTCCTGACTGATGGCTTCCGGAAAAAGAAAACAGCAGAACCACACACACACACTCCCTATTTCGTCCCCCAACGCTCCAGGTTGCCACGGGACTCCAGAAGCCGATGTGGCCCCTGGAGTTTGCGAACCCAAGGGCCAAAACGAACCTCTTTATAAAACAGGTTTGTCTTGGAAATGTATTTAACCAGTGACACAAAATGGACTAAAACGGCAGCCACAAAGCCACCAACAGTGCTGCCTACCTGGGGAAGGACATTGGACACTCCCTCCCACACCTCCTGAAGCTTGTGACAACAGGTGAGGGGAAACAGAGAAACAGGGGGGACAGAGAGGAACGTGGGAGCCCACCTCCAAGTCCTCCCAGGTCATCATGCCCTAGCTCACTGACAGACCAGTTCACACTCAGGACTGCGTGCAACAGCCCTGGGATTTCCGAGAACACGGTAGCCCCAAATTATTGCCCTTCCTGGGGCCTCAGTCCTTCAAGCCCATTACCCAGTTGGCTAGATAGAGTAAGCCCATTCACTGTAAGTGGGGCCCCCTCCCTAAACCCCAACTCCATCTGTGGTAGGACTAACGGGATCTTTCCTGCCCCCTCCCGGAGGTGGACATTCATCAGTTAGGAACTGACATTCACTTAATCAGTATTTGCAGGCACCCAAGGGGCAGAAAATGGGGAAAGGTAACCTGTCTCAAAAGAGAGCTAGTCGCTGGCCGAGCCTGACACCAGCCAGCCAGTGAGGAGGACAGGGGTGTAAACCCCACACTTCTGAGTCCCCACCTTTCTTGTGGCCAGGTCACCGGCTCACAGGTGCTCTGGTGGCACCGTCCTCCCCTTGACCTCTGGGGAAGCCCAAACTCCCAGGGTAGCCCCAGCCCTCTGAGCATCTACCAACCCGTCCCAGGGCCTCACCTGTTCAGCAGCTGCTGCATGAAGGTGTCGGCGCCCTGGTACATGCCGGCTAGCTGGCCTTGCACCTGCCCCAGACCCGGGCTGGGCACTGTGGCCGGGCCCGCGGGCCGTGGCCGGGCCCTGCTGCTCAGATACGCCTTCTCTTCCTCCAGCGCCCGGCGCAGGTCCTCTGCCTTAGCCATCAGCTTGGAGATGTTGAGGCTCTCCGCCTCCAGCTTCCGGGCTTCTGTCTTGACCTCCTTCCGGAGCGGGGAGCCCCCGCCAGCCCCTTCCTTGTTCTTGGTAGCCTCCGTGCGGCGGTTCAGAGCCGGCAGTTTGCTCTTTTTAAGGCCAAACCAGCTGGCGATGCTGCCGGTGCTGCGGTGTTTGGCCTCGGAGCCTGGCGTCCGTTCCTGACCCTGGAGGCGCAGCACGTTCTCCTCAATGCCCTTCATCACCTTCTCCTCGATGGCTGAGTGTGGGGCTGGCCCTTCGGAGCCTGAGCCCTGGCTGGGATCCATGGGGCTGGGTACCGGGGACGCAGGCTGGCCCACTGTGCTTCCACAGTCTGCCCAGGGTGGGCCCTTCCCCTTGTCGGGCTTGGAGGGCTCCTTGGTACCCAAGGGCACCATGGGTCGGGGCGCCACCTTGGTGGGTGACTTGGAGGGCAGCTTTGTCGGGCTGCTGTGAGGGCTCTTGGGCTTGCCCAGGCTAGGGGCCGAGGCTGGCACTTTTACAGGTGTGCGGGGCATCTGGGGATACAAGGCCCCTGCCAGCCGGCTCTTGGCCAGCTCCACTTTGGTGAGGCAGCTCCTTGGTGAGACAGGCTCCAGGTCCACGCGGGCTCCCATGGAGTGGGAGGAGTAGACGCGGGCCGCAGGATCCGAAAGTCCAGGTTCCTGCTGCTTCAGGCTGCTTGTGCCTAAGGCCACTGCTCCCCGCAGGACGCCCTTGGCTTCTGGCTGTTCGAGTCTCATGGTGGGAGGCACGATGTCTCCAGCACTTTCACATGGCCGCCCTAGTACCCTGACCTTCTCGGTGCCAGGCCGGGCTGGTACCCCGTTCCTTTCTGGAGCCAGAGGCCCCTCTGGGCCGGTCTTCAGTTTTCCAAGGGCAGCCAATCTGTCCCGCAGAGGTGTGTGGCTAGGATCACCAGGTCGCCGCCCTGATCCCTGGCCTGGTTTCTTCGATGAGCCGCCTGGGGTTCTGCGGCTGGGACGGGGAGACTCAGAGCCTGCCTTGTCCAGACTCTTCTCCTGGGGGCTCCCGTAGGGGCAGGATTCTGGGAGGCCAGGGCTGGGGGCCCCAGGGCTCCTGAGGACCTCAGGGGCCTGGGGTACTTCCAGAGTCAGCTGTGAGTAGGTGGGCAGTGGAGATGGAGTCGGCTCTGGGGAGGACCCCCTAAAGGTGCTCCGAGAAAGGTCCAGGATGTTCTCAAAGCAGGGAGCCACTACTGACCCTGGAGACAGTGTAGACAAGGCTGCCTGGGAGGGTCTGAGCTGCACAGAGTCTGGGATTGCAGAGCAGGGTGAAGGGCTGCTGGGCAGGCCCTGTGCCCCCTCTGGGGACAGCTCCCCTCCGCCCAGACCTCTGCGGGCCAGCAGTGGGGAGGGGCTGCCGTCCGAGCCGCTGTTGCGACAGGGGATTCGAGAATTCCTGGGGAGCTGGGGGCTGAGCTGGGGGCCTCCTGGGCTGGGGACCTTCTCTGAGGCTGGAGGCAGCTTGAGAAACTTGAGACCTCTGGCTGGAGAGGGCAGAAGGGGTCCCTGGGCCTCCCCAGGAGAAGGGGGCCCAATTTGGAGCTTGCTTTTCACCTGAGATGAAGAGTGGAGGTGGCCAGGCCGTGAGCCAGGGGGGGCGTCTCCTGCACCCACGAACACACCGAGGAATGGAAGGGGCCCCTGGCCCTCTGAGGTAGCACCAAAGCCCAGCCTGTTAGTCTCTGAGGTACCCCCACCCCACGCTGACTTCGGGAGGCCTTTGGACTTGGACAGTTGCGGGGGTCCTGGATCTGGTGGGGATGGTTTCCCAGCACCCGGGTGGTCGCCGTTGAGGGGGCCCGTAGCCCCAGCCAGGAAAGCCTGGAGGTAAGTCTCTGTGTCTTCAAGGAGTTGGCCCAGGTTCAACTGCTTGCGGGCTAAAGCACCCAGAAGGGTGTCTGGGCTGGGTGCCTCATTGGGGTCACCTGCCTCATCAGAAGAAGAGGAAGAGCTGCTGCCTGGGGCGCAGTGTGGACCAGAGCTGGGGCCCTGGGCTGGTGGGGGGGCCCTGTTAGGAGCCCAGGGCTGCCTGACGCCTTCTTCGTCCCCGGAGCCCCCCAAGAGGCGTTCCCAGTGCAGCAGTGCCCCCAGGCTCCCAGGGCCGAGCAGCAGGTAGGGTGCCCAGGGCGAGGGCTCGGACTGGGGTGGGCCACAGAGCTCGCCGTTGATGGGCTCTGGGGAGCCAGGGCCCTGGGCTGTGGGCCGCCAGGAGCTGGCAGGTGAGCACAGGAGCAAAGGGTCAGTCTCCTCCAGGGCTCGCAGCACCTCTAAAATCTGAGCTTTCTTCCGAAGAAATGGGGACAGGGCGTCCAGCGCTGGGGGCGGGGTAGCTGGGGGGCCTGGGCCTCCTGGCCGCAGCTGCTGTTCCCAGCATACCTGAGGGGAGAAGGCGTGAGGAGGAGACTGTGTGCAGCTTGCCCACGAGGCCCGGACCTTAAGATGAACATAAGAGTATTCTAGAACAATCTAGCCTGGCTGTGTCTGTCCCACAAACAAACCCACAGCTCTTGGGAAACGATGGCTCAGCTTCCTCCAGGGTGGCTGAGCCCTGCTTGGCCCTGCTGTGGTACCTCATCCCCGACACCTGGAGTAGATTGGGTGCCCACATCCAGCCTCCCTCCCCACCACTCTTCCCACTGCCAGGCCTGACCAGCTACAGCTCTGAGCTCTATGCGTGTCCCAGGATGGACGGTGCCTGCCTGTTTTTCCGGCTCTAGAAAGAACAGAAGTTCAAGAAGAGGGTATGACATAGCCAAGGCCTAAGTCACTCACTTCAGACAAGCCTGAGCGTCCCCTGTCAAGAGAGCAGACCGGCAGGCAGCAGTGTGCTGGCAGAAGGGACCCGAGATGACTCTGAGCAAACCTTCCCTTCCCCAGCCCTTTCTCGTGCCTGGTACAGTGGTTAACTACTAGTGCTCTGGAGTCAGAGGGTATGGGGTCCAGTTCCACCTCATTCACATGACCTTCACCAAGTCATGTGACCTCTGAGTTTCGAGGTATCAGCCGTGAAGTGACACAGTGCTTAGCCCCATAATAGAGCCCCGAGGTGTCCTGCGTAGTTAGCGCCCAGCACGGAACGAGTCTGCAAGTATGTGCTGTGACTCCCCCTGCATGACTTCATACATGGCTTGCAGGCCATGGCTGGGGGGAGGGGCGGGCCTGATTTTCTTGGTGTGAGGCTGACAGCTGAGGGCTTATACTTCCAGCCTGGACAGGAGCCTGTGCATAGGAAAGGGCCCTTCCCCTCCCGCCAACAGGACACAAACCCCAACGCCCACCCCTCCTACCTCTTCTCTTTGTCCAGCAGAGTGTCCTAAAGGCAGTGAGGTGGCTGGTCCCTCAGCAGCGTTCAGGGATGGGGAGGCTGGCGGTTCTAAGGGTGGATGGGGCGGGGTGAGTGGAATCTGTGGGAAGAGCGGAGAGGTACACAGTTTACCTCGGCTCTCCTGGAGCCAAGCCTCCTGCCCACCGTGCCCCCGCAGGGGTGTCTCCTGAGCCAGGCCTTCATGCCCACTGTGCCCCCGAAGTGGTGTCTCCTGAGCAAAGCCTCCTGCCCACTGTGCCCCTGCAGGGGTGTCTCCTGAGCCAGGCCTTCATGCCCACCGTGCCCCCGAAGGGGTGTCTCCTGAGCCACCATGTGGCTTTTACTGTTGCCCCTTTGCCGGTAAGGTAAGCCTAAAAACAGGAGATCTGAAGATGGCATAGGTCCAGCTGGCTTGGGAGTAGACCAGTCCAGAGATTTGGCTGGGAGACATCTGTCACGGCCCAGACAGCAGCAGCAGGTCTAACCCAGAGCCTGTCTCGGCTCCAGCACCACTTCTTCTCTTCCCCACTTACAAAGGAAGCGACACAAAGGTCCCTTTCTGTTCTGACCACCTGAGAATTCGGACATGGAAGGTCTTAAGAAAACAAAGGCAGGACTGGTAAGACGGCTCAGTGGGTGGAGTGCTTGCTACACAAATGTGGTGACCAGGACTGGGATCCCCATGTTCACATAAACGCTAGGTGGGCACGGGAGACTGTCGGGGGATCCCTGAAGCAAGCTGGCTACCTAGATCAGCTGAGCCACCTGGCTCTGGGTTCACGTGAGACACCCTGCCTCGATATACAGTGGGGAGAGCGACTGAGGAAAGCATACTAACCTCTGGCTTCCACATGTATGTGCACACACATGCATCTGCTCATACACGTGCCACACACGTGTGAACATGCACACACACATGCATACCACACAAAAGGAAAGTAGAAGGGCAGACTGAACCTGGGAGATAGATCAGTAGGTAAAGTGTTTGCTATGCAAGCCTGGAGGATAATTTTTGATCCCCAGTACCCATGTGAAAAAAAAAGCAAACAAACAAAAACCAGGCACTGTAGCACGTCCTTCTTCATCCCAGCTCGTGGTTATCAGGCCTGTGAGAGGCCCCTTCCTTTTCCCCTCAGGACAAGGTGGACAACACCTGAAGGATGTGCTCCACACCCAAGGGTGTGCACACTCACACAGACAACAGACGCATGCACACGTACACACACACGCAGAGTGCTAGCACACTGTGCTCCCCGGTGGAGTGGAACTCCACTCTCGAGATTGTACAGCCAGGGTGTGAGCCTGGGCCTCCCACTTCACTGTCTCACTTGGTCCTTGAGAATTCGAGCTCTTCTTGCGTCTTGATCGCGAGTGGGTCAGCCTTAGCCCTGCGGTCTCATCCCTCACAGCCTTCAAACCCCTTCCGCCTCTGGGCCTCGCCTTCGTCCCTTTGCAGCCGGCTCTTCCCAGATCTTCCCACTTCTGGTCTGCACAGGGCTTGGCATTCCAGCGAATCTCCCCGACCGTTTAGTGACTCTCAGTCTTGCACGAGGAAGCCAGCACATCCTGCTCCTCGAGTGCTCTTGTTACCCAGCCTCCTTTCATGCCCGCCGCCACTGGAGATCTACTCCGCTAGCCTGCAGACTCTCCAGCCTCTCATGCGTCCTTGGCTCTAGCCAAGCTGAAGGCACCTTAGCCTCCAGGCGCTCTTTCCAAGGGGAGTCCCTTCTCCACAGCATCTATAGACTCTGTCCATCTCCTTACACCTACAGCCAGTCCAGTGCCATTTCCTTACACGAAGCTTCTTAAGTCGTGTGTGTGTGTGTGTCTGTGTGTGTGTGTGTCTGTGTGTGTGTGTGTGTGTGTGTGTGTGTCTGTGTCTGTGTGTGTGCGCGCGCGAGCGCATGCTGTTCCTCAGGAATCGTCCAGCTTGATTTTCTGGGACAGGGTCCATCACTGGGACCCGGGGCTCAATGAACAGGCTAGGCTGGCCAGCGAGGCCTGGAGACCTTCCTGCCTCCGCCGCCCCGCGCAGCGTCACACACAGCTGCTCACACGGGGTGCTGGGGGTTAGACACAAGCCCTAACATCTGCACAGGAACTTGACGACGGAATAAGCCACCTCCCAGGCTCCCCACCCTTTGCTGAGGGCTCGCTGCCCCCACCCTGTACCCTGGGGTGACTCCGTAGCACGGCAATCCACAGACCTGCTTCTTGGTGTCCTCCAGGGCCACACCCGCCCTGCGGAGGATATAGCACCCTTGGGGCCTTGAGATTCCGTTCAGTTCTGCAGGCATTGGCAAAGGTATGGCTCACAGGAAAGCCTAACTAGTGTCTGCTCAATGGCGCTTTCAACCTGGAGAAGCCCAGCCTGGGAACGGCATTAATAGCTAAATCGCTGCCATTTACTTTCTGTGAAGCGAGCACTATCATCTCATTTAACTCTCACAACACCAACAACGTTTAGGGTTAGTATTTTTATGCCCACTTATAAGGAGTGAAACCTGTACTTTATGTAGTCCGATGCTTTGCCCAAGGTCACACTTAGCTAAGACACAGTTCAGTTAGAACGCCAACCCCAGTTTCTTTGAGGCCAAGGTTTACAATTTTCCACTGCATCAGGATAACCTGGAGGAGAGAAATCTACTGGACCAAAGCCTAAGTGGCCTCAGGGTTTATTTAGTTTTGTAAAAAACTGACTTGGGCTGCTCTGTTGTTACCAGTCACTGAAGTGGAGTGAGCGTGGGGAGAGGCAGGGGCTGGGGGTTGTGTGTGTGGGGGGGGTGTGGGGGTGTGTGGGGGTGTGTGTGTGGTGACTCCCTCCTGCAGCGGCACGGAAGCAGGGCAGGGACACTGCTGACCGGGACACGGGGACACAGACAGACACACAAGTCCAGGCAGGGGCGACTCGGCCCTGCCCTTCGAGAAACTGCTTCTCTTATCAAAACGGGGGAGGCACGGGGCGCGGGGGGCGGGGGGCTGCCTCCAGAAGCGACCTGCTGCTTGACTCCCAGGCTGCTCTTGGTCCTCTGTGTCTTACCCCATCCTTGGGGTTCCTGACAGTGACATCAGTGACCTGAACCCAGGACACGTTCCCAGAGCCTCCCGCCGTCCCCAGGGCAGGCGGGCCCACGCTGCCAGCAGAAGCCAGCGCTGTGAAGGAGCCAGAGGCTGGCATGCGCACTGCCCAGATCCAGTCATTGGGGTGAGGCGCCTTTCTTGTCCTCTCTGTGACACGAAGCCCTGGGATCCTTATGCTTATTACCCTGCCTGGTCCCTGGCCAGGAAAGGAGCCACGTCAGTGACCACAGGGGCCTCTAGGGAGCTGGAAATAACTGCATTTCAGCCTCCACCCCTCTTCCCACACGGGGCAGGAACAATTTCAAATTTTCTCTGTCAATAGGAAGGGATACACTGGGAGCGAGGGCCATGCTTATAATCTTAGTACTTGGGTAGCTGAGGCAGGAGGATTGCCTCATGTTCAAGCCAGGGCTACTGAGTGAGACCCTATCCAATAGGACGCTGCTCAGCTGGCTACCTGGGAACAGGGTGACAGCTAATTGCGCAGGGTAGGCTTCCCTGCACGGAATGGCCCTGGGGAGGCGGAAGCGTTCTGCCCACCTGGGGGAGGGAGCCGGCGGTGA
Source organism: Cricetomys ansorgei (assembly GCA_026225945.1). Classification (NCBI taxonomy): domain Eukaryota; kingdom Metazoa; phylum Chordata; class Mammalia; order Rodentia; family Nesomyidae; genus Cricetomys; species Cricetomys ansorgei. Next base: position 342,675 of record JAMJFZ010002046.1, on the reverse strand, counting down.
GCTGGAGCTTCTGCTGCAACAGAGCACTCAGCATCTGGTTCTGCCGCTCCAGGTCGAACACCCTCTTCTTCAGCTTGATACACTCCTCCCGCAGGTCCTGTCCGCCCAGGAGGTGCAGGAAGCAAAGGTGAGGCGGGAGAGGAGGGACCTGAAGGAGCAGACTTCCTGCCCCAGCCAGCAGCACTCAGCTGCAGCCTCGAGGATGCAAGCTCTAGGCCTGCCCCCCTAATGGACAGTAAAGGCTGGTCTCTGTCATTCCCCCATGTCTGGAGCTGGCGTCCTCCCTCCTGGAAACCATGTCAGAAGGGACTGCACAAGACATGGAAGTCAAAGTGGCCCATGTCACAGTGACCCACAGCAAACACTTCAAGGCCACTGAGGCTCACAGCAGTACTGCTTTGAAAGCCATCACGTCCTAGGGAAATCAGCCGGGCTCGGGGTAAGGGAAGGCACCGCATCCATGTCAGAGTTCCCACAGCTCACAGCCCTGGCCTTACCTACCCACTCTGCCTCCTGGTGGAGAAAAATGCACCTGCAGAGGCAGCAGAGGGGCCACGCGGAGGGCCGAGAGTGGGCTCCCCCTAGCCCTCTCCTCTAAGCCCTCGTGGAAAGTAACTGAGCAGGTCCCTGGAGTCCTGGGTGTGGCCTCTTGACTATACCCTGGGTCTCTGGCGGGCAGTTGGGTGGGGTGGGGGATGCTTCCCGAATCCACTTACCTTCTGGTTCAGCAGTGCCTGCACCACATGGTTGGCGACCTGGGGACAGAGAGCCCGGAGCTGAGCTGAGCTTATGTGCTGTGCCTACCGACCCTGTCCCTGTCCCCACACCCCACAGACCTCGTCCAGACAGCGTTCGTAAGTCTCCCGCTGGTTCTCGTTGGCCTGGGCCAGCGCCGAGTTCTCTGCCTGCGGGGAGAGGTGGAAAAGGGAAGCCATGAGACTCCTGGGCCCTTAGGCCCACTGACTGATCCGGGAGTCTCTGTGGCCACCACTTTCCCTGGAGCCAGGATGGTGGGGTGTAGGGTGGCTCTGGCCTTTGCTGGAGAGCGAAGAGGGAGGACTTCTGGGGGACTTTACTAAAGAAACGCCCGTCCTTCTCCAGCCCGGCAAGCCCACAGTGACCTCGGCATGGGCAGCCCCGACTCCCTGGGGTTCTGGCCAGCTCCACTGCCCCACCGTCTGCCACCACGGACCTCCAGCTCCCGGAGTCGGTGCAGAAGCTCCTGGCAGGTGCCTGGCTCCATGATGCTGTCACCGTCAGCTGCTGCCCTCAGGTTTCCAGTGCGTCCAGCCAGTGGGTCCATGGCCTCGGTATCAGGCCCTGGGAACAAGAGCGCGAAGCCCCAGCAGGCTGCTCCCAGGCAAGAAGAGAAATATTGCAGGAAGACAACAAAGAGACACAATGACAAACGCTCTGGTGACCTGTCACACTTGTGACAGTGCAACAACTCAAGGTCAGGCTGGGTGATGCTGGTTGACTCTTCCATCTTGGGCCAAAGGCTCCTGTGGCCATAGAAACCCCAGCTCTCGCACATGCTCTGCGTAGGGGCCTGGACCCCCGAAGGATCCATCCACGCCAGGGTCCATCACGAACTGGCAAGTCCACCGGCTGCCCTGTGACTCAATGGCCCTGTTTACAAAGTAACACCAACTTCAACTAAACTAACTCACTGCTGACACATAAAAATTAAGTCTGCCGGGGTGACTTGAAAAGAAAGATGGGCCAGAGAGACGGCTCGGCGGTTCAGAGCACTGGCTGCTCTTCCGGAGGACTCAGGTCCAGTTCCCAGTGTCTGCAGGGATAGCTTTTGGCTTCTCGCAGACACAGAGGAAGCATCTTTGTGCCTCTAGAACTCCCTCCCTCTCCTGCACCAGAGGACCTAGGCACCCAGAAAAAAAGCACACAGCAGGCACCAGCCCCACCCTGCCGGGCGGCAGCTGCTTTGCTCTCTCTGCTGGAGCCTCTTGATGTCGCCGTCTGGCAGCTAGGCCAGGTCTCTCCATCGCTCCTTGGGCTCTCCATGCTCCTGTGCGGTTCTATGGATGGTCCCCCTGACCGAGGTTGTCCGCTACTGAGCACAGGGGTGGCAGTGCGTACTTCCCTGCCCGCTCTCACACTGTTCCTGTGGAATCTGGCACACAGGAGACAGACTGAAGACGAGAGACCAGTCTCCCCTGGACCACACAAGCAGCACAGACCTCTGACTGCACGGTGCTGTGTGTCTGTCCTTCCAACACGGCTCCCACCATTGCTGTGAGCTTTACGTGACAAGCCTTTACCTATCACCTGGGTTCCTTCGCGTCATAGCGGAGTCTGAAGTGTTCCCCACAGGCTCGCTTTGAGCATGCGTCCCCTGCCCGGGGCGCTGTTTTGAGAGGCTATGCGATCTCTAGGACCTTTGAAGGATACAGCTCAGTCCCTACTAAGCGCGCCCTCTCAGCTTCCCAGTCAGTAGGTTGTGAACGGTTTTTAGCTCACACTTCCGCCACCACAGACGAAGCCACTTTGCACAGTCTTGCTTGCCAAACGCCAAAATAAATGCCTCGCCCTCAAGTTGTTTCTCTCAGGTATTTTGGGCACAGTGACACAAAAGTAATGACTACATTCAAACGGGAAACCTCAGTAGGAAGGGGTGGATGCCCCTGAGCCACCAGTGATGGTGCCTCTGCTTCCTCCTTGCCCAGTTAAGGGCCCCATAAAAGCGGATTAGAAATGCTGGATCACACAAGAGGGAGCCCCTCAGCCCCTGAGCCTCACTCTCCTCTCTGGCTCCCAGCCTTCCTCTGCAAGCGCCCCCCACCAGCATGCACAGGCCCAGCCCCTCACCTGTCCCTCACCCAGGCTGGCAGGGTTCCTCTGGCAGCCAGGCCGGTCACCTCACCTGCAAGAGACAGGAAGGGGGAGTCAGTGACGCACTCCCTCGGTTGGGCTCTGGCCGGGTGCCAGGGCAGGGGCTCAGGTCTGAGTAAGCTGAGAGCCCTGCCCTTCTGCTCAGGAGCCAACACAAAGCCCTGACAACCGGCAGAGGCCTGCCCGAGGTCTAGATGAAACCCCCGGAAGGGAAGAGCCTTCAGAGCGGGGAGAGCCGAGGCCAAGGTCCCCAGCTTTCAGCCAGAAGTTGTTTGCCTCACAGGTGAGACTAAGCGCTCCATGTGGCGTTTCAGTCCACAGGGACTGAACCCACGCGGTCTCCTTTAATCTTCAGGATCATGGAAGGACACAGGTGCTCTTGCCAATGCTTGCAGAGCACTCTGAAGATCGCTGCCCTAGCACCCTCCGAGTCTACCCCGTGTGCGTGCGTGCGTGCGGTGCTGGACTCCTGTCTGCACCCGTGCATCCAATTTCTCTAACAACCTTGGCTGGATTATCTGCTTTCTCGGGGCAAAGGGCCTGCCACAACCACATGGCTGGCTCGCACAGCACGCCGGACGGGTGTGGGCGCCCCCTCTTCTGCAGTCTCAGCTGCACACAGCCAAGCCTTCCTGTCAGCTACATGGAACAACTTCCATACAGGCTCTGCCCAGCGCTGAGCCGCAGCAGGCAGAGCGTGTACGATTCAGCTTCACAGCGGGACAGACTTGGGCTTAGATACTGACTTTAGAGAATTACTTTCCTGGCTTAAGAAAGGGAGTCAGACTACTGAGCACAAAGGGCAGCTGGGGGGCACAGCGAGAACATGGATTCAGTCCTCAGCATGAACCCCCTGGACACTTCTGGTATCACCACACTGACGGCAGCAGGCAGCCTGCTGTGACCTTGGACCTATAGACACTGAGCCTGAGTTCCAGGCCCCCACACTGGGCTCTTAGATGCAGGAATCCACATGTCTCAGGTGCTGTCTAGCCTGGCCTGCTCTGTCCTCCGAGGACCCCCCCCTAAAGTCCCTAGTCTGTCTGCACAGGGAGGCCCAGTCTTCTGGGCCTTATCCTCTAGAAAGGAGCTGGCTAGCAGTTTTGAGGGCAGGGATAAGAGGCAAAGGAGAGAAGCCTTTCTGGTTGCTTCCGGGTGGAGGGGGTAGTGCCGGGGGCCTCTGGGCATGCCAGGCACGTATTGTGCCACTCAGCTTCAAGCCCACCATGTCTTGCCTCTTAGTTGCGTGCACAGACTCCACAGTGGGCAGGGGCTTCTGAGAGCAGAAAGGGAAGAACTATGTAATACGTATTTTTGACACTCTACAAAAATGTACAGCCCTGGCAGCTGCAGCTATGGCTGGGTGGCTAAGAGCCCTGGCTGATCTTGTACCAGCCTGGGGTTCGGTTCCCAGCACCCACAAGCACCTGTAACTCCAGCTCCAGGGGATCCAGCAGCTTCCGACCTCCACGGCACTGCACACATGTGGTTCACTTACACAACGCAGGCAAAGTAAACATAATAAATCTCTTTTTAAAAAGTGAAAGGTCCTTTGCTATTTTAACAGTGTAAAATGGCTGAGTATAATGCGATTTGCTCCCGAGATTATCTCATGTGATGTATTTAGAAACGGGGGCCTGGGAAAAAATGAGAACAATTTAAAGAAATATTTCCCTTCCCACACACGAAGACTCAAAAGGCCCCAGGTGACATCACCACTCAGCCGGCCTGCCCTCACCCCTCACGGTATCTGCGCGTCACCCCCAGCTCCTGCCCGTGGTTCCCCATCACCAGCTTTCGCCTCAGTCTCGCACTCGTTGGCTCCCTCAGGGAAGAGCAACTGGCACATCTGCACACATCTGTGTGCCTAGAAGGTGAATGCAGGGCCCGGCACCCGGAAATTATGAAGCTAAAGCTTGGGGAAGCCCAGCTGCTGTGTTCTTCATACAAAAGTCCAAGAGGACAAAGGCGGCCGGCTAGGTGTCTCTGCATAACATGATAAAAAAGGGTCCCAGTCAGGAGAGGACCAGAGCTCGGGGCACCAGAGTTTTAAGTGTTGAAGTAGGTGGAGACCCAGCACATCTCAAAGGCAACCACTACCCCTCTGCAAATCCGAACCACTAGCCATCCAGGGGCAGGGGGCGGGGTCCGCGGGGATGTGCCACCAGAGAGTAGTAGCCTCTCCAGAAGTGTTGCCTCAAGGAAGACCGTGGGAGAAACACTGCCATGCCCACTGCCGTGCCCTTCGCCAGAGCCCTGGTCACCCAAGGAGTCTGCACAGTGGAGAGCTGTCAACCTGTGCTGGGGAGACGCAGGAGACACAGGAAAGCCCTGCTTTTGAACGCGGTGGGGAGAAGCACCTGTGTGTGTCTCACCTATGTGTGGAGCCAGAACAGAGTGGAATGCTCTAATCATTTATTAAATGTGTGCCATGCCTCGCACGTGGAGGTCAGGCCACCGGACAGCTTGTGGGAGTCTGTTCTCTCCCACCATGTGGGCCTAGGGATCAAGCTCAGGGTGGTGGGAAAGGACTTTACGTCCTGAACTGCCTTAATGGGCCCGGAGCTGAAGATCCATGAGTTCAGACAGCCTGTGCTACATAGTGACAGTCACTAATTCTTAAAAAAATGTTAAACTTTTTCAAAGAAACTTCCTGCGGCTGTCTAGGGAATACTAGAATGCACAGGGGTATGATCACCTCCAGCTCCAAGCCAAACCCAGACAGGAACTCTCCTGATGAGAGAGGCTGTACATGTGGGATGTCCCTGGGCCTCTGGAGCCAAGCGCTCTCCTCCTCCTGAGGGGAGGGGGGACACTTAGAGCTCCTGTGTAGGCCCGCCAGTTGCTGGGGAAAACCCAGGCTCGGATCCTGGGGTGGCCCTGGTGTCAAACATTCCTCCACGTTCCACAGCACATCAGAGAGGCTGGACGGAAGCGTGCCACATGCCAACAGGGCTGGGCAGCAGCCAGGGGGCTGGGTTTGGGAACTCTGACTTGAACTGGAAGCTTCTACCAGAATTGCAAACAAGAGGCTCCTCTCACCAGGAGCTGGATTCACAAGGAAGTGACCTCATCCGGAGAGGAGGCAGGGAGGGCGAGCAGAGAGCTCCAGGCTGCTGTCTGGTCAGCCAGGTGTGTGGCTGGGAGTTCAGGAGAGCCTGGGATGTGCAGTGAGATAGACCACAGTAGCTTGGGCTAGCGAGGCCCCGTCTTTAAAAAGCAGCAAGACGAATGAAAACCAAAAACAAACGAAGTGAAAAGTTTAAACTCTGTAATCAGGGGTTGGAAGGGAGAGGTGGGAGAGTCAGGCCAGTCTGGGTTACAGAAGACCCTGCCACAAACAGAGCCTGGGTAATGGGGACTCTTCTCAAAGAACTGAGCGATGGTTACCTCTACCCAGTCATGAAACCCACACTCACCCTCAGTCCCAAAGCCAGGCCTTCTGCAGGCAAAGCACTGGGCCCCAGCCCTGCTCCCCTGAAATCTAGATGGCAGAAACTTCTGCTCCTCAAAAGAGATCAGCCATACTGGTCTGAAGTCAGCCAAGGAAGGCTGTGCTCCCATTCACCTCCTATCCAGTCAGGGTCTGGGGACACACGTGTGTGTGCATGTGCGTGTGCGTGAAGCCTGGTCTCTATCTCTCCTCACCTGGGCCATCAGCCAAGGCCTTCTGGCCCCAAGGAGCCCCTCACTTCCCAGCTGTTCCCCCAACAGTCCTCCTGGGAGGAAAGCCATGGGCAGGCGGTGGGGGAGGGGTGGGCAGCTGCAGGGAGGCAGAGGTGGGGACTTAAATGAAAGAATCGTCTGTGACCAGCCAGCTCAGCTCCCCTGCCAGCTGCTCTCTGGAATCCCAGCCTGTCACACTCAGGAGTCACTTGTGAACAGCAGACACACAGAGCCGCCAAGAGGGGCCCTGGCTGCCGAGGGTGTGGGCAGGGGTGGGCCAGACCTGAGAGAGCGCACTTAATCTCTGGCCCAATTTGCCTAGGAATTCCAGCCGACTCACCCCTTCCCCAGGGAAAGAGGGCAGGAAGAGCGTCCTTCCCGCCTCCTGACGACTGGTAGGGGACAATGGCCCTTCTGCAGCCATGCCCACTATACCCCCCCCAACTCCCTTCCCTACCGTCCACAGAGGGGCAGGGTCTTTCAAACCAGATAAGAGCAGTGCCAGGCCTACCCCACCAGGCAGGGCAGGATGCTATTAGCCCCCAAGACTGCAGCTCTCAGAGCCCTCCTGTTCCCGGTCCAAGGCATAACCCAACAAGAATAGCAGCTGCTAGAGGTGGGGACAGGGAAGGGGTTTCCACACAATGGGTTTATTTATAGGACCACACACCAGGGGCTCTGCAGCCAAGCAGCCTAGGCCCCACTCCCAAAAGACCAGCCAAGAGCCAGCCAAGCCCAGCTAAGGGGACAGGGAAAATCTCAGACCAGAAGGCAGAGGCACGGCCTAGCCCGGCTCCACAATTTAGTTGCTTTGTGACTTCAGGAAATTCAATCTCTCAGGAACAAGTTCTTTCCCAGTACGTGGAGACTGTTCTAGAATAGTAACTCTCAAAGACTGGCCTGGGAACCCACAAAGTCAGAACTACTTTCACAGGAATAAGACACCGTCTGCCTTAATTACTTGCCGTCTTTCTTGAGTCTCCAGTGGCATTTCCCAAACACATGTTGCCCAGGACCACAAGAGACAGACACAGAAGTAGGTATGACAATCTCGCTGCTTTCTACAAATCAGGTGACAGGCTTGCAAAGACTGAGAACACCGAATCTCCCCTGTTTGTTTCGGAATATCTAATTATTTTCATAAAATGTTATCACGTCTATTATTGCTTTATATTTCATTTTGATTTATTATTTTTTGTTTGATTTTGAGACAAGTCTGACTATATAACCCTGGCTGCGCTGGAACTCACTCTGTAGACCAGGCTAGCCTTGAACTCAGAGATCTGCCTGCCTCACCTCTGCCTCTTGAGTACTGGGAGTAAGGGCACGCTAGGTATTAATATTGTTCTCATCATCATCATCAATATTATTACTGCTATCTGAGTGTGTACGTGTGTTCTCCGTTTGGTGCATATGTGAAGGCCAGAACTGAGCCTCAGGTTGTCCGTTCTCTCCTTCCACCATGTGGGTCCTGGGTATCACCAGGCTTGGTGCAAGTGTCTTTACCTACTGAGCCATCTCACTGTACCTGGGTGTGTGTGTGTGTGTTACTTTTGGGGGTGAGTCTCTCCTTCACCACGAGGTTCCCGGAGACTAAACTGGGGAGGTTGTCAGGGTCAGTGTCAAAGGCCTTTACCAGGTTAAGCCCTCTCACTGCCTCATTTTTAAGTGAATGAAATAAATATGGAAAAGTCTGAGTTCTAACCTGGCACAGGAAGGTTCACAAGAATACACGTAAGCAAGAGCAGAGGGGGTTCTTCTCCGCTGCTTCCTGGCTACTGTGACAGTTCTATCTTGCCACAGGCCTAAAAGCAATGGTTTGAAGCCTTGAAACTACAGAATAAATAAATATTGCCTTTAAAAAAAAAGCACAGAGTTCATATACCAACAGGCTTGAGAATCACGGCTGATTGTGGGTTTGTTGGTTTGTATGCTTCTGTTTCATTTTGTTTTCGAAGTTCTAGAGATCGAACCAAGGGACAAACACACTACCAACTTAGGGGCTACTGCAGAGCCCCTAAGGGTCACCTGACCAGAACAGAGCCCTCTGGGTCTGAGGGAAAGTTCAGCTTATCACCGTTACCACTACCTACCGGTGGGAAAGATGGCCAATCCAACTAAGAAATTAGGCTTTATTACTTTGTTTTTCTAGTGTCTCTGGTAGCCGAGGCTGGCCTCAACTCCTGATCCTCTCTCCTACTTCCGTTGTCATGGATTCCAGGGATGGATGAGCCGAGCCCAGGTCCTGCAAGGTCTCCTTCTGAGGGGAACCGGAGTGGGGGAGGGGAGGACAGACACACAGTCCCTGAGCTCCTGCTTACCCACTTTTCTCACGTTCTCTGCCCCAACCAAAGGAGCCGCCTTAGCTGTGCCATGGGTCCTGCCTGCTGCCCACCAAGGCCTCCAGATGGAGCTGCTCTCATTCCTGAAATCACGATTTCTTCATCACTCTCATCAAACTTCTGTCAGTTACCTATTCTGCTTCCCCAGAGGGTAAAGCCAGCGGCAGGAATCCCTCTAATCTCCCTCCGTGACATTTTTCCCCTCCCAAGAATCTTCTCACCAGGCACGGTGGCGCACATCTCTAATCCCAGCGCTCTGGAAGCAGAGGCAGGAGGGCGGATCCTGTGAGCTGGTGGTCAACCTCATCTACACTGTGCTCCAGGCCAGCCAGACAAAACTACATGTCTCAAAACAAAAAAGGAATCCTCCCTGCCTCCTCATCACCTATTAGAGCAGAGAGCGGTCTCTTCCCTGCCACGCCCAGTTCTTCTCAACTGCCACATTCCCATTTAAGTTTTCCTTCCGGAGGCATTTTTCCTATTCACTTTTTTTTTCTTCTAAGTGCAAGGAATTACTCTCAAGAGTTTCAAACATGCTAAGCATGCAGTTTAAATACGTCTCATGTTATTTTATGTATCCGAGTGTTTTGGCTGCATGTAGGTCTGTGTACCAAGTGCATGCCTAGCGTCCAAGGTCAGAATAGGGCATCAGATCCCCTGGACTGTACAGACAGTTGTGAGCTGTCATGTGGGGGAACTAGGAACTGAACCCGAGTCCTCCAGAAGAAAAGCTAGCACTCTTAACTAATAAGCTCCAGCACCATTTGAGGTATTTTTTATTTAAAATAATAATAATCACCTGAAAGTACCTCCTTTCAAAGCCAAGTGTTGTGTAACAGTTCTGCTAAGATGGAAACATTCTATCCTGCAGCGAAACTCCTTAAACAGGAAGGTAAACAACTCAAAACGGCTTCAGGAAGTCCCTGAAACTGACCAGATTCACTAGGCTCCTCCCTGCCAGGGTAAGTAATAAACGCTGAAGATCCTCTCAGACCAGAAGAGCTGAGCTGAAGAAAAGACTCTTATTAGAGGAGAAAAGCAAGACTCAAGAGACCAGACCAGCTGCCAGAGAAGCAGAAGCCAGCCGAGCTGCCTGCAGGCCGAGCAGTGAGCTCTAGGCTCCCAGCTCTGTGAGCTGTCACCCATGCTGGGGTGGCTTTGGTGGTGCAGCTGTCTGTGCGTCATTTCTGCTCCTGTAAGAAAACCCTCACCTGAGAAGATTTAAGAAATATAAAACCTAGGAATGCACCTGAGTGCTAGCAGTCACGTATGGGGGAAGCGGGGATGCCTCCCAGCAACAGCCTCCCCAGCCTCCTCCCCACTACCTATCAGCAAGAATTCTTCCTTCCCGGGCATCCCGGGCGCCACTCTGTCTCTGGGACGACTAGTCCAAGGGTACCAAGTGACTACCCCCACCCTGGTTCCCGTGGATGCGAACACCTGACCAACGAGGTTGAAAGACACAGGATTTGAGGAGCTCTGTACCAATCAGAGCTGCACAAGCCCTGTCCCCGGGCCCTGTCCCCTGGACTCGGATAAAAGCCCTGGGGACGGAGGGTTCGGGGCCCGCCATGTTTGACCTGTGCGGGACCCGGACGCGCGCCGGTTAACAATAAAGCCTCGTGCGTTTTGCAGCGGTTCGAATGTCTCGTGGTTCCTTAGAAGTCCGCCCGGCTAGCCCTAACATAAATAGCCCCAATCAAACTAATGGTTTACTGAACTGGACTTTGGTGGTTTCCATACTTTGGTCTGTTATGGGTTCCAGTCTGGGGTGTATGTTGTACCTCCCCAGAAAAAGTTCTGTATGCAACACCAAGTTTCTCAAAAAGGAAGAAAACAACCTCCCCCCACCCCCAAAAAAAACAAAACGGAGTATATAAGAAGGCTGCCTGGCATTCCCTCCTCACTCCAGCCTGCAGCAGCTCCTCCCAGCAGTAACCCCATCAGCACCTCCCCTCCCATACAATCCACCCACTTACAGTGTGTGCTGGTGCAGGGTGCATTATCTGAGCATGCTCAGAAGGTGCAGGTGAGAGGCTCTCAAGCTGACAGCTAGCCTGAGATACTTGCAACTCCGCCTCAAAGAACATCTACAAATTACAGACAGTCGAGTGAGTGTCACCGCAGTCAGGTAAGGGTGCCGATCACGTCGTTTTAGAATTCATTGGCTCTTGCTTTTCCTTTGTGCCCGCTACCAACCTAGGGAACCCAGTCCCCAGGGAACCACGGTGTATCTCCTGTCTTCCCATGTTTCTGTACTCTGAACATTTTGGTTGAATGGAATCACATCTGTGGCCTCCTGGGACTGGCTCCTTTCCCTTGTATTCAGTGTGTTCAGAGGTCACCCATGCTGTTAGCTTTAACCCTGTTTGTTCCTCTCTGTGGCCAAATCTGTGTGCACAGCCCACGTTGCTGATCCACTCTCCGGAGGTGAACACTGAGGCCGTTTCTACCTCTTGACTATTATGAATACTGTAGGCTATGGGCCAGTTTGTGTTTGGCTGCGTGTGTGTGGTTCTCTTACGAGTCTGTGAGGAGTGGAATTGCTGGCCACATGCTATCCTAGGTCTGCTTGTTCAAGGACCGCCAGACCCCCTCCGAAGCAGACACAGTATGAGGGTTCTGAGGTTTTCACACCCTCTCTATTTTCTGGTCCTAGACACTCTAGACAGTGTGAAGTGATATTTCACTGTGGTTCTGTTTTGTTTTGAGAGTCTCAAAATATAGCTCTGGCTGGCCTGGAACTTGCTATGTAGACCCTGGCCTTGAATCCAGAGCTCCTCCTGCCTCTGCCTTGTGAGGGCTGGGATTAAATATGCATACTACCATACCAGTTCTTCCTTGTGGTTCTAGTTTATAACTCCCAGATGATTTACGATGTTCGTCAGTTTTTAGGGGTTCCCCCCCGAGATTTGTTTTTATTTTATGTATGTGGGTGCTTTTCCTACATGTTAAGTCTGTACTTCACTATGTGTGCAATGCTCAGGGAGGGCAGAAGAGGGAGTCAAATCCCCTGGAACTGGAATCACAGGTGGTTGTGAGCCACCATCTGGGTGCTGGGAACAGAACCCGGGTCCTCTGTAAGATCAGCCAGTGCTCTTCACAGCTGAGCCACCTCCCCCTCCCACCCCATTTTTAAAGTTTTACTTAGAGAGATGTTTATTTGATCCTCTGTCCATTTGCAGGCTGGGTTTTCTAGATGCCAGTATTCTTTACGTGTTCTGGAGATAAACCTCTTAGTACATATGACTTGGGAATACTTCACCCCTCCTGTGGGAGAACAGCTGACTTCCTTGAGGTGATTTTTTGGTCCTAGACTTTTTCTCAGCTTTCCAACTTCTTGCATTATGCGCGTGCGCACGTGTGCACATGGTGTGTGTGGTGCATACTTAAAAAGATACAGTAGCACATTGCCACTTGTGTATGTTTCCTTAGAAGAAGATGAAATCACAGAATTTATTCACATCCTACTGGTTTTCTTGCTTCTGTCCCAGAATTCCACACGGCGGTCAGTCACCGGGTCATGGCAGCTCTTTAAATCTTCCCACCTTCCACGACCGGACACTTTTGAACTGGCCAGCGCTTTGGAGACTATCTTCCTACCTTCCTAACTTGGGCTTGGTTGATATCTTGTGATCAAGCTGAGGTTACGCTCGGGGAGGGAAAACAGAGCTCTCTCAGAGTGTCTTCTCAGGACTGGGGACGCTTTGACCTCGGTGGGAGTGACCTGCAGTGCCTTTACTGCACACTGACTGTTTCTCTGTTTGTGCCGGGCCTTGGATATAATCCCCAGAAACACAAGATGATAAAACGTTTTAAATCCTGGGTTCTGCCTGGTGTCATACACCCGTAATCCTGAGTCAGAGGCAGGCGAATCTCTGAGTTTGCAGCCAGCCTGGTCTGCACGATGAGCAGCAGGGCAGCCAAGGTTACGTAGTGAGACTCTGTCTCCAAAACTCAAAACGGCAAACCCACACAGAGCGAATGTAAAAGCTGTACTTTCTCTTTGCAGTTAATACTTTCGAAGGCAACACATGAAGATTACACAACCTTATTCTGCTTCTCTTATTTCCACTTACTAATGTCAGGATCTTAGGGTTCCCCAATGGGTCTTGCTTATGGGAAGTACCATTACGAACCATTACGGGGGTTCAGTTTCTCTCATCCCTTGCACATTCGTTAACTGTAAGTTCTTCCGTACGGGAGACCTGTCCCTCCGCCTCCGTGTATTTCAGCACATGCGTCTACTACTGTGGATGAATACGTTTTATTCTTTGTGTTCTAATCCAACACTGCACCACCTGCTCACTGCCCAGACTCCAGCTCGCTACTGATGGTCTCCCGTGCCGCCCCCCAATCCTTACGTTCTGGCTGGGAATAAAGCTCAGTTGTAGAGGCGCTGACTCAGCCCGCTCCTGGCCCTGGACTGAACTTCCAGCATTGCAAAAAAAGACACAACAACAGAAAGCTCTCGGAAAGTCACCCAGGCCTCGGTGACCCGTGACGCTGTGAACAGGCCACCTGCATGGACACACGCCGGACTCTTGAGCACGTAACTCAGCTAAATCAGCTCTTCTGTGATTTCTTAGACTCTACAGTCCAGTAATGGATGTAACATGCACACGTGTGAAAAACAGCGGTATTTCTACGACGTGACATCAGAAAATAAGATAAGACTGACTGGTGAGCCGCTCGGAGCGAGCCGGAGCGAGCCTGAGGCCGCCAGCTGATCCGGGACACCACGGGAAAAGGCAGGTGGTTCCCTGTGCACCCCTGGCCAGCCAGGCGGACCTGGCGAGACCCTGTCTCACCCCTCGTGCCTCAAACAGTTCAAACCTCATAAACTCATTTTAAAGAGTTTAAACCTTAAAAAAAAAAAAAAAAAGTTAAGAGGGGCAGAGAGATGGCTCAGCGGTTAACAGCCCTGGCTGCTCTTCCAGAGGACCCGGGTTCAGTTCCCAGCACCCGCATTGGGGCTCACACCTGTTCCAGTTCCAGGGGATCCGAGGACACCAGGCAGACAAGTAGTACACAGACGAAGAGGCACGCAAACACCCACACGATGAAAATACACGGTAACTACAGAATAATAAAATACTCTGGGATAAATTTAACCAAGAAGATAAAAGACCTCTGTGCTGAAAGCTGTTAAATGATGAAGAAAATACAAACACAGGCAAACACAGCTCGTGTTCACGGACCGTTCAAGTCCCCGTGCTAGCTGAAGGCATCCACAGAGTGAATGCAGCCCCGTCAACATCCCCAGGGTCGTTTTCACAGAAACAGAAAGGAAATGCTAACGTTGGTGTATGAAGCCATACCAGACTGGACAGACAAAGCAACCCTGAGCAAGAGGAACAAAACCGGAGGCCTAACTGAAAATTCTGCTCCAGAGCTACAGTAATCGAAACAGCATGGCTCCATGAACACATGGGCAGGAGCTTTGGGGGTGTGACACCTCAAACGAAGGTAAAGTCAGGCAAATGGGGTCTTACTGAACTGAATCGCTCCAAACAAGCGGACTGACGGGCTAGCAGAGTGAGAGCGGGAGACGCGCTGGCAAACCGCGCATCTGACAAAGGCTGGTATCACAAACTTAAGTGCTGGAAAGACAGCCCAGTGGTTAAGAGCACAAGCGGTTTCTCCTGAGGACCTGGGTTCGATTCCCAGCATTGGCATGGACGCTCACAACTATCTGTAAATACAATTCCAGGGGATCTGACACCGGGCACACGGCGGTGCACAGACAAGACATGCAGACATAAAATGAAAAACATTTAAAACATAAAAAGAACTCGACTCAAAGTAGACAAACAGCCTGCTTAAAACACGGGCAGAGGGGGGCTAGCAAGACGCTCAGTGGGTACAAAAAAGGCGCGTCCACAAAGCCTGAGGTGGGTTTGACCCTGAGACCAAAGGAAGAAACCGAACGGACAAAGGTTCCTTTTGAGGTTTCTCAAAAGATACTCAAGTGGCCGATTAACATGTGAGCGATGGTCGCCATCACTAACCAGCAGGGAATAGAAATCAGAACCACAATGGTATCACCTCCTGCCTACTGGGATGGCTTTGTAAGAAAGATGGAGGATGACGAGTGTTGGCCAAGACATGGAAGGGGAGTGTGGCTGGTAGGCATGTAAACCGGCACAGCGCTGACTACCTGGGATCCCAGCAATCCCACCACGGAGCTGTGCAGCCAGGGGACCTGGGATCAGTACGTCCGAGAGCTATCTGCAGCCCACGTTAACTGCGCGTCATGCACAGTAGCCAAGAAACGGAGTCAGCTTAAGCAAACAGGTGAATGATAAAACAAACACGCTGGAAAGCTATTCGGTCTTAAAAAGAAGGCCATCTTGTCATTTGCCACAACATTAAGAATCTGGAGCCAGGCGCACACAGATAGCTACTACATGCTCTCCTTTATACTGGAAAAAGTAGACCACATAGAGTTCAGACAGAAATAGCAGTTGCCAGGGGCTGGGGTTTGAGGATGGGACAGCACTGGTCAAGGTGTACAAAACTTCAGTCACATGGGAGGTAACGCATATGCTAATTAGCTTGATTCAGCAACTCTGAAAATATACCAAACTATCATGTTGAGCTGGGCCTGGTGGCACAGACCTTTAATCTCAGCTACTGAGGAAGTTGAGGCAGGAAGATTTGAAGTTCGAGGCTGTTCTGAGCTGTAGTCTGAATCTGTGGCTAGCTTGGGGAACTTGGTAAGGTCTAGCATGTGTAAGACCGTAGTTCAATCCCCAGTACTACCATGTCAACAAGACCCAAGCAATGGTAAATACACGTTGCCCTCCACCACAAACGCACGCACTCTTTATTTGTCAATTGTGTTCCCGCAGGCAGCAGAAGTTCACATATGGAAGAAAGGA
Organism: Cricetomys ansorgei; assembly: GCA_026225945.1. Taxonomy (NCBI): domain Eukaryota; kingdom Metazoa; phylum Chordata; class Mammalia; order Rodentia; family Nesomyidae; genus Cricetomys; species Cricetomys ansorgei. The sequence continues at coordinate 326,933 of JAMJFZ010002046.1, read as the reverse complement.
GGCGGGAAACTTGGTACACGTGCAAACCACTCAGCACAGATAGATCTGTGGGGACCCAAAGGTGAGTGCTTTTCATGTTCCAGAGAGGGCATCTTCTCTCATCTCTGGGCAGAGCCAGCATTTTTTAATATTTATTTGTTTACTTATTTACTCATTGGTTTTCGAGACAGGCTTTCTCTGCTTAATAGCCCTGGCTGTCCTGGAACTTGCCCTGTAGACCAGACCCTTGAACTCACAGATTCACCTGCCTCCGCCTCCGGGATGCCGGGGATAAAGGCGTGTGCCACCAGGCCCCACAGCTGGCGTCTTTCTTAAGACACTGGCTGGGGTATGGGAGATGGCAGGAGTACCTGCAGCACCTCAGTTGTGAGGATCTGAGTGCCCATTTTCAGTACACACATCGAAACCAGGCATGGTTCGCCTCTGCTTGGGAGAGCAGACGGGCAGCTCCCAGGAGCTCGCTAGGCAGACTAGCCAAGACGGTGGTGAGGTTTAGCCAGGTCGGTGAGATGTGTCTGGGAGAGTGACAGAAAAGAACACCAATGTTTCCTGCCCTGGAAACATGTTCCTGTACACACAAGCATGTGCCAGACACACGTGCAGAGGGGTTGGGGGAGACACTGGGTATAATCAGAGCTAGCCAGGGCTTTCAGGAAGGTCTGAGGACCCTGGAGGTGATAGCAGAGTTGATTGTTGGAACAATGGCTGCTGCTCTTAGAAGGGTGTGGGGGTGGGGTGGGGTAGGGGACGGGGGTGGGGGGGGTGACCAGAGCCTGGATGGTTGCTTGGCTGGTGGGCTTTCAGGCACACCTGCAGTACCAGGAAAACTGGCAGATACCCCTTCAGCTCCCCACACTTGACCCTAGCTGCTCCAAGCTCTGGACCTGGGTCCCCCTCCCTTTGTAACAGGAACAGCCTTCCGTACCCAGGCAGCTCCAGTGGGTCAAGCCCAGCTCCTCCTAGGCTGCCAGCTCAGCCTGGAGGGGTCAGCTCCTCCGTCTCACCAGCAAGCTCCCATTTGCCTGCAAATGGAAGTGTGATTTCTGGATTCTGGTTCTGGTTAGGGCCTCATCTGAGGAGAGCTCCACTGGGCCTCAATTTTATTCTCTGTAAAGTGGGAGTGAGCCCTCCTTGACATGTCTGCCAGAGGGGCACAGAAGGATGGTATCATGGGAAGGTCTGTGGCTAAGCAGAGCCTCTCAGCTGTGAAGGGTGGTGATTGGTTTGTGTGGCTCTCAAGGTGCCTTCCTTTGGGAACTAGCAGCCCTCTTTGAAGTTGCTGTTCGCAGGGCCTGAAGGCTTTCCAGGAAAGCAGTGGGGGAGGAGAGGAAGGAATGGCAGAGCCAAGAGTGTTAGCCTTCTTCTGGGGAGGGGGGCAGGAAGTGAGGTGCTGTCTGCAGAGGAAACGAGAAGCAAACACCCCCAAACTTCCCTTCTGCCGTGTTGGGGGGCAGGTTTCAGCTTTAGTGGAAGCGTGGCCCAGGGTTGGGGAAACAGAAGGTACAGTGGGGGTGTGTGTGGCGGGTGGCTACTAGCTCCATCTGGCAGACAAGGGGAAGTCTGCTGTGGACACAGAAGAACTCAAGGGCCTGGGAAGGGCCCAGACTTGGGAAGTGTCGAGAACAACCCCGAGCCAGGCTGTGAGAGCCAGCACTCAGCTCACGTGGTGCGTTTCTGTAGCCCTGGCCAGCCGCACAGTCGGCACGCGCCTTAGCTCACATGGGCACACACCAAGCTGGGGCAGTCCTGCGAGTCCTTCCTCTCCCAGTTACTGCCTTTCTCTAAAGTTGACATAGATCTGCGAGGATTTAGGGTACAGTATTGTAACTCTATACATGTATATGGCCCAGGGCCTTCCTTTCCAGCCCTGATCACAGCTGCATCTCACAACTGTCTGGCTGCTTGATAAACGTGGGCTTCCTTGATAGGATGTTCTAACATATCTGCTGGCTTCAGGAGTGGCCTTGCATAGCTTAAACATTCCTCAGCTGCTGGTTTGGGCATGAATCCTGGCATTTGAGTGAAGTTCAGCACTGGCAAGTGAGTCCAGGCAGGAATGTACAATCAGGTCGGGGACCCCGAGCTGGGTGCTGTGGCTGGCATATCTGTAAGCCCCTCCCCACGAAATCCTCGATTTCAAGGTGACAGTTTAAGGAGCGGGGTCATTGAGAGTGATGAGGTTAGGGGTGGCGTCCTTGGGATGAATTAGTGCCCTTGTAAAAGACGCCACCAACTGCTGAGGTGGCTCACAGCTGTAATCCCTATGCTCAAGGGGCCCAGAGAGAAAGATCAGCAATGTTTAGGTTCAAGGTCAGCCTGGAATACAGATCTGTTTTGAACAAGAACAAAACCAAAACACAGAGGCCTAACTAGAGCCTGGCTCCTCAGACTTCTTTCATCTTCCATCTGCGTAACTCCTAGAGAAACCCCCAGACACTTTCCAGCACAGGAGAACACGATGGGAAGGCTTTGTCTCTGAACCTGTAATCCGTCCTTTGCAAGACACTGAGCACGGCACAACTTGGCGGTATACCGCTCAGCCTCTAACGCTGCAGAAATAAATGTCTGTTGCTTGTGACATCTGAAGCTCGGGTGATTTTGCTGAAACAGCCTACAGCCTGAAGCACAGGGAATCCCAGCAACACTCAGGGGTCGCCAACGGGTAAGACAACTGTTGGAAAGTGGGGGGGGGGGGGAAATACACACACACTTGTGTTTGTTTGGTTTTGTATACAGAAACTCTGTAGGGGCCGAGCCTGGTGACACATGCCTGCAACTTAGGGGCCGGAGAGAGGCAGGACGACTCTGTTTTCAGGCTGGCTACACAGTGAGGTCCTTCCTCAGTGAGACGGAGCTCAGTGGTGGAGGGTTTGCCTAGCACACAACAGGAACTGGCGTGACTCTCAGCAAAAACAAAACAACTGGATGGGCAAGTGAAAACCCAGTGACCATGTGATGCGGACTGGGGATGGGAGGTCTCACTGTGTGCCTGTTTAAAGACACATTTTGATTTTTCAACTTTGTGGGGGGAAAAAAATCTGCTGAAGAATAAAACTCTAAAGTCAAGCCTAACACACACTTCTCATTTGAGCCCAGTGCGGGCTACCTGACACCTACTCTAAAATACCTTTTCTTTTCCAGCAGGATCTCATTAAGTAGCCCTATTATGTGCCACCTGGCCTCAACGCACAGAGTTCCAGGATTAAAGGCACGCCTGGCTGAAACAACTTTTGAAATGGGTTGGGCACATGCCTTTAATCCCAACCCTTGGGAGGCAGAGGCAGACATGTCTCCTGAGTTTGAGGACAGCCTAACCTATAGAGGGTTGCAGGACAGCCAGGGCTGCACAGAAGGCCCTGTCTCAAGGACAATGAGGGTGCGAATCCCAGTACCACGTGTCTGGGATGCCTTCTTATTTTTCTTTATTTTTCCTGTCTCATATAACACATCCCAACCCCCCTTCTTCCCTCCCTCACCTCCTCCCGGTTCCCCCATTTCCCCTCTCCCCCAGATGTACACCCCCGCCATGTGTGCTTAAGGCCCTGGGTTCAGTTACAAGCAACTCCCAAAATAAAATACACTGAAGTAGAGAGTAGCCCACACTGGTAGCCCCACTGCCTGGGAGGAATCGCTACAAATTCAAAGCCATCCTGGGTTGCACGGTGAGTTCCAGGAGGCCGGCCTGAGCCAGTGAGCGCTTGTTTCAGAAAGCTAAAACCCAATTAAAAAAAACAAACTACTTGACCAAGTGCCCTTTTGAGACGGAGTCTTGCTGGAATCTCATGCCCGTACCACTGCAACAGGCCAACCAAGATCGTTCTAAAGCTGCTCCCAGGAGCAGGTGAGGCTGGCCAGTGTGTGTGGGGACTCTGATCAGGAGGCACCAATGCCTTCACCCCTCTCTTCCCTAGGCTAGGAGAGAGGCTTTTGTACGCCCAGCAACACCTCTATTCAGAAACTGGCGAGAACTGCTTCCACCCATGAGAGCTGTGTTCCATTTAGACCTTTGGGAAGGGAGCGAAGTCTAGTCAAACCCAGAAGCAGGCACCCCCCCCCATCCACATACAACTTGGGGGCTAAGAGGTTGGAGCTTGGTCCAGGAGAGGCTTTGAGTCAGGTGGGGATGAGATAGGCGAATGTGTGCTGGAAAGGCCTGCAGCCGCTGTGCGCAGGTTGAGGGATTCTCAACGGATTCCTGCACAAAGGACCAATTACAGCCTCTGTATCCACTCAGCTGGCGTAAAGTGAATCAGGCCCTGAGAACCCCAGGACCATGGCCCAGGAGTTCCGGGGTCCTTCACAGCCTCCCCCGGGGACCAGGCTGAGATGCAGAAGTGCAGCCCCGTAGCCCCTACTGCTCAGGCCCTGCAGGGACAACACAAACAGCAGCGCAGGATCGTCCCTCCTTGTAGGAGCTAGTTTTTTAAAAACAGTGTTCAGGATGAAACCCCGGGCTTTTTAAGCTCTTCACTACTGGGTCACAGCCCTGGCACTGTAATTTTTCTTTTTTTAAGTAAAAAGCTTAGATGAGTACTACCCAACTCCCAGAGCTCAGGGACCAGCTCAAGGCTCAGCGTGCTGTGCCTAACTGGGTCCTTCTAAGCACCTACTGGGGTTTTAGAAATCAGTAATAACAGCAATGATAATTCACTTTAATAGCAGTCTGGCCTCCTCAGAGCTCTTTCATCTGTGTAACTCCCAGAAGTGAGAGAAATGGTAATTAAGGAGCAGGAGCCACACCCCAATGATGATGCGTTATTAACTCCCGAGCACTGGCTGGGAAACTGAGGCCCAGGGAGAAGCCTCTTGCCCCAGACGCTGGGAGCTGCCGGGCAGTGGGGATCTGGAGGTGTCGGCTCCACTCCTGCAGGTCTGGGAGCGAGGACGGAGCACTCACTCCAGATGTGGCTGGGAGGAAACTGAACACAGACCCCAGATATGTGTCCCGAGCTCTCTCACGGGGCTGCAGCAGGACCGGGCGGGCACCCTGGCTCCTCCCTCCTGGGGTACGGGACGCGGGCCAACAGCCGCCTGAGCACCCTGCATCCCTAGAGTACATCCGACTGCAGGGTAAAGAGGGCGCACACTCCCGACAGTGGCACATCACAAGCAACGTACATGGAGCGTCGGAATCTAAGCAAGGGCATGTCAAAAAGTGGGGAGACTGGGAGCTATTGCTCAGGGCCTGTCCTCTGTAAGACCCTGGGTTCGATCCCCAGCACAGGAAAAAAAAAATTCACTGAAAAACTGCTTCTTGGGACCAAGCTTATCATTGTAGCACCCATCCACCTTTGGCGATGGTCTTCGGACGATGCGATCCTTCCTACGGCTAGGCCGGTCTGGTCTCTACTGTGGGAAGTTGCAGAGGACGCCCACCTAGCCTGATACTCAAGAGGCAGGCAGAAACCCACAGTGGACCTTTTCCACTTGTAGTGAAGGGGGAAACAGAGAAAACTCATACTAGGATAGATAACAGGATTCTGCAGATGTACTTACAGCCTACTGTGTGCTTACAGCCTACTGTGTGCTTACAGCCTACTATTTGCCTCGTTATTTGCTGATGCCAGGAACAAACAAAACCTTGGCTCCCAGGGAACCAGAAGGGCTCCAGCAGGGGATCTAGGGGATCAGGTTTTGCCCTAAGGGACTGGGAGTTTTCTTCAGCTAGTTAGAAAGCTGACCACACTTGGGGAATCCTAGGCTAGCATTCTAAACAGCTATGTAGGTTCAAGAAGTGGCTTTCTTTGCTTTAAACACAACCAGTTCTCTCATGAGTGAGAAACTAAGGCAGAAAGCAACCATGTAACACCAAAGACCAGAGGCTGGAGTCCCACCGTGGACATTCACCTCCAATGAATGGCTTCCTCTCTGATCATCAGTTTCCCCATGTGGTGGCTGGGGGGGCAGTGTTGAGACTGGGTCTCACTATGTAAGTCTGGCTGTCCTGGAACTCACTCTGTAGACAAGGCTGCCCTCACACTCACAAAGATCCACCTGCCTCTGCTTCCTGAGTGCTGGGATGAAAGGCACGGACCAGCTCGTTTCCCCCATTTTTAACTTGAAGGTGGGCCTTGGACTAGATTCTCTCTCGGATTCCTTCCAGCCGGTGGAAGCTCGACATTGTTTTGTTGTGGTGACAGATCTCAGATTGATTTACATAAATTTGCATGTTCAATCAAAAAACCCAAACTCCAAGTATAGAAAATCCAATCAGTCCATTAGCACAGCCAGACAGGCTGGAGGAGCCTGCCAGGCTCAGGCTGGGGCAGACAGAGGCCCCCTTGCAGCTTGGGGGCGGGGCTGGGAGCAGGAGTGAGAAAGGCACCTGCTCTGGGAGATTCCATCTAGTGACTCAGATCTGCACACCAGGGCCCCTCAGCCTCTCTCAGGCTGTCCCTTCTCCTGCACGGAGTCCCGGAATCTCGGGCTAGCCAGCCTCAGAGCGATCCATCCCTCAAGATGGGATCTCTGCTCCTGCCTAGCAACAGCCGCATCCTTAGCTCTGACAGGAACTCCACCAATAACTGCCTTCTGGGAAACTGACCTCCCTGGGAGTTTCCATCATCCATTTCAAGGGCTTCTCCACAGCGCTGGAGGTTTCTCAGGGTTTAACCTAGAAGCCTCTGGCTGAAGCTTCACTCACATGGGGCAGTGGGGCTGAGGCTAGAGGGCTCCCCGGGCTTGGGAAAGCGGACAGTGACAGTAGGCAGGAGAATGCCTCTCATCCCTGAGCCTCTGTAACTACCACCCGTGATTCCCCCTCCACCTGGGAGACCAAGGAAGAAAACAAACAAGGGCATGAAGCCTTTGGCTCTGGGGCTGGAGAGCAAGTCCTAACCCGGAGCCCCAGAGTCCCGAGGAAGCCCTACCTCACGGAGGTAAGGGGGCTGGGAAGCCGGGCAGCAGCAGCTCCTCCTTGTTGCCTGGGAGCTGGGCTGAGTACAGAGGTGCAGTGTGTGGAGCCAGCAGGTAGGACGGGCAACAGCAGAGGGGCCCTCCTCACCCTCTTCCCACGAGAGGGTGGATGAATGTGCTGGGCTCTCTGGCTCAGATCCTCAAACAAGTCCCAACAGCTGAGATGCAAACCGTCTCCTGGGAATCTGCCTACCCCGCTGGCCCTTGGCTGCCTCTTCCTCTCTCAACCCCTCCCTAAGGACCCAACTCAAAGACTGGCCCAGTCATGATGTCTCACCTTGATGGGTGGGCCGAACCTGAGCCAGCAGGAGTTCATACCCCAAGGCACCGGGGTGAGCAGAAAAGGACTATTCACAGGCGGGACAGTTCTGCTATTATCAGTCCAGAATTCTAAATCTAAAAACCGTGGCCCAGCATCTTAGTTCAATAGAGCCACCCTGCTAGAGGACCTTTCTCCTGCCTGGAGTCACCTACCAGTGGGAGGGATTTTTAGATCTTTCTGGTCCTACTGCTGAGTTTTGAAGATGAAGGAAATTGTACCCCACAGAAGCAGGTCACAGAGCAGGCTGGAGTGCAGCCCAGAGCTCCTGTCCAACAAGGCAGCAACTCAGTGTCCACACACACAAGTTCCCTGCCTTACGATGAAGTACCTCCTTCTCTGCAGCCTTGGGCAGCAACCTCCCTGTCCAGGCTTTTACTCTCCCCCAAAGGCTGGAGCTGGAGGAGGGAACTATAGCCGAAGACACCTTAGGCACAGACCACGGGCGCTGGAAACAAACAAAACCAGACACCTATGCGGGAATACCTCTCTAGATAAAAAACATACACGTGGCTTCTCTGGAACAAGAAACCTCACTTATCTGACACTGGGGGTGGGGTTCAGATACCCGAGAGCCAGGCCCCTAAGGCCAGATTAGAGAGTGTAAGATAAAAGAGGGTCCTCCACAAAGCAATTGTGCAATGCTCACTCTCCCTCAAAGGACTGGGCACACAATGGATTCCTTCCCCGTGGTTCCGCAGACCGGTGCTGGTCCCAGGCCCGCGGCAGGCCACTTCCTCCGGGTGACAATCGTGTTTAAGCAGGAGGACCCACTGGAGAAGGGGAGACAGTTCTGCAGAGGGAAACAGAGATTGCCTCTAAAGCCAGGGAAGCCCTCGAGCGGAAGACCTCGGCTCCTGAGGAAGGCGGGCCTTTAAAAGCAGCTGCTGGGCAGGCTGGGTGGGTCTGGCGGAGCCCTCTGGAAAACCAGGCCCATGGGGGGAGGTGAAGGCCTTCTGTGCCCTTGGGACAGTGCCAAGGCTAGAGACACAAGAGGGGCCTTCTGCCCGGGATGTAAGGAGAGGGAGCTGGGGTCCCAACAGCCGCTTTCCCGAGCCTGCCAAACCAAGGGGATGTCAGGCACAGAAAAATTCTCTGCTTTCTCAGCGCACCCCGGCCAAACCCCAGAACGCCTTTTCTGTCGGAGCTGCCCGGTCTCCACTCCAGCCCACCCCGCCTTCGCACAGCCTCTATTCAGCATGCGGCCGTCCGGCTCCGTCCTTCCCGTAGCCCCTCAGAGCCTCGGAAGGGTTGCTCCCGAGACCCGGTCACTCCGCCTTTCCCCGCCTCCCCCACGCCCTACAGCCCCGGGCCACGGGGACTGCAAGGAGTGAGAAGGGGTGCCCCGGGCTCCAGTCTGCGCCTGCGCTTTGGGGAGAGCCCCCTCCCTTCGCTACCCAGCACCGCTAAACGGTACCGGAACCGTGGGATTCGGGTAGGGTGAGATGCGCAGAGGGGGCAAGGTCAGTGCTTTCAAAGAGGGAGGGAGACCCGCCACCGGAACAGCCCCCACTCCCGAAAGTTTCCCTTCCGGGGCCACCGAGTGTGCGCGAGGATGGCGCAGGGGGCGGGAGGGGGTGGGGTGCGGGTGGACAAAGTCACAACAGGACCCCTCCCGGGACAGTGCGGCGGGAGGGCCCGGCCGGCGACGGGGTGGACGCCCCGCTGCCCCTTCGAGCCAACGCTGCCACCGGAGCCTTCCGGCCCGCACTCGCCGGCCCCCGCCCGGGGCGCGCGGCCCCCAGCGCACAGCCCGTTAAATGCAAACAGGCCTGAACTCACCGCGATCCGGTGCTGAGCTGGGCAGGCCTGGCCCGCCGGGTCCATGGCCGCATCTCGGGGGCGGGGGGGCGCAGAAGGAGGGGGGTACCGGAGCCGCCTCTTGATGTCAAGGCTTTAAAGGGGCCACTGAGCCCCGCCCCTCGCCCAGACCCTGCCCCCTCATCCCGCGCAGCCAATCGGAGCTCGCCCTGGGTGCGCGCCCCTCCCAGCTCTGTCCAGATGTTCCCAGGACGAGAGCTAAGTCTGCCCGGCCGGCGCGCGCCGCTTCCGCCGGGTGGGGAGGGCCTCCCCTCCCCCCTGTGGAGGAACGCTGTCTCCCCGGCCGGGGCTGACCCTCAGCCTCCCCGGTGCCGGCGTCGGGGTGCCCGGCCCGCCGAGTGGGGCTGGAGTGGGGCGCTTAGAACAGGAAACTAAGTAGGTTCGCGCGGGCCCACGGGCATGCGCGTCTGCTTCTGTGGGTCTGGGCGTGCACGTGTATGTGGTTGAGAGCGTGTTTGTGATTTGCCTTGCAGCTTGCGTGTTGGGTGTAAATCCGTGTGAAGAGGCTTGGACGTCTCCTTGGCCTTAAATGCTCCCGCCTCTCTGCCTTTAGTGGGTTGGGGTCTTCCCAGGAACCTGGGAACTGGGAGCGAGGAGCAGGCACCATTTGTAGCCGGCAGCGCTGGTTTAAGAGGCAAGGCTGACCCAGGCGTGGTGGCTCACCCTTTTAGAACTCGCTCTGGGGAGGCAGAGGCAGGCGGACCTCTAAGGCAGAAAGAGGATACTGCCTTGGTTCTAGCCGCTTCCTGTGGAGGAAGAGGGAAGTGCAGTTCAAACCACGGACACCGAGGAAACAAGCTAACTCAGGCTGGCCTTTGCAACCTAAGAGCTCAGTACCATTCTCCTTGGTGTGTTTATTGTTACTGTTTTGTTGAGACAGGGTCTGTATATAACCCGGGCTAGCCAAGAACTCACTGCGTAGGCCAGGCTCACCTCGAATTTGCCATGATCCTATGATTTCTGTCTCCGTTTTGGTCCTTAAACACTTACTAGCCCTCCTGTGGTACCTTATAATCCTCACGGTTTGCACTGTACTATAACTAGCTTGGATATGTAGGTTCTGAGCTGGATCCCACAGGAGGATTCAAAGATATACTTGGACATAATGTACATTGTAGCGGATAGCTCTGTCTGCTCAGCAGAGAAGGAGACATTTTCACAGGTGCAAACCTTGCCAGACCTCAGCAGAGGCAACCACTATGGTGGTACGCACAGTACTGGACAGCGGAACCCTGAGCGTCTCATCTCAGGGGTTTTTATTGATACTTAAGCTCCTCAGGTGTTCTGTGGATAGCGCGTGATCATGACCAATCAAACATCTTTTACATAAAGCCAGGACCTGCGGACAATACAGAACCAGGCAGCCCTTCCCCCAACACTGCACAAAACCACCGCTTCAAACACAACTGGAAATAAACTGCAACAGTATATTTTATTAAAATTGCTTCTGTTGTAGGTAAACAGGATGAAACTTAAATCAGTCCAGTAAAGGAGCATAAACCGTAAGGGAACATAGGGTGGTCAGGTTGGCTGGGATTAATTTAAAAGTTCCTTTCTGAAGAAGGCATCTTTCTTAAAGTGGGATTTTGAAGAGAGTGAATTTGAGTCGGATCTAGCAGGGAATCAGGGTAAGAGAGCGGTAGAAAGCTAATTACCAGCATGGGGTAGCAAGGGATCCCCTTGTTGGGGAGTGGGAAACGTTAAGAAGTTTCGTTAAGAAGGCAGAATGTGTGAATAAAGGAGTCGTTTTGGATTAAAAAACAACAGAAAAACGAGGATCTCACTGTGTAACTCAGGCTGACTTCAAACACTCTATCCTCCTGCCTCAGCCTCCTGGGGTTAGGATTGCAGGTGTGCCATGAGCCCAGAGCTCTGCACATGCCCAGTCCATGCCCTCCGTTCCCTTCCCCTGCTTCCTGGTGCTCCATAATGGCGTCTCTGGAACACTCCAGGACGGATTAACCCTTGCTCAACCGTCCAACAGTATTGAATAAGGATTAATGGGCTACTCCTTGGAGTATAACAAAAACTAGACAGGGTTCTTTCCTCAAAGGGCTTCAGAGTCCAACATGAACGACGTGTCTGCTGTATTCCTGTGCCTTAGGGTGAGAATCTCAAGTCTGCCAGGCATCTCTAACCCTTTCTGAATGTTTGCGAGTAACTGAATTTTGGAGGCAAACAGGACATCCAGATTGTGTTTTGTTCATTTAATAAACGCAGGACATTTGCGCATGCCCTTGCCCTCTCTACAGGCCCTCCCACCCTTGATGTGTTGGTGATCAGATACGGGCAGACTTTATGCTTCACAGACCTTCATCCTTAGAGACGAGATGTGACACCGTAGCGATCGATGTTCCGTGATTATTTTCTTTGACGAGGCTTGACACACTTTGATTCGGCTTGTTAATCAGTTTACTAAAACTTCGAAGCCCCAAAGCTGATTCTCCCTCCTTATAATCGCTTCTCTTGTTTGAGGTCAGACCAGCTAGACCTCTTGGGTGTTTGGAGCTGTGAGCAGCTGCTTACAAACCAGATTGAGGGTGTGGCACAACCACGTCTACAGTGACGATGACCTCGGAGGACCGCGGCTCACTACTGACACCAGTATCTGAACAGCGTGCTCTGTTTTTTAAAGATGTGTTTGTTGTGCATGGGTGTTCTGCCTACATGTATGTCTGTGTACCACTTGAGTGCCTCGTGCCCAAGTCAGACGAGGGCATCAGATCCCCCAGAGCTGAATTACAGATGATCGTGAGCCCCCTTTTGAGTGCTGAGACTTAACCTGGTCCTCTGCAAGAGCAACAAGTACTCGTAAGCATTGCGTTATCTCCCACGCTCGCTGCTTTAATTCTGTGTGGTCAACCGGTCAGTGCTGGACATCTTCACTCTTCAGAGGTTGGCATCACAGTCACTTTCCTGTTGAACTGGTCGATAAGATGACCCAAGTTTAGAGCTCCTGGCATTAAGACGTGGTCAAGTCGCTAACCAGCTTTTCAAAACACCCTAAGCTGCCAATTCTTCAGGTTGGATCAGACTCCATGGCACAATTTAGCCGTTAACTACTGCTTAGTAAGAGGAAGAAAGGAACTGGGGCAGTAGGGCATGCCCTCGGGAGGCAGAGGCAGGCAGATCTCTGAGTTCCAGGCCAGCCTGGTCTACAGAGTGAGTTCCAGGACCGCCGGAGTCACAACAGAGAAACCCTGTCTCGAGAAAACAGAACCAACCAAACCAAACCAAACCACAGAGGAGGAAAGGAGCTGGGCAGAGCTGAGTTCGCTTTCTCAATAGGAGGGGGTCACTGCCGACGCACTTTGAGATCTCTCGCCGCAAGGTACGGTGGGTCTGCTAACACCCTCGGACTTTTATTTTTTCACTTTTTAGCATTCAGAATATTTTGAGCTGGGCCCAGTGGTCCGGGCCTGTAGTCCTAGCTACTCAGGAAGATCACAAGTTCAAGGCCTGCCTGCGCAAGAGTGAGTTCAAAGGCAAGTTTAGACCTTACCTCAAAGTTGAAAAGTAAATGAGGGGTGGGGATGTAACTCGGTGGTAGAGTGCTTGCCTGGAATGTGTGAGGACCCGCGTTCACTCCCCCAGAGTTTTACTGGGCCAGGCATACAGTATTCGTATACAGCGTAGTGTTGGGGTAAAGGCGGATGACTCTGGAAAAGTAAGCAGCGTGAAAACTACTTTATTCTAAGAGCAAAGCAGAGGCTTCGCATGGTTTTAATTGAGAGTTGGGGCGGAGTCGGAGAGGTGCATAATCAGATTTATATTTTGTGTTTTGTTTTGTTTTGTTTTCTGAGAAAGGGTCTCCCTCTCTAGCCCTGGCTGGCCTGGAGCTCCCTGCGTAGAACAGGCAGCCCTTCACTCCAGAGACCTACCCATTTTTGCCTCCCAAGTACCGGGGTTCACCAAACATGGCTTCAGATTTGTATTTCGGAAAGATAACTGTGGCTATAGTGTGGGCAGAGATGCAGCTGGAGCCAGGGCCACCAGACAGGAAATAGTTACAACAGCTGGGGAGAAGAGTGAGAAATGGTGCGGGTTGGGGTAGGAGGGCGACAGAGGTGATGGGTACGAGATGACGTAAGGAAATACGTGGTGGGCTAGGCACGGTGCTGCCTGCCTTTATCACAGCTCTCAGGAGGCAGAGGCATGGGCGTCCAAGGCTATCCTGGTCTACTACCGAGCTTCAGGACGGCCGGAGCTGCACAATAGAGAGACCATGTCTCAAAAACCAAAAACCAACCAAACCAACCAAGAAAATGAAATACAGAGCAGCAGAGGCAGTGGACCTTGGGATTGAAAATGGAGGGAAGCAGAGAAGAGGCCAGGACCTTTAAAGTAGATGCTCTGCAGATGGTAGGACCACTCGCTGAAACAGAAGATGCTGGAGAAAGAACAGGCTTTCCGGAGCTAGCGTGCTGACTTCCAAGCAGGTTGATACTGACATGCCCAGGAGACTGGCTGGAAATGCCTCTCTGAGGGATGGCGCTTCCTTCCCAGCTGCCGGTGCTCCTCAGGAGAGGCCGCAGCTCTGCTGCACATCAATCTCTGTTCTTAGGACAAGTTCCCAGAGACAACGTGTCTGCGCTGCACCGTCCAACGCAGGAAATCCCACCGTTTGCCGTGTGTGCACCGTGTGAGAAGGTTAAGTTGCTGAAAGTCATTTCTGTAGATGCCATGAAAGCAGAAGAGAGACTGGGGGAAAGGATGGTGTGGAAAGATGAATGTGGGCAAAGTACATGTCTTTATGGTACCCGGGATTGGGTACAAGGAATGTATAAGAGGAGGAGGGGAAGAGGAGGGGGAGCGGGAGGGGGAGGGTAGAGGTTCCTCAAGAGAGGGATCTGGGGTAAAGAAATCTGAGTGGGTGCAACTGGAAGCACGAGGCGGGGGAAACCATCCGGGGCGGAGCTGGGAGAGAACCCCAGGGGACACCTGCATTAGACAGGGGTCTCAGAGGACTGCCATCACCAGAGGCCAAGCCAGACATCCAAGGACCAACTAGTTCCAGCGCTTCGGAGGTTAGGTCGGGACAGACAGTCCTGTTGACTTTAGCCACACTTCACTGAGACCGGCAAAACCAGATTTTTGAACATTGAGGAAGACATACGTAGTAAGTAATGGAGACAGGAAGTGTTTAAATTTTCCAAGAATCTTGGCTGCGCCATTAGGGAAAAAACTCGGCAGATACAGATGAATGAGGCGACGGGGTACCAATCCGTAAGAGTCATTTCAGTTAGCTTTAGGGAGGCACTGCTTAGTTTAGAAAATTACTTAAATTTAGTCTTAAGTATGTGGATGCAGGGCGGGGGTGGGGGTGGGGGCCGTCAGCAAAGTGCCTGCCTCGAAAACACCAGGCCCTTGCTCAGATCCCTGGCACCACGTAAAAAAGCATGGCGTGGAGGTGCGATTTGTAACACTGTCCAGCAGTGTGGAGCTGGACGGCCGGCCAGCCTGGTCAGCTAATGTGTTCCGGGTTCAGTGACAGACTTTGTCTGGAAAAATAAGATGGAGCCCTCAAGACAGCACTTGATATCAATCTCTGGCCACCATAGCGCGTGTGCAAGTGCAAACGCGCGCGCGCGCGCGCGCGCGCACACACACACACACACACACTGCATGTACGTGTGTGCACCTAAATGAACTCATACCCACACCACATGTGCACAGTACACACATTGCTCAGTCAGTACAAGCATGAGGCCCTGAGTTTGGCTCCCCAGTACCCGTGTGAGGCAGCCAGAGCCTGTGATCCCAGCTCTGGGAGTCGGAGGCAGGGGCCGGCACAGGAGGATGCCTGGGACTTGCTGGTCAGCTAGTCTAGCTAATCAGTGGGCTCGAGGTCAGTGAGAGGCCCTATCTAAAAAATAAACACACACTACATGCAATAATAATAAAAAAAAGCAAGGTGACATGATTGAAGAATACATCCAACGTCAACCTCTGACCCCGTGTGCACGCACATGCCACTCATGTACACATGAACCTCTGACCCCGTGTGCACACACACGCCCACTCATGTCAACATGTCAACATGAACCTCTGACCCCGTGTGCACGCACATGCCCACTCATGTCAACATGAACCTCTGACCCTGTGTGCATGCCCACGCCCACTCATGTACACATACACACAATAAAAATAGGTGCATGTACTTTAAAACAAAAACACATGCGAGTTTTGGTTACACCCCGGCAATGATCATCTTACCCTTTCCTTGATCCTTTGATACGTCTAAACCTGCTTATATGCGTGTTGACTTTGCTTCTTTATCACACTGAATGTGTTGGGGAAGTTTATTTTTAGTTATGTTTGAAATTGTTCTATGAACTGTTGGGTGAGGGGCTGCCTAGGTCTAGGGTATTTGGTATTGTCTGCAGCTGTTGGGTTTCTATGGGGATGTTTGATTGCTTATGATCTGCACCTGAGGAGTGCTGCATCAAAAAAACACCTGAGCTCAGACGCTCAGGGTTCCACTGTTGATCAAGTATGGCGCTGGCAGGATGGTGGTTCCCCCTGCTGAGGTCTGGCAGAGTTTGGACTTATGGAAACACCTCCTTGTCCTGTTTGCTGAGTACATTACCACAGCAGCATACTGCTACATGAATGTGTATATTCTTTTCAATTTTCTCTTTATTTATTTTAATAGAGGGCATGTGCCATCGTGTACGTGTGGCTACCGGAACAACTTTCAGGAGTTGGTTCTCTCCCATCGCGTGGGTTCTGAGGCTCGGTAGTAAGCACCTTTGCCTGATGAGTACTTGTCAGCCCTATGTTGTTTTTTTGACACAGAGTCTCGCTGTGTAGCCCAGGCTGGCCTTGGACTCAGCACTCTGCCTCTTGAATGTTGGATTACTGGTGTGAGCTGGTAATCCTGTGTTGTCTACTCTTTTAAAAGAAACAAAAGCAGGCTCTGGCTATGTAGCCCAGGCTTTCCTGCTGTCCTCAAACTTGAAAACCACCTTAGTCTTCTGAATGCTGAGATTACAGGTGTGCACTACATCCAGCAGGAGCAGAACCTTACCATTGACGCCATTCTGCACCTTGGGGCCACGGCTCCTGCAGCCTTGTTTCTAAAAAATACTCATTTATTTTATGTATATGGGCGTTTTGTCTACTTGTACATTTGCACATCAGAAGAGGACATTTGAACGCATGGGACCATGGCTATAGAGGGTTGCGAGCCACCATGTGGGTGCTGGAACTTGAACTTAGGACCTCTGGGAGAGCAGCCATTTTCTTACCCACTCTCTCTCCAGTCCTGCATTGCAATCTTGTTTTTATTTTTAATTTAAAAAAACGTGTGTGTGTGTGTGTGGTGTATGTGTGTGTGTGGTGTGTGTGTATTGTGTATGTGGCATGTGTGGCGTGTGTGTGTGTATATGTGTGTGTGTGGTATGTGTGTGGTGTGTGTGTGGTGTATGTGTGTGGTGTGTGTGTGTATTGTGTGTGTGGTGTATGTGTGTGTGTGGTGTGTGTGTGGTGTGTGTATATGTGTGTGTGGTGTGTATATATATGTGTGTGTGGTGTGTGTATATGTTTGTGTGTGGTGTGTGTGGTGTGTGTATATGTGTGTGTGTGGTGTGTGTATATGTGGGTGTGTGTGGTGTGTGTGTATGTGTGTGGTGTGTATATATATGTGTGTGTGGTGTGTGTATATGTGTGTGTGTGGTGTGTGTGTGTGTGTATATGTGTGTGTGTGGTGTGTGTATATGTGTGTGTGTGGTGTGTGTATATGTGTGTGGTGTGTGTGTGGTGTGTGTGTGTGTGGTGTGTGTGTGTGTATGTGTGTGTGTGGTGTGTGTATATGTGTGTGTGTGTGGTATGTGTGTGTGTGTGGTGTGTGTATATGTGTGTGTGTGTGTGGTGTGTGTATATGTGTGTGTGGTGTGTGTATGTGTGTGGTGTGTGTGTGTGTATATGTGTTTGTGTGTGTGGTGTGTGGTGTGTGTATATGTGTGTGTGTGGTGTGTGTGATGTGTGTGGTGTGTGCACATGCGCACACAGACACTGTACCGTGGAGGCCAGAGGACGACCTTCAGGAGCTGGTTCTGGACCCCACTTTGTTGATGCAGGATCAGTCTTGATTCCGCTCTGCTGTGAGCTCCAGGCTCACTGACCCAAGAGACTCTGGCTGCCTCAGTTGTGGGAACATGTTATTTTTCTTACACAGGTCCTAGTGACTGAACTTGGTAGTTAGGCCTGCATGGCTAGTGATCTCAACAGCTGAGCCATCTCCCCGACCCTCCTGCTCGCTCCCCTTGGTTTTTGAGGCAGGATCTCTCATGGAAGTAGAGCTCACCAGGTGGAGTAGGCTGGCTGGCCAGTGAGCCCCAGAAATCTGTTCTCTTCTTTCCAGCTCCGGGATTACAAATGTGTGTCACCTCTAGCTTTTTTAGTGGGTTCTGAGGTGAGGATCCATGTAAAACAGAGGCAAAATACACCCTGTACCTAAGATCAACCTGAAGTCTCTGCATTGACTTTTGCTCAGCCTGTGCCAACGTCTGAAGTCTGCCTTGGCCTTGTCAGCCCTGTGTTAAATTCCTTCCACAGGCTGTAACTCTCTTCCTGTGCTAGGTTCCCATCCCCTGCTGATCAGGACCCAGTAATATGTTAACAAGTCCTTACAGGTCAAGGTTTCTATTTGTAGTATGTTAATAGGTCCTTACAAGTTAAGGCTTCTGTCTGTAATGAAGATAAGTTCCTGGATCCTGCATGTTTTATGACCTTTACCAAATCCGCAACCCTGGGATGGGTTCTCTTCCTTTGGAGCCTCCCAGCAAGGCCCAACAGCTGACTCTCTCTCCTTCCTTTTCCCACCAAGAAATCTGGAGAGGCTAACCAGGCTGCTCTCCAAATCCTGACTTAGGGAGTCAGCCGGGCTGGCCACCCACCCCCAAAATAATAAAGCTTGCTTTGATTTGGACAGTTGTGGAATTGGTCTTTCTCCTCGCGATCCTCAGGTTTTGCACAGACCAGGTCATCCTGAGCTTGTGTGGCGAGCAGTTCACTGAGCTCTCTCTCAATGTACTTTTTTCTTTTTACAGCAGTTCTGGCTATTCCGTAGTTTGCTTCCAGTTATTCACGTGTGTCAGTTGTAAGGTTTTAACATCACGCCCATACCTTTGCATACCTCTGTGAGTGTGTCCGCAGGATGAATTCTTTACAATGTGATTTCTGAGTATAGTGTACATTTTGATAAATACTGAGAATTGTCTTCCAGAATACCCATGGTAATTTACATTCCCACTAACAGAGTACTAAAAACAATCTGTTATGCACATGAGTGTTTTGCTTGTATGTAAGTGCACCTCCTGGTACCCATGGAGGTCAGAAAAGGGCCTTTGGATCCCCAGGGTTGGGGTGGCAGAAAGTTGTGAGCTGCCATGTGGGTGCTGGGAATTGAACCCAGGTCCTCTAGAAGAGCAGCCAGTGCTCTTAACCCCTGAGCCATCTCCTCAGCCCCTCACTGTCACTTAAGAAACAACAGGAACCCGGAAGCCTGTCAGTATTGTACTGATCCAAGAAGTGAGCTCTTCACTGTTTTTATTGGGACGAAATCAACAAGATAAAGCAAGGTTCCTATTAGGCTTGGGAGCTCACCCGTCTGTCTTGGCATTTGGGAGACTGAAGCAGACGGGTTGCAGTGAGCTTGAGGCCAGCCACAGCCCTGTCTTCAAACACAAAAGTAGGTGCTTATTGGCTTTTCTTTTCTTTTCATTCATTCTTTCTTTCTTGAGACAAGTCTGTGTAGTCCTGGCTGTCCTGGAGCTTGCTATCCTCACAAGCTTCCTGCCTCTGCGTCCCCAGAGCTGGGATTAAAGGCGTGTGCCGCCATGCCTGGCCTGCCCTTATTTCCCCTGAATGTCCTTTTCTGATAGATTCGCAAGATTAGTCACAAGAGATTAGTCCTTTGTCATATACGTTAAAAATAATTTTCATAGTTGGTTCTCATGAAACTCGTGCCCCCTGCCCTGACTGTATGTAGTCAATTATATTGTGTTTGCCTGTGGTTTCTGAGTATTTTGTTATGTGTGGAAGGTACTCCAAAAGTTAAAATTGCTTCTACTCTGACACCTGCCTGTTGCCAGCCTGGCGTGTGTCCTGTTGGCTCTGACCAGGCTCACAGGGACTGCTCCTTGCCCACTGTTCCACGCCCTGTCAGTGACAGCACGGCTCGCACCCCAAGTCTCCTGTACCACAGGGAGAGTGCCCCTCCCCAAGCTCACGGTTGGGTGGTTTGTTTTCTTATTTTTTTTGTTTTTCGGGACAGGGTTTCTCTGCTGTAATTCTGGCTGTCCTGGAACTCAGAGATCCACCTGCCTCTGCCTCCCAAGTTCTGGAGGTTGAAAGCGTACGCCACCACTGCCTGGCTAGCTCACATTTTTTAAAGTTAAACTATATCCAGGCTCATTCTCTATTTGTGCCCGTTGTGAGGCCTAAAAGGTTATGCTGATTTGAGTAGAGATGATCTTTTCTCAGAGAAAAGGTATTCTCATGGTCCTTGCGGTGCTCACAGGCGATCACGCAGGCATTGTCTGCTTGGTTCCTGGGCGTCATCTTCATGAGCACTAATTACACATTGTCTTCTAACCGGCACGCAGGATGTAATGAAGTCCAACGGTTCTCCCAACAGATCAAGCAGCTACTCATTCAGTACCGTGTCACTAGCGAACATGTCGGAGTCAGACCTAAAGGCGTTCACGGCTCAAGTGTTCTCACTGTAGCTCTGGATGAGGCCCCTGAGCATCCTTTGGTCACTGGGGCCATTTTCTGCCACCAAGTGTTTGGGTCTGCTGGGTATGATGGCGCACCCTTTAATCCCAGCGCTCAGGAGGCAGAGGCAGGGGGATCTCTGTGGGTCCCAGGCCAGCCTGATCTGGAGTTCTAGGAAAGCCAGGGCTACAAGGCAAAAGTTTGGGACAGGTTCCATTTGGGGCTTCTAAGCCAGTCGCACCAGAGTGAGGAGTCCCTGCGTAGTAAGTACCCTTTATCGCTGGAGCAAATCACAAGCACAGTGGCTTAAACACAGCGCATACTTGTCCTTATAATCACCTGATCCAGAAATCTAAGACAGGGTATTGGCAGGCAGCATGCCTTCTAGTCAAGGGAAGGGTGCCTGTTCTAACTCCTGCAGCTGCACACTGCTTGTCTGTAGTCTTCCCTCGTTACCACCCAGCCTGCAGCTCCTGCCATCTCCTCCCTCCGACTCCCTTAAAGGGATCCCGGCTGACCTCCTAGGTCAGGACTCTTAATCCCATCAGCAAAGCCCCTTCTGCTAGCTAACACTCACAGCTCCCAGGGGCTGGGATGTGGACGTCTTGGGAGTTTTTTATGCAGCCTGTCACAGTGCTAAATACAGTTCTTCGCAGAGCGCCCAGCGGAGCCACAGGGTAGAGCTACAGAGTACAGAGGAGGAAACTCTGCTGTCTCCAACTGCGACCATTCTGACACCAACCAAAGTGGCCTCGTCTCCATTCCCACTGTTCCCAATTTATGCTCGGTGGCTCTCAACCTTACCATAACACTTCCTTACCCCGAAAAACAAACAGGGAGACACAGTGAGATTCACTCTCTGCCATTTCCCTTCTAAGCCTGTGCTCTACTGAGCACAACTGCAGCCTGCTGCATGACAGCATTGTGGGAAAGTAACAGCTCCTTATTCTTAGATACTTTCTTCAGAGACATTCCTTTTCACCCTTTAGCTCCTCTGGGCTCAGGAAAAGGAGGCGCTATTTCAGTTGTGTAGGAGAACTATGGCTGAAGACGGAACGCACTGGAAGGCAGGTGTGGCCACATGGACGCCCCAAACGGGATTTACACGCTCTGGGCAGAACTTGCTAGGCTCCACCCTGCTTCAGCGTGGGGAGACACAGGAGACAACGAAGTTTCTAGCGTGTGCAGTAGATAAGACCCACAACGGGGCCACGGCCAGGTTTGGAAACAGGATTAGTTTGCTTTCGGGATACGTAATTTGAGATGTGATTACAAAACGGGAAAATATTAGTCTGGGACCCTGGGGCGGGGCTGCCAGCATATTCAGGAGCCCTCAGGGTGTGGGTGTGTGTAGAGAGCAGGATGGAAGGGCTTCTCCAGGAGACGTGTAGAAGGCTACATGGAATCCTAGGCCATCAAGTGTTGTCTCTTCCACTGCAGTCTGCTGAAAACAGAATCTCCTGTGAATATGCTTAACGCCATAGAACTGCACACCTGCAAGAGGGCAGATGGGGGCTGGAGATGCTCAGGGGTCAACAGCACTGGTGCTCTAGAGGACTCAGGAGAGACCAGGCACCCACATGGTGGTGGCTCACAACCATCTGTTAAGTCCAGACCAGGGGATCCGGTGCCCTCTTCTGGTCTCTTTGGGCACTGCATGCACACGGTGCACAGACACACCATGCAGGCAGAACAAAAGACACATAAAATCAATTAATTAAAAATTTAAAATGGCTAGCATGACAAATTCTGTCACATACATTTTGCTTCAATAAAGAATACAAGGCCCGGCTTGGCAGCTCAAGCCTTTAATCCCAGCGCTTGGGTGGCAGAGGCAGGAGGATCTCTGTGAGTTCAAGGCCAGCCTGGTCAATACAACAAGCAGAAAGACAGTCAAGACTACACGGAGATATCTTGTCTCAAAAAACAAAACAAAACCGGCTGGGGATGTAGCCCAGTTGCAGAGCACTTGCCAAACTGCGTGCTAGGCCCTGTGTTTGGTCCTCAGCCCCGAAGCTAAGAGAGGGGGAAGGGCGAGGGATAAAAGACTGCTGAGCTGTACTGCTGACCCAATCACTACCTACTTTCGGGGTTCATGGTTTAATTTTTTTTTTTTTTTTTTTTTTTGGTGAGAGACTAGAAGGCTAGGGATCAAACCTTACACGTATTTGGTAAATACTCTGCCGCTAAGCTTTACCCTGAGCTCTAAATATCTGTTATTACTTTATATATATATATATTTTTAAGTCAGGGACTTATATAGCCCAGGCTGGCCTCAAACTATGTAGCTGAAGCTGGCCCCTACCTCCCAAGTGCCTGTTCACCACAACACCCAGCTTCTAGATAGTTTTAAATGCTAGTTCATCTCTTTGGGATCTGTAACCACTGGGCTGAGGCTCAGCCTGCTCCAGGAAGATACGAAGCTTTCCTGGCTAGCCACTTCCTCTACCAGATTTCATTGCGAGGCTTTGCCTCAAGGCAGGCCTAGTGAGTCCAGAAAATGCCTTAAAAAAAAAAAAAACAAAAAAACCAGCTGGGATTTAAGCAGCTCCAAGTTGACACTCCTAATATTAACTTGGTCTTATTTTTTATAAGTAACCCCTTAGAGCTCGGCTCTAACCGGGAGGCTCGGCTAGGTGGCAGACCACTTGCTTGGTGCACACAAGACCCTAAGTCTGATCCCCAACAAACAAAAACAACTCCCAGAAGCGGTTTCATCTCCCGGGACCGCCGTCTCCATCCAGATTGCCTGGCTCACTGCTCTATGAATTCATTCCCCTCAGGGACCGCTCCAAACAATGGGGCACACAGACGCCGACTCTTCCAGTCGCTTGCTGCAGACGCTCTGCCAACAGCTCCTGCCAGGTCTGGGACGCGAACTCAGTCCTCAGCATAAAAGCTTCACGGCATCTCCTCGCTGGTCCTCGCTGGTCTTCCTGCTCTGACCTCTCCTGTCCTCAGAGTCTCAGTCTGTTCCTGTCTCTTCCGTCAGTGACTCAGGCATCGGACGAGTCTCCACGGTGTGCTTGGCTCTGAAGAGCAGGAGGCTCCGGTCCCAACTGGTGTTGCCAAAGCAGCGGACTAACTCCATCCCGTGGTCCTGCGTCAGGATCTGCACGATCTGGCCGGCCATGTCTCCTCTGATGGCCAGAGAGCGGAAGTGATCAAAGCTGTGGAGCCCCAGCTTTCGGAGGCGCCTTGCGGCTGCCCGGTAACACTTCCAGGGCTGCGGCTCCACGAGGAGGTAGCGGCAGAGAGAGGCCAGGTGGGCCAGGAACTCCCAGAGCCCGCGGTCCCCGTGGTTCAGGTGAATCCACATGGTCACTGACATGCAGAAGGCAATGTCAAAGGCGGAACGCCCGAACTGGCTCAGGAAAGAACTCAAGGGCACCTTCCTGCTGCTTTGATCCATGATGTCCAGGGCGATGAAGGTCAGAGCGTCAGGAAAAGGGCATTCCTCCTGGGCGCGCTGCACGAGCATGGGATCTATGTCACAGCAGAGCAGGCGGAGGTCCGCGGAGGGCTCCCCGGGCGGGGAGAGGAAGTGCCTGTACAGGGCCACACTCAGATCCTAGAGGAATCCAAAAGAGCCTCATCATTGCAACTCCCAAGCAGCGGGGAAGAGCTGTCTCAACTTACCTCGGACCCGACAGGGTGTGAGGCTAGTTTCGCATGGGCAGACTCCCAGCGCCCCCCAGAGGCCGCATGCTGCAACGCACCCCCCCATACCCTATACTCTATTTCTTCTTTTTTGTCTTTTTGAGCCAGTCTTAGGTGGATCATGCTGACCTCAGACTCACTAATATAGCTGAGGATGGCCTCGAACCCCTGATCCTCCTGCCTCTGCCCCAAGTGCTGGATTACACGCATGCACCAAGCCTGGCCACCTATATCCTGACACTGACAATGTTGTGCGGCCGGAAGTTAGAACCCAATGACACGGCAAGGGCAGCAAGGAGCCAGAGCAGCGTCTCCCAGCTTGATAAGTAACTGGCAAGTCATTATCAGTGTTTATTGTTTAGGGGTAGAGAAGGGCTAAGATGTAAACAAAAGCAAGGTGATGATAGGCTGGTTGGGGACAGGCATATAAAACACTTTTTTTTCTTTTACTCTGACAGTGGTCATAAACTATTTCCTTATATTATTTCATCAAGTACACTTGCGTCTTAGGTACTTTTATGAAGGAATAGAATTCACAAAAAACTCTGCATTTTAAAATCACAATCTGCATTCTAAAATTTTTGGATCGAGGTTGTTTACTTCTCTAAAGTCACACGGCCAGTGACAAGACAGTGTAAAGGTATGCTTTGCCAAAGACGCTTGTGCTGTAAAACCCCTCCCCCTTATGGTTACACGGCCGCTCGGACTTCCGGGAACCGTGGAGGGTGTTACATGAGAAAAGTGACCGTCGGAAGGCAGTTGGAGTGGAGACAGGGGAGGAGAGAGCACCCGTTTGGGATGGCGCCAGGGGAGATGTGAACTCTAGGAGCTGATGGTAGGAAGGCAGGCAGACCTCCGGAGATAACTGGAGGTTCATAACACTACCCGGATAAAGGAGTTTAGCGTTAGTTCAGTTCCCCAGGCTAGACAGATTAAGACAGCCAGAAAGGGCTGTAAAGGCTTCTCTTTCCTTCTTTACCCTTTGAGCTAACTGAGGTTTAAAGTTACAGTTAGAAATCTTTCAGCTGGGAACAGAGAGGCGGGGTCAAGTTGCCAGTGAAAAAGTAACAGTTACAGAGGCTTGAAGCGAAGAGACAGAGCCCAGACCCCAACAGCAGAGAGCGCCACACCCAACACCCTTTTAAAAGCATTAGGACTTAGGCCATACATTATGTTCCTTTTTTCCACACCAGGCTTTTCTAACTTTTTTTAAAAAATGACTTTTATTTATGTGTATGCATGAGCCTGGTCCTTTACCGATGCCATGTGTGGGCAGGTGCCCAGAGAGGCCAGGAGAGGACATCTGAGGTCGCGTGTGTTAGCTGTCTGACAAGGGTGCTGGGAACTGAATTCGGATCCTCTGGAAGAGCGGCGAACACTCTGGGGAGCTGAGCTCCGTCTCGAGTGCTCTTCTAACTCTAATGTTATACAAGGCATCTGGGGACATCTTAAAATACAGGTGCTGACTTGGCAGATACGGGGCGAAGGCTGGCATGGTCTACCTACGGAGGGCAGTGCGGCTAGGCAGCCAAGGTGGCCAGATCCTGTGTAAAATAAATAAATAAATAAATAAATGAATGTGTATCTGGGAACAGCTGCCTTAGTTAACAGCTGTGTTCTTTCTATTGTGGTTTTATATACATTGCTTTCAATTTTAAAAAATCTTCGGTGGTTTCCTGGCTCCTTTCAGGAGATTTCTTTTTATCCGTTTTCCCATATTATGGTGAAGTTTGCAAGGGGCACACACCGGCCTCCTCAGTCTATATCCAAAAGCTCTCCTCAGTGGAGTCTCTCAAGGTCTTCAAACCATCCACCAACATCTCTTTGTAGTTTTGGGGAACAGGGTCCCATATACCTAGGCTAGCCTCGAACTTGCAGGGATGCTCACCCTTGTCTTTTGAGAGCTAGCACTACACGTGGGACAGCCAGAGTCTTTCCGCTAAAGGCTGTCACACAGTAAAGATCTCGGTATCCGTCTAGCTCCTGCTCTGAGCCACGTGGGGACATGGAGGAATGTCCTAACCTTGAGAGCATTCGCAGTCTCGGGGTAAACCTGCCTCTCCGTGAAGGTATCCCAGCGGCTTCCAACAGGTGCGACTGGCACTTCCTTATTTTGCATGTGGTTTGGCTGTCATCATTACAGGCCTGGGAACACTCTGCGGTAGGAAGAGTGGTTAGGGCCTCCCTCCTGTGGCAGAAGATCTGTTTTCTTTCTTGATCCTCTCTGATCACTGCCGTGAGGTTCGCACAAGTTTATGTAAATCTATACCTGGCTCCAGGTCTGTCCTGCACTGCGTATCTGGACCTTAAGTCTCAGACATGCTCTGTCACCCTGGCTCTTTTAGGAACCAATGCTCCCACATACGGGCCCTGGGAGCCCCGTTCCCCAGCCCGGAGGCCCGCAAAGCAGGCGAGGAGCAAGCCCGGAAGTCCTCCCCCGCGCTCTGGCGGGAAATTGGAATGAATCCGTGGATCACTCAAAATTCCTAGCTCTGTGCGGGGCCCCGAGGGAGGGCGTGGCTGCCAACGCTGACATTTAAGCCCACCGGGGACGTCGAGGCAGACGCCGGGCCCTCCCCATCACTCACCCCGGAGTTACACCCCACGTCGAGCCCCACGATCGGCCTCCTCTCGGGACCCCGAGGAGGGAAGAGCTGTCGGAGCAGCTCGGCGGGCAGAAGGCGGAGCCTGAGCTCGGGAGGGTGGAAGCAGGAATAGCGGGGGAAGTTCCCGAACGGGGCGGCCCCGGGCTTCAGGGCGCCCGGATCCTCGTCCTCCGCGGCTTCCTCAACGCCCCCTCCCGCCGCCTTCCCCGGCGCCGCCATCGGCGTGGGTCCCTGGGTCCGGACGGAACCGGAAGCCCGGAGCCTGCAGCAGGAGAGACGATCGCTGCGCCAGCGCGCATGCGCTGCGGAGAGGCGGGCAGGACGGTGAGAAGGACCCCAGGGTGGCGGTCCCGCTGGTGGGGTCCCGTTGGAGGCTGGGGTCGTCCTTCTCCTTTAACGGACTCGCCCGAGTTGAGGCTGGACCTCGGGCCAGCTGACCAAAGCAAGAGATTGTGGGGGAATCACATTGGTCCAATGTCCTTTCGTTTTAAACGCGCAAAGCGAGGCCCGAAGGAGAGAGAGAGTCGTCCCGTAGGGTGTGTGTGGCGTGGGACCGGGATCGCGCAGGGAGACCGTGACACGCGAACTGGAACCTGGCTGGGAGAAGGTGGTTGGAAGCTGTCGATCACCCGAGCAGCCAGAAGGCCCGGTGGCCCTGCCCGGCCCGGTGACCCTGCCCGGCTCGGTGCCCGGCCCGGGGCAAGCGGACATCCCTGCAGCCTGCACTCCGGAGGATGAGCTTGCGACCAGCCTCGACTCTCCTCCTATACAGATCCCACACTCTGGTTCGGAGAGGTCCAGGAAATGTTTGTAGAATGGAAACCACACAGGGTGCAAGAAAGTGACTAAACTGTATCTATTTGGGGAAAACATAAAACGGAAGGGAGAAAGGAGTACCGAGGGTGAGCGGAGGGCTGCAGAGCTGGCTCAGTCAGCTCGTGCTGGGTGGGCATGTGGCCCTGAGTCTGGATCCCCAACACCCTCGTTAGAAGCTGGGTGTGGTCGCGCATGCCTGTGATCCCACCGCTGGGGAGGCAGAGAGTACAGCCTGCCTGGGCTTTTCTGGCCGGCCTGGCTAGCGAGTTAATAAGCTGCTGCCATTGGTTCTGTCTCAGAAGATAAGGTGGGGACTGGTTGATTGACATCACCTCTGCCCCCCCCCCCACATGTAGTACTTAAAAAGTCTCCAATGTGGTCTAAACCAGAGTTTAGGGATAGGGGAAGCTGGTGAGGAGAGAGACTGGGGATTGAACCTGTCTCAGTCGCTTGCACTGTAGCTGTGAAGAGACACGTGACCAAGGCAACTCTTAGAAGAGAAAGCGTTCGAGGGCTTGCTACAGTCCCAGAGTTTAGTCTATGTCGTCGTCGGGGAGCATGGTGGTATGCAGGCAGGCACTGGAGCAGTAGCTGAGAGCTACATCCTCATCCATAGGCAGAGAGGATGACCTTGAACTCTTGACTCTCCTGCTTCCACCTCCCGAGGGCTAGGATTATGATAGGCGGTCATGTCCAGCTGAGATCCTGTTTCTTTTCTTCCAGTTTTCACCTTGTGTCTCTGCCTGATTTCCTATTTCACCTTTTTCTTGTAAGAGTCAAAGACATGAGGTAATGATCAAAAGTCACAGTAGAATTGGGTAAAACACAGTATTTTGCAGAACTTCCAGAAAATCTGGGGAGAACACAATATTTCTCTCTGTCCTAAGTGTTGCATGTTTCTTTCGGGCAGGGTCTCACTCTACTTTCCAGTCAGGCCTGACCCCTTACATAGCCCACTCTAGCTCCCAGCAATCCTTCCTCAGACTCCGGAATGCTGGAATTACCGCATTACGGCGTGAGCCACCACATCCTGTGCTCCACAGGTTTTGGTAAACTGAGGCAACCCCATCTTGTCTCCAGACGACCCCATCACAAGCTTAACCCCTCGTTTTCAAGGACCAGAGTCACTTTTCCTTGTAAAAGCCTTTTTGTCCGTGTCTTTAAGCACCTGCTGGAGGTGATGTTTGTTTCTGTTATGTTTTTGTCAGTAAGGGGTTTAGTTTCATTAGGAGGTGGGCACAGCTTTGAGTTCTCAAAACACTGTTCACCAGGGAAGAAATGAGCACCAGGCAAGAGGGTGAAGGGCAAGTTATTATTATTATTATTAATCTAGAAGCAGAGGTAGGTGTTGGCATGATGATCCTACTGGTGACCTAAAATGCGTTAGAGATGCTCCGAAATCAGCATTTTAATTTGACGCATTCTGCTGACTTTCCTAACACGTGCGCAGCGTGTGGTGTCTGATCAGCCCGGGTTTCTGGTTCTGTTGTGTGAAGAACTCACCTTAGACAGTTGCAGAAGCTCTTGGGAGTGTGTTCTGAACTTTGGTCAGCTAGATTTTGTGGCATCTGATGCCTTAGACAACTCTCTGGGCCCAGGGTCAGGACTAATGACAGAGGATGTCTCGTCTGTGAGAAGAAGACAAACTTTCTCATTATAGACATCAAACTGTAGAAGAGAAAATTTATTTATAATTATTACATAGTTTAAACATTAGTATTTATCAAAAACATCATAAAAGATTCCCATAGTTGCTGGATTAATGAAACTGTGGTTGCATTAGAATGTTCCTTACCCCCATTTTTTGCTGAATGCTATTCGACACCACTTTGTGTGTGTGTGTACATGTGTGTGTGTGGGCTGTAGGTTGATGGTGAGTGTGCTTTCCACCTTATTTTTTAACAGATTATTATTATTATTTTATTACTTATGTGATGTGTCTGTGTACATTCTGAGCATATGCATGCAGTACCCGTGGATGGCCAGAAGAGGGATTGCATCTCCTGGAGCAGGTGGATGTGAACCGCCTGGTGTGGGCGCTAGGAACTAAACCCTGGTCCTTTACAAGAGCAGCCAGGCTTAACTGCTGAGCCATCTCTCCAGCTCCTAAGATTATTTATGTTTTTATGTAGTGTAGTGTCTGTTTGATGTATGTCACGTGTATGTCACGCCCTTGGAAGCCAGGAGAGGGTGTTGGATCCCCTGGAACTGGAGTTATGGGTGGTTGTGAACTGCCCAACATGGCTGCTGGAAATAGAGCTTGGTCCTCTGGAAGAGCAGCAAGCCCTCTTAACCGCTGAGCCCTTTCTGCAGCTCATCTGCTTTATTTTTTAAGGCATGGTCTCTCGCTGACCCTGAAGCTCACTGATTGCTTAGCCCAGTTGGCCAGTAGATCTCAGGATCCTCGGTTGCTACCTCCCAATGGTGTGATTTCATGTATGTCGACCACAGCTGGCTTTTACTTGGTGACGGATCCGAACTCAGGCCTCAGGCTTATGCAGCGGGGACTTTACACGTGGGCGGCTTCTCAGCCCTGATTTTTTTTTTTTTTTGTTAGTAAGTACAGTTTGAGAAAAAGAAAGGGGATTAGAAAGATAACCCAGCCCTTTTAGTATAATGAGTCAGATTTCTCTTCATGTTTGAGTTTTTAAACGACTCGAGGACTAGGGATGAAGCTCTGTTGACTGTTTGCCTAGCATGCACAAGGTGCTGGGTTCGATTCTCAGCACAACGCAAACACTAAGGATTCTTGCATTCCTAGCACACTAGAGGGAGGGGCAGAGGGCTCAGAAGTTCAGGGTCATCCTGGACTTCATGGTGAATTTGAGTCTAGCCTGGGCTACAAGAGACTTTGTCACAAAAAAAACCAACAAAACTCTTTAAGGGCTGGAGACACAGCTCACCTGGTAGAGGGCTCATCTAGCGAGCACAAATCCCTGGGTTCAGTCCCCAGTACTTCATAAAATCAGTAAAGCCATAAGACTATAATAACCCTTATAATCTCAGAGCTCAGCAGGCCCATGGTCATCGTCGGCTGGCTATGTGAGACTCTTTCTCAAAAAATAAAGAGTTTTGGGCTGGAGAGATGTCTTGGCAGTTGAGAGCACTGGCTCTTGCAGAGGACCTGGATTTAATTCCCAGCACCCACCTGGTGGTTCATAACCACCCTAATCCAGTTCCAGAGGATCTGATGGCGGGGATCTTGGGACCCCCTCTAACCTCCACAGACACCCGGCATGCCTGTGGTGTACATACACATGTGCAGGCAAAACACAAATATAAAATAAATACATCTAGAAAATTAATTTAATTAAAATTCCCTTTCGGTCTACAACTACTTCTTTTTTAAAAAAAGAAATATTTTCATTGTGATTTTATTTCTATATATCTACAAGTAGGTCTGTGAAGCACATAGTGTCCGAGGAGGCCAGAGATGGTGTTGCATCTCCTGCTAACACCGGCAGAGTTAGAGACGGTTGTGAGCTGCCTGCTGGGGTGCTGGGAACGGAACCCAGGTCCTCTGCAGGAGCCGAGCCGTCTCTGCACCCTCATGATACAAACCTTTCTGTTTGCCCTGAGAGCAGTATTCTGTGCCAGGTCATCAGAAGTTTAAACATAGGGATTACTTAAAATTGAAATGACATGTCATCTTATTTTTAAAGTGTGTGTGTGAGAGGGGCAGTTTGTATACGTAATTGTGTTAGCAAGGCCATGAGCTCATGGCGTGGGAGTTACAGCCGGTGTGAGCTGCTCGCATGGGTGCTGGGAACTGACTTGGGTTCTCTGTAGGAACAGCGTGTTTTCTTAACCACTGAGCCCCTAGACTTTTTTATTATATATAAGGGAACCACATGTGTGTCATGGTGCACATGTGGAGGTCAGAGGACAATTTCTGGAAATCGATTCTCTCCTTCCAGGCTTTGGCTGTAAGGTCCTTGATCCACTGAGCCATCTTGCTAGTCCAAACATAGGAACTCTGATTAATTGTATTTCGTACAGTTTCCATAAAAAGGGAAAAGGCTGAAGCAGAGACCGAATGGGAAGGTTAAAAGTCAGAGGCCTGCCTGACCTGCGGAAGGAGACCTTATCTCGAAAAAAAGGGGGGCTGGGGTAAGCTTGGTGGTAAGATGCTCGCTCAGCTTGCCAGGCCCAGGGCCCTGGGTGTTCGGCTCTCAGCATGTGCACGTGCATGCGTACACACACACACACACACACACACACACACACAGTGCTTTTATGATTACATGTGCTGGGTTGTCGAGTATGTTGCCAACAGGAAACTTGTTTCCATTGGTGTCAGTGTGGAATGGAATTCTCTGTTAATATTTTTGCATGGCTGATGATTGGAAATTTTTTTTTCAGACCGGATTCTGGCTTTGTGTGTTCTAAAACCTCGACTCTTCTCCACTCCCACAGACTTCCAGTGCTAGGTGCTGTTGAACACGTTTAATCTGACCTAGATGTGTACATATGGGCCACAGCCCCGGGTGATTCACATGATGGGTGGGTACCAGTGGTTGCTGGAAAGTGTTCAGTCGCACGTGCAGTGGGTAGTACCATGCCTGTGACTAGACACCGCATTAATAGCCCCAGACAGAGGGTATGGCCAATCCGGCTTACCTTTGCTGGGTGCTCAGAACGCCCATGGCCACTGCTGTGCCATCTAAAGCGGGGAGAATGAGTTGCCTTAGCCAACTGCAACAAAGTAGCTAGGTTTTTGAAACCTGACAAAACCTAATGACGTTTAGCCCATGCTAGACTCTTGGAAAGTTCTCAGATAATAAAGACCTGAAACTTAAGCCTGACCGGCTCCTTGGGAACCCCGTTTCTGCCCTTCGCAGGACCATTCTGAGTACCGTTGAAATGAAGAGGCGCCTCTCTGGCACTATTGCTGGGAATATTAGTCACTACCATGGAGGTCCTCAGAAAGCTAACAGCAGGGCCAGCAAGGCAGCTCAGCAGGTGTTGAGGTGCTTGCCTGCAAGCCCTGTGACCTTAGTTTGGCCCCCAGGGCCTACATGGTGTGGAAAGAGAAGACACAAGTCGTCCTCTGATTTTCACACACACTGGCACGGCCACACCCACACGAATGAAAATTTAATTTTAAAAAAGTAAAAAAGAAAATTCTCAAAAACATACACACATACATACATATGGAAATCAGAGTGCTAACGAGATTTAGCGACGTCTGCGCTCAGATTACCGCGGCGTTCACAGGAGCCGGCACGTGGGTGTCCTCGGTGTCGTCAGTGGACAATGTACCGAGAAAGTACGGCTTAGGAACGCACTGGAGCATCTGCCCAAGGAGGCTGACGTCTTGTCGTTTCTTCCAGCGTTGATTAAACTGAGGAGGAACATGTTGATCTCAGAAACAGAGAGCAGCATAGTGTCTAACAAAGGCTAGACAATGCGCCAGCCAGGAGAGGGTGGGCAGAGGTGGCTAACGAGCACAGGGGCGCACCCAAGGTTCTAGTGTTCTATAGAAAGTGGTTAACTGCTGCCAACAGCATTTACTGCCGTAGTTCTCTATAACTCGAAGAGGATTTGGAATATTCTCAACACAAAGAAGCACCCTATACATATATTAAAATATGACTTACCTCTCGAGTATGTACAGTTATTATGGCTTGTTGTGGTCTGGGTGATTAGATGTCCCCGAAAGGCTAGGAAGTAAACAATGGGTGGTACAGAGCAGATGTTCACGACATCAGAGATGAAGATCAAGCAGCACATTTTATACCGCAGAGCACCCTTAGGCTTGGGGTTCATGGCAACAGGCACTTTGGCACGCAGGGAATAGATCCAGCTTAAAAACAGAGTAATTAAGCCAGGCGGTGATGGCTCACGCCTTTAATCCCAGCATAGGGAGGCAGAGTCAGGTGGATCTCTGTGTGTTCGAGGCCAGCCTGGTCTACAGAGTGAGTTCTGTAACAGCCAGAGTTACAGCAGAGAAACCCTGTCTGGAAAAACAAAAACAAACAATACACGTACATACTTGATTTTAATATATATATTTCAATATATACGGTTATATATTACATACTATATTCATATGTGTTATATATTATAGTCTCTATATATATTGAAATCAAGATGGCACATGCTTGTCATCCCAGCACTGGGCAGGCAGAGAAGACCCCTGGTGCTTGCTGGTCAGCTAATCCAGCCTAATAAGTGATCTGGAGGTCCAAGTGAGAGACGCTGTTTCAAACTGCAAGATGCTGGTGGTGCGATGGCCCTGTGCCTTTAATTCCAGGACTGGGAGGCAGGTGGATCAGGAGGATCTTTGTGAGTTCAAGGCTAGCCTTGTCTCCATAGTGAGTTCCAGGCCAGCTGGGGTCTGAGGAACAATGCCTGAAATTGACCTCTGACCTTCACATGTGCCTGCACATACAGATACAGATTGAAACCAAGCATGATTCACAGAATAAAAAAAGCCAGGCCAGGCAGGTGGTGCAGGCCTTCAATCCCAGTGCGTAAGAGGTAGAGACAGGCCCATCTCTGAGTACCAGGCCAGCCTGGTCTACATAGTGAGGCCCTGTCTAAAAAGAAAACAAAAATCAGTGAATGGGAATTCATCAAAATGAAGCAATTTTACTTTGGGAAAAACTCCATTAAGAGGATAAAAAGATAAGCTACAGTCGGGAAGGACACTCGCAGGCACGTATCTCAGAAGGATTCGTGTCTAAATATACAAAGAATTCTTGAAACTCTATAGTAACTCCAATAAAATTAACTAAAAGATGCAAAAGATCGGGAGTCAGCTTGTAGTGATGTAAATACTAAAGCCTTTGTATCTGACTTTGTAGTGAAATGTTCCAGCAAAGCTTCGCTATGTCTGGTTGATTCAGGAGAGGCTGAGAATTGTTTTGAGATTGTTTGAACCTTGAAGAATTGTTGCTTCTCTGTAATGCTTGCAGTTGGTGCTACGTGAGAGTTTACAGCTCTGCAGACCTTGGTCCTCAGACACTCCTGGCAAACCTGGAGTTCTTTTGATTACGGCTAGACGTGGTCAACAGGGACTGAGATTTGCGTGGTTGTTTACTCTTTCGGGCTGCAAGTGTAACATGACCTGTGGTAGCCGGAACTTTTCCCAGCCCTAGCTGACCCCATGTAATTACTGAATAAAATACTCAGAACAAGCAAGTCGGGGTCAGTCTGCAAAGGGCTGTCCCTTCTGTGCCTTGATTTCACGGCTTCATATCTTGGTGAGTGTCTCTCTCTTCTGCAGCACCTGCGACCAACGTCAATCAACAGCAGCTCATGGAGGAGGATACACCAAGGCTGATAAACACACAGGAAGGTTTGAGACATAACTACTCCTTAGGGAAATATAGAATTAAGACCTCCGCCGGGCAGCGATGGCGCACGCCTTTAATCTCAGCACTCGGGAGGCAGAGGCAGGTGGATCTCTGTGAGTTCGAGGCCAGCCTGGTCTACAGAGTGAGTTCCAGGACAGCCAGAGCTGCAACAGAGAAATCCTGTCTTGAAAAACCGAAAAAAAAAAAAAAAAGCCCTCCATGAGGCAACCCTACCCATCAGTTAAGACGGGCAATGAAGAAAATGCTGAAGGGTTGGGGTGGAGAGAACCGGTCAGTACCACAGGCTTGGAGGGTGGGGTGGAGAGAAACCGGGTGTCTCACATTTTTCTGGTGAAATGTCAGATGACACAGGCACTCTGAGAAATATTTTGACAGATTCTCTTTTAATTTTTTTGCTTTGTTTTTACAAGACAGTGTCTTGTTTTCTAACCCTGGCTGGCTTCGGGCTTGCTGTGTACTGCAGGCTGGCGTTGAACTCACGGTAATTCTATCTCAGACCCTGAGTGCTGATATTAGAAGTGTGCACCATTATATCTAGCTTGACAGATTACTATTTCACATATATTTATAAAATACTGTAATATAGTTATATACTATTAGAAATAGCAACCTGTCAACAGAAAATAAGTAACACACGCACGCACGCACGCACTGGGCGCGGTGGTGCACATCCCAACCATGCGGGAGGCGAGGCCTGAGGCTCGCTCAGGCTCAGGAGCCTGGCACCAGCCTGAACAACAATATGAGATCCTGTCTCCTAAAAATAAACGAGCATACAGGTTACTTGTTGAAAAAACAGGTCACGTTAACCTGCAGCCTTTTCTGCGTTCTGGATCATGTGAGCCCCTTTAGCTGATATCTCTGTCTCTGCTAAGTCAGGGCGGATTTGGCGGGATGACAGCGGAGAGGGGGCTCCTTTTTCTGTGGCGTCCCTCTTGTTTTCTTTCCCTTCCCCACCCTTTGTTTTGGGTATCCCATAAAGTAGATCAAGAAAGATAAAAGATGAAAAGCAGAATACAGAAGATGGAGCCTTCAGACAGTCATTTTAATTTTAATTTTAATTTTTTTGGTGTTTGAGTGTTTGCCTTCGTGTGTATGTCTGTGCAAACGTGTGAGTGCCTGGTGCCAGAGGAAGCCAGAAGCGGGCATTGGATCCCCTGGAACTAGAGCTACAGATGGCTGTCAGAAGCCACGTGGGTTCTGGGAACAGAACTGGGGGCCTCTGCAAGAGCAGAAAGCCACTGAGCCATACCTCTAGCTCTAAGAAACACTATTTTTAAAAGTTGATTTGGGCTGTGCATGCGGCTCAGTTGCTAGAGTATGAACACGCACAGGCCCATGCATTTGGTTCCTGGCACTGTGTAAACCAAGTGTGGTGGCACATGCTTATAACCCTTTTTCAGGAGCTGAGGCTGGAGGGTCAGAAACCAGGATCATCCTGGCTACATAGTGAGTTTAAGGCCAGCCTGAACTACATGAGAGCCTGTCTCAAGAATCAAAACAGATTTTATAGTCATAGTAACAGTGTCTCTAAACAGGACAATGTCCTGACAATTCTGTTTTAGTTTTAATTTTTTAAAGATTTGCTTATTTTTGGGTTCAGGATGGTGGCACACGCTCTCTGGAGGCAGAGGTGTGCGGATGAAGCCATCCTGGTCTGCACAGCCAGTTTCAGGACAGCCAGGACTGCATAGAAATATCCTGTTTCAAAACAGAAACAAAAGCATTTATTTTTGTTTTACGTGTATTGGTGTCTTGCCTGCATGTGTCTGGACCCTGCACATGCAGTGCCCATGGAGACCAGAAGAGGGCACTGGATCCCTTGGGACTGGAGGTAGAGACAGTTCGGGTTTGTGAGTGCAGGTGGAGCACTGGGAGAGCAGCTGCTGCTCTTGACTGCTGAGCCTGCTCTCCAACCCCTGCTCTAACAATTCAGAAGGAAAATGATTTTCAATGTTTCATCTCACACATAGCCAGATGACTAAGTGTGAAAACACATATGGAAGACATTTCTAGACATTTAAGGAGCCACAAACATTTTCCTCGCTAAGGTCTTTCTTAAGAAGCTGCTGGAGGATGTGTTCCGCCAAAGTGACTCAGAAAACCAGAAAACAGACTGGGGAGGAGGCTCAGTGGATAAAGTGCTTGCTCTACAGCATGAGGGCCCCAAGTCTCCCCAGAACCCACGGAAGCATCCATCTGTATTCCCCTGATGAGACGGGAGATGAGGCAGGAGAATGCCCAGAAGGTCCTGGGCCAGCTAGACTAGGGTACACTGTGGAGGATAGACGACCTTGTCTTAAACAAGATGGAATGTGAATGTTGACACCCAGCTTGTCCTCTGACCTCTACATGTGTGCTATGGCATGCTCACCTCCCACACACATGAACACACACACACACACACACACACACCTGCACACATGAACACACACACACACACACACACTCCTGCACACATGAACACACACACACACACACACACACACTCCTGCACACATGAACACAAACACACACACTACACACACACACACACACACACACACACAGAGATAAAAAATTAATGAATTATGACTTACAAAACCAAGAGAAGTTCATAGAATCTGGAAGCAGTTTCCTAGAGCCACAGGGTGTTGGGGAGCATTTGAAAATATCTCCAAACATTGCATTTACTGACCGCTGTGTGTGTGTGTGCCCCTGTACCTTTCAAGATAATCGTTGTGCGGGTGGCCTGAGGTGCTGGCAGGATGTGTGACTTCTACAGCTGAAAAGGCCTGCTTTATAGATGTAAATGGTTGCTGCTTTCTGTTACAGGGCTGCTTCCTGTACCTGTCCAAAGTTGTGAGCAGAGTAATGGAAGCTGCACTCTGGAGCTGCAGTTGAGGAAGTCTGGTGGGAGTGAACCGCTTCCCCTGGGCCCTGAGCTTCCCCACCATAAAGGTGACATAGTTCTACTGTTGAAGGGCTTGGGAGGAGTCAAGCTATGAGAGTTCGTTCATCGTGTAAACAGACCATCGTGTAAATGGATCCGGAAGGGGAGGCTCTGAATAACACTCCGAGGCAGAGGAAGATGGCTCCTGCCATGACGCTGCTCCCTCTGCCGAGGTCTGCAGGCTTGTGTGTATAAAAGTGCCTTCTTGCTTTTATTAAGCCCTCGACGGATTAATTACCTACAACATCTGGCGAACAACACAGGGCACAAGAACGGGGGGCGGGGAGGGAGAGCCCCCGACAACAGAGCAACCAGCATGGTCACCGCACAGCTAACAGGATGCCTAACGGGTGTGAACAGTGGCAGGATACTCGCCCACTCAGAGAAGAGTTCCCTGCAAATGAATAAGGCCTTTAAAAATCCAGAAAATGAGCAAATATCTAACAATAGTAGTTAATGTTCAGGAATGCAAAATTGTGCCAAAAAAAGGAAGGCTATCATTGTAATCAGCACGGCTCAGTGGTGAGCGGGCTTCGGGTCTTGGCCTTGGAGACTTCCGGCCCTCACTCTGGGCAGCCAGCACTGTATCTGAGGAACCTCCTCCAGCCCGGTTCCCTCGTCCCTCTAACTGCTCTTCTGCTGCTTTTTCTTCTCTAAATATAATATTTCTTCAAGCTGTCAACAATGCACATGTATCAGTTTATAGTGAGAACACCAGAAGCTCACCACAGCCTGTTGCAAGAGAATGTTTGGGACCACATCTCTGGAATCCTCTGCTTCCCTTTTTAGTTCTTACAGAAGACAACTCTGGATTTTTCTGGATGTTGTTTGAGCCATTTGTGTTTCCAGTAAGTGCTGCTGCGTGACTTAGTAGATCCCATGCGATCACCCTGCTGTGACAGTATCTCACAGTGTCCTAGGTGCTGCTGTGTGACGTAGTGGATCCCATGGGATCACCCTGCTGTGACAGGTCTCACAGTGTCGTAAGTGCCGTGTGACGTAGTGGATCCCATGGGATCACCCTGCTGAGACAGGATCTCAGTGTTGTAAGTGCCATGTGACTTAGTGGATTCCATGGGATCACCCTGCTGAGAAAGGATCTCACAGTGTCCTAGGTGCTGCTGTGTGATGTAGTGGATCCCATGCAATCACCCTGCTGTGACAGGTCTCACAGTGTCGTAAGTGCTGTGTGACATAGTGGATCCCATGGGATCACCCTGCTGAGACAGGATCTCACAGTGTCGTAAGTGCCGTGTGACGTAGTGGATCCCATGGGATCACCCTGCTGAGAGAGGATCTCACAGTGTCCTAGATGCTGCTGTGTGATATAGTGGATCCCATGCGATCACCCTGCTGAGAGAGGATCTCACAGTGTCGTAAGTGCTGTGTGACATAGTGGATCCCATGCAATCACCCTGCTGAGAGAGGATCTCATAGTGTCGTAAGTGCTGTGTGATGTAGTGGATCCCATGGGATCACCCTGCCATGGGATCACCCTGCTGAGACAGGATCTCACAGTGTCGTAAGTGCTGTGTGACATAGTGGATCCCATGGGATCACCCTGCCATGGGATCACCCTGCTGAGACAGGATCTCACAGTGTCCTAGGTGCTGCTGTGTGATATAGTGGATCCCATGCGATCACCCTGCTGAGAGAGGATCTCACAGTGTCGTAAGTGCTGTGTGACATAGTGGATCCCATGCGATCACCCTGCTGAGAGAGGATCTCACAGCGTCGTAAGTGCTGTGTGATGTAGTGGATCCCATGGGATCACCCTGCCATGGGATCACCCTGCTGACAGGATCTCACAGTGTCCCAGAGCCTTACAGCCTCACCTGCTGTCTTTTTAAACTCATTTTTTAAAAACACGAATTTTATTTATTTTTCATCTCTTTATTTGTCTGCTTGTTTGTTTATTATTATTTATTTTGTGGGTGTTTTGTCTCTCTGTGTGTGTATCTGTATCATATGTGTGCCTGGTACCCGAGGATCCCAGAAAAGGGCACTGGATCCCCTCAGACTAGATTACAGATGACTGTGAGCCACCGTGGGATGCTGGGAATTGAACCTGGGCCCTCTGCTCTTCTAAGGGCAGCCAGTGCTCCTCTAACTGCTGGGTCGCCTGTCCGGCCCCTCATCTGGAAGGGCTTTTCTCTACTCAGGAATCTTGCAGAGTGTCTTCAGGATATGGCTGAAGCCGAGTCTGTGAGCGGAAGTAGCCGGGAAGGGGACTAGAGTTTGGGGGTCAGTGGGTGACAGAGGGCTCGTGAAGAAAGGGGGACGGAGAAGACCAAGAGGAGGGGAGACCGAGGAGGAGCGGCTCCTGCCTGGACACTGAGGGAAGAAGAGGCAACTGCCTCAGAGATTCTGGTCCTGAACAAAGTCCAAAGTTCTTAACCTAGACTTTGAACGTGACTGCAGATGAGCCACCCGGCCTCTCCTTATTCTGCAGACCCAGCGGCCAGCGCGGCTGTGTTGCTGAGCTAGCCCGACGCACACTTTTGAACAGTGAAGCTCAGAGGCGTCCTATGTTTTCCTGGTCTCTGCCCACCACCTACTCTCACCCTCTCATATCTGTGTTCTAGCCAGACGGAGCCACTCAGTCCCCTGAATGCACGGAAGGGAGTCCGTGACCTCTCACGTGTGCTTCGAATGTGCACCCCCTGCCGTAGCCCACACCTCTTCCTTTCCCCAATATGTCCCCTTTTGTGAAGACTTAACTAACCACTTTCCTTCTTTAGAAGATGAGCATTTCCTTCTGTCTTAGTGCATTTTGTGTTACTATAACAAAATACCAGGGGCTGGGCAAGTTATAAGGGCATTCATTTAGCTGATCGTCTGGGGAGCCTGAGGTCACTGTGACAGCATCTTCATGGCTCTGCTGAGCGCACTTATGTTACAATAGCATCAGAGTAGGGTAGCCCACGGCCAGACAAGAAGCAAGGGACAGCTGAGATGGCCGAGCTGACTTTCTGGCAGCATCTTCTTTCTGGCTTTTGAGACAGGATCTCACTCTGTAGCTCTGGCTGCCCTAGACTTGCCAAAACCCGCTGAGATCCACCTGCTCCTGTCTTCCAAGTGCTGGGATTAAAGGCGTGTGCCACCACACCTGCCTGCAACCTGTTCTCGAGGGAATCAAGCCAGCATCAATCCCTTCCCTTCCGAGGGCAGAACCTCTGCAGCCACACCACCTTCGGCTGCACCTCCAGGGTCTCCAAGGAATTCAGCACTGCGGTGCTGGAGCCTGGGCTGCTGAGAGACAAACTCAGATCCCATCCGAGCCACAGCAGCTGCTTTCTCCTGGATGTCCGTGTATTACGGCTTCTATTGCACAGCATTAGGGTTTTGATTTGTTGTGAACTCGCCAAAGAGTATGACCATGCCCAGCTTGTGTCATCAGTGTCTGACGGTGCTATAGACACGTCACTCGAATGAGTGGATGCCCCTTTGGGAGAGGGATTGACGAGGTTTGCTGTAGATCAGGGTGATCTTGCCCCTACCCCAATAGAATGCCTTTTTCATTG
The DNA here is from genome assembly GCA_026225945.1 of Cricetomys ansorgei. Lineage (NCBI taxonomy): Eukaryota > Metazoa > Chordata > Mammalia > Rodentia > Nesomyidae > Cricetomys > Cricetomys ansorgei. The sequence goes on along the minus strand of JAMJFZ010002046.1, from coordinate 286,296 downwards.
CACAGAAGGGCTCGTTTCTCAGCCTGGGGGTCCATATCTTCAGTCCCAGGTACTTCGAGATTTAGGCACCAGATTGATGTGGGGTCTTCACCAAGGAAGATGTTCGGATGGGGGTGTAGCAGTTCACTGGTGTGTAGGCTCACCAAGGAAGACAAGGAGGCATATTCATATTTGTAAACTCTCCCAGACCTCAGCAGAGGGCACCACCATCATGGCAGGTGCCATACTGGACAGTGGAGCCTGGAGCCTCTGAGATCAGGTGTTTTTACTGATCCAGAATCCTCAGGTGTTCTACAGATAGCGCACACAGATCATTAGAACTCAGACATCCTTCACATAAATACAACAGCTACAGACAATACAAAATATCAATATGTAGGCAGCCCTTCACCCACAGTGCACAAAACAAACTTAACTAAAAATAAACTTTACAATAAATGGGTTTAAGTCAATAGAAAGTTAGCTGGCTGGCAAATACACTGGATGTTTGGGATCCCAGTGTAGCCCTGAGCCTTTCTCAGCGTGAGCTTTTAAGCTCAAAACCATGTCCTGGGTTGACATGCCTCAGTTAACAAGAACAGTTAGCCAGAAGCAGAACTACAGAAGCCAAAAAACAAGGTTAGTACATTTGGAGACTGTCCCAGAACTATGGATTTGAATGGATTGGGCCTTTGTTTTAGTTTTGGCGGGTGGTGCTGTCTACATCCTGAGTCTCACAGCCTGAATGGCCCTTCCATCATGGAGTCAGTTGTGCTAAGGTCTTGGCGCTTACTAAGTTCTGGAGTCCTGTTACAAAGCTCACTTGAGCCCCAGTGTTTGAAACCAGCTTGGACAACATAGCAAGTCCCCATCTCAAAAATCAGGGTGGGGTGTGTGTGTGCTGAAGAGGTAGCTCAATGGTTAAGAGTGCTAACTGCTCTTGCAGAGGACCCAGGTTCAATTCCCAGCACCCACAGGGCAGCTTACAACTGCCTGTAACTGAAATTCCAGGAATCAAATGTCCCCTTCTGGCCTCCATGGGCTCCCGATCACAAGTGGTGCACATAAACTTATGCAGGGGCTTATGCGCACAGACACACAGACACACATTCACACATTCACATGCACACACACATTCACACGCACACACATACACACACATGCACACATACACACATACATACAGATACACGGGTGCACATACACACACACACACACAAACACACACACTTTAAAGTACAAGAGTCTACATTCTAGAACATCTTTGAGGAATTCAAGCTAATCAGTTGACAGAGCATCCTTCATTTGGTTGTGTCTAACATTTCTTCATGGTGAGATGAGGCTTTGCATGATTTGGTGGAATATGACTTAGTGAGTTTTTTCTCGCTCTCCAGTACTGGGGATTAAGCCTAGGGACTTGTGTATGTACACGCTTACCACTAAGCTTCGTCCCAGTCCCTGGTTCTTGAAAGAAGCTGTCATCATGGAGCTCATTGCGTGGTCTTGTACACCCAGAGTGATGGGTGACGGGTGTGTGCCACGCACCTGGCTTGGGGTTGTCTGTAGGCAGACGCCTGCCGTCCCAGCACGGGCCACATCAGAAGGCCCGTGCCATCCACCTGTGCCACTATTTGTGACGTTACCTCAGACTCACGGTTGTGGCAGAACCTTGTAGCTGTCATGTTAACATTTTCTCTCTCGTAATCAAGAGTTAATCCACGGAAAGAGTTATCTGTGAACCCAAAATAAATATTAGTTATTAGTGAATGTAAATCAAAACTACAGTGAGACCCAGTCACCTCGCCTGGGCGGCTGAGGGAGTGAGCAGTTGCCAGGGTGTTGGAGAAATTAGAGCACCGTGTTGGCAGGGTCTAAGATAGTCCTGCCGCTCTGCAAACGCGGAGCTCTCCTCAGCATTCCCCCAAAGGCTAGGCCCAGACACATTGGACCTGAGCTGAGGAAGCCTGGAGCTTGCGAAGCTCTGAGTGAACGCATGTGTTGACAGGAGCCGGCTGTGTCTAGAACCCTAGCCTCAGACTCCCCAGAAGTCAGCGCCCCCCTCCACACACCTGGGTGAGGTTCAGCGGGAAACAGCCAAGCAGATATTGATAGTGTGTGTAGAAGATGTCCACCGTAGCTCCCCCCCAATGTTTGTGTCCTGAAGGATGCTCCCCTGCAGAGGCTCCTACTGAGATGGCTGAACCTGGCCCCTCGGCCCAGCTGTATACCGTAAACCTGCTTCTCTGTTCACCTGTTCGGGGACCACTGCCTCCCTGCTCAGCTCTACGTAACAAACACACTGAGCTCCGGGATGCTGAGGTTTCTCCGTCCAAGAGCCCAGCCCGCCGATTCCAGCTCTTCTGGCTGGGTGTGTGTTTGTCTTCTCTTCACTACCTTACTGCCCCCAGCAGCCCCATCCCTGGAGTCATGCAAGGATGCAGCTTTTGACCCAGCAAAGTCTACTTCTAGGTATTTATTTGTATGTGTGTCTATGCCCACTTACATGCTTGGTACCCACAGAGGCCTGAAGATGGCGTTGAACTCCCTGGAACTGAAGTTACAGACAGTTGTGAGCCACCATGTGGATGTTGAGAATCGAAGCCTGATCCTCTGGAAGAGCAGCCAGGGCTCTTGACCCCGGAGCCATCTCTCCAGTACCCCCACCAAATATATTTCTAAAGGAAATGAAAATATGTCCACTTAAGAAATGAACAAGGATACTTATAGCATATATTATTACCTATAGAAAAATGTGGCAACAACCTAAATGTGTCTCAGGTGGTTTATAAAACATGGTAGATTCGTGCAGTATTTTATGACATACTCAAACGTAGTAAATTTCTAGATGGGACCGTAACTCAGTTGGTAGTGTGCCTCCTTAGCCTTCAGGATGCCCTGGAGTCCATCCCCATGCTGCATAAAACTGAAGGTGTCGGGCAGGGCTGTGGTTTCGCACACCTTTAGTCCCAGCACTCCGGAGGCAGAGGCAGGCAGATCTCTGTGAGTTCGAGGCCAGCCTGGTCTACAGAGTGAGTTCCAGGACAGCCAGAGCTACAACAGAGAAACCCTGTCTCCAAAATACAAAAACAAAACAAAAAACAAAAACAAACAAACAAAAAACCCCTGAATGTGTTGGTAACCCCTATAATCCTAACACTCAAGAGGCAGATCAACAATTCCAGGTTACCCAGGCTATCCAGTGAGTTCAAAGGTAGCCTGGGCTAGTGAGATCCTGTCTCAAAAACAAAACAAAACAAACAAACAGAAAGTAAGTCTCTGAAGGCAGAAAAAAACTAGTGGCCGCCAGTCTCTGGGGAGCGGGGTGGAGGGCTGCCAACTGCCAATGAGAGTAGGAACAAAACTCAAACTCAGGCTGTCCCGGTGGCTGTGTCGCTGTTTGGCCGTGCTGACAAACACAGACAGGAGCCCCTGAAATGGGTGAAGTCAGGCGAGGTACCGGGCATGTGAACTGCGTATCAACAGCTGCTTAAACCAAAGGGAACTGTAACTCCGGCCCTTGGGGCAGGGGTGGGGGGAACGTGAGGTTGAAGCCAACTCGGGCCACGTACTGCGATCCTGTCTCAGAAAAAAACAAAGACTGGAACTACAGCTCAGTTGTGCTTGCCTGACTCCGTCCCCAGAAGAAAAGTCTCGCCAGATTTTAGCGGGAAGGTTTTCACTGTGCCCATTGATGATTGGCTGAGTCAGTCATCACTGGGACACTTTGATTAGTGCAATATGATGAGTTTCTAATTCTTATATTCCTTCTATATTATTAGTTGGAGGGGCTGGAGAGATGACTCAGCAGCTAAGAGCACTGGCTGCTCTTCCAGAGGACCTGGGTTCAATTCCCAGCACCCACATGGCAGCTCACAACTGTCTGCAACTCCAGTTCCAGGAGATCCGTCACCCTCACACAGACACACATGCAGGGAAAACGCCAATGCACATAAAATAACAATACATTTAGAAAACTTAAAAATAAAATATACTTTTAGTTGGCATGTTATTATAAGGAAGAGATAAAATCATTTTCATTAAAATGGGACTATACGTAATACTTTGTAAATTTTTTAAAATTATATTTATATTATGTGTATGTTTTGCTTGCATGTATGTTTCTGCACCACTTTGGTGCCCGATACCCACAGAGGCCAGAAGAGGGTGTCAGATCCCCCGGAATTTGACTTACAGAGGGTTGTAAGCCACCATGTGGGTTCTGGGAACTGGATCCAGGTTTTCTGGAAGAGCAGCCAGTGCTCTTTACCGCTGAGCCCCTCTAAATCTGCTAAAATTTAATATCATTCGGTCTTGTGAGTCTGTTGTAGTTTCTGGTCACTGACAAAATGCCTGACACGGGCACACCAAAGGAGCAAAGAATTGTTTTGGTGCACGGGTTCAGAGGTTTCGGTCCATTTCAGGGGGGTGATGGCGGAGACCGGGAAGCAGAGAGAATGGCTGTACTAGCTGCTTCCTCCTTGCTCCTTTTTCCAGCCAGGGCCTTAGACTCTGGGGCGGTTCCCCCACGTTGTGTGAGTTTCCTGACCTTAGTTAATCCTTCCCGGAAACAACACCACTGCCACTTATAGATGTGTCTTTACGAATCTCCCCGGTTCTTCTCTATCCATCCAAGCTGTCAATCAAAACTAACCACCATCATGATCCATCAGAGGGGAAGGAGCCTCAACTGAGAAAACGCCTTCGTATGATCCAGCTGTAAGGCATTTTCCTAATTAGTGATTGGTGGGGGGGGCCATCCCTGAGCGGGCTGAGCAAGCCATGGGGAGCAAGCCTGAGCAGCACCACTCCATGGCCCCTGCCTCAGCTCCCGCCCCCCAGGTTCCTGCCCTGACTTCCTTCAGCGATGGACTACAACATGGAAGTGTGAGCCGAATAAACCCTTTCCTCCCCAGCTTGCTTTGGTAGTGGTGTCTCCCCGCAGCAGAAACCCTAAAACGCGGCTCCAGTCTCTTCGGCCATCACACGTCTCTGGTACCGACTTTACACGCTCTTCTCTCTCATCGGGTTCTCACTCAAACAGGCTGTGCCTATTCGCTCTCTGCGACCGAAGCAGATTTTAATTGTCTATGCAGCGGGCTTCCTTCTGTGGCGCGATTCTTCCTGGTTTATCGGTAACTGCAGTCTTTCCCTGGCTCTTGACATCAACAGGCACCTTTCCTTTCTTGCTCTCCGCAGGCTTCTTGCCAGCCACCCCCCATCTCCCCCCTCCCCAGCCCTGCCTCCCCCAAACCTCACCTGCCCTGCCGTTCTCCTGCCCTGCGGTGGCTGCCGCCCCTGTTGCTGCTGCAGCTGTCGCTTAGGCTTTCTTCTTCGGTTTGTGATTTCTGGCCTGGAAGCATGGGGTCCTGCTGCAGTCTGCGTACAGGTTCAGCTCCAATGTGATCCTCAGGTTTTTCGGTGGATTCTTCTTCAGGACTCTGCGCTGAGTCTTCTTGGGTGGTGCTCAGAGGGCTCCTTGGATCTCTGGGCTTTTCGAGATTCTGCTGAGGTCTGTGTTTGCCATCTTGTGCAGGAAGTTGTGGTTACACTTGAGGGAAGCAGCCTCATGCCAACAGCTCATCTGACTTCTGGAAAGTGCAGATGTGGCCCCACGAGGCCCACCCGGAGCGAGTTCTAATGCCCAGCCTGCACATATTAGACAGAGTAACAGCGGGGATGTTTCCGAAGGCCTCTCATGAGACATCTCCCTTCACTGTAGATGATGCAGGGTCCCCTGCCCTGGATAGGACGTCCGAGTTTCATTTTGCCCTTGCCAGCTCTCATTCACAGAGAGACGTAGACCTTGGTGACATCATCCCAAGCTTTATGTTTCTTAAGCAACAGGACAGCCTCCTCCTTGGTCCTTGGCAAGCAACTTTATCATCACCACCAAAGCAGTTCGGGGACTTCAACACTGGTAGACATCGGCAGACCGGAGAGGCTGAGGCGGCCAGGGCTGAGCAGAGGCGTGTTGCTTTGAGCTTGTGTTCACTCTGTGGTGCCACTGATGCCAGGCTGTGGTTGGCACAAACACGCGGCCCTCCAACACATATTTCCAAAGGCACCCTGGCCAGAACCGTGAGTTCCACCACCTCAGACTCCAGGAATCCAAGCCACAGCTCAGTACCCTAAGACCTGGTACTGGTCTGGTGACCGGCTGATTCACTGACGGCATAGGGCTGTCAATTTTGCACAAATTGGTGTGAACAAAGTCTGCAGTATCTGGTCAGATGGGAGCCCCAAACACAGCTGGTAAAGTGACATTTTTTCCAGATGATTCCCCTCTTCAGAGTTCACTCGTACGAAGGGACGGCCACACGGCGTGGCAGGGAGAGAGAGGCTGCACGCCACGCTTTGTCTCTGGGCTCCACAGTTTTTTAAAAAAGATCTATTCACTTATTGGGCGTATACGTGAGTGCCCGAGCGTATGTATGCTCACTGTGTGCATGCAGGAGCCTGCAGAGGTCAGAAGGAGGGAGTCAGATCCCTGGAAGTGGAATTATGGAGGGGTGCTGGGAACTGAACCTGGGTCCTCTGCAAGAGCAGCGAATTCAGTCAACCACCTTGCCATCTCTCCAGCCCCTATACACACTTCTATTCTGGAGACACTGCAAGTTTAAAAAAAAAACATTTTCCCCTTCCCTTCTTGCTCACAATTCTCACCACTGTAAACGTGACTAAAAGCAGCGAGCGATGTCAGCGCGGCAGCCTGGGTGTCGGTCGGGTTGCCTTGAGATTTCCTCCACCGCATTAGTTAGACTATTGTTTTTAATTCGGCCTCTCTCAAAGGCTTAGAACACAGACAAAATGTAGGCAAGTTCATTTCCGGAATGTAACAGGCGTGGCCCCTAGTCTAATTCCCTACAGAGTTCTAGTCTCTCCTGTCCATAGTCCTCTCTGTCTGCGTCCCTATCAGCATTCTGGCCTTGTGAGCTCTAGGATCACCCACGAAGCCCCAGGACAACATTCTAAGCCTTTTCTAGCCTGGTTAAACTTTACCAAATTCCTGTTGCAAAATAGCTGTCAAGGCTTGGAATCCATACGGTCCTGCTGCCGTGGACCCGGTCTTACGCACTATCGATTCTCAGTGTTAAACTTTGTCACCGTGTCAGAATACTGGACATCAGCAGCTCAGGATGGAAGCATGCATTTTGACTCGTTGCTTCAGCGGCTCCGTGGTCAGCTGGCTCCATTTCTGTGAGCCGGAGTCAGGCTGAACATGATGGCGGGGGCACATGGTAGAGCAGCCCGCCAGGTGCCCGGCAGAAAGCAGAAACTGGAAGAGGCTGGGGCAAGAGCCGGTATCCCTGAAGCTTGGAATCTTGTAGTGGGGCTTCATGGGTGATCCCGGAGCTCAAAAGACCAGAATGCGGATGTAGACAGAAAGGACCACAGACACGAGAGAGTAGAGGTCTCCTGGGAATCAGACTGGAGCCCACTCCTGTTACCTTCTGAGAATGTACCCCTAAGTCCCTGCCTCCTGCATCTAGGCCTGAACAAAGCCTCCTGCAACCCCCTCCCCAGAACTCAGCACCGCCAGTAAGAAGCAAGTTTTCACCATGGGAACCTGTGGGGGACATTTCGTATGCAAAATGTAACACTGTGTAAATATTTACCCTTCTCGTCGCTTTCTGTGGCCGCTAAATATTTAATGGAACGCACACCACACTTCCTTAAACTGTCCTTTATTGTTCAATGTTTACATTTCCCAACTTTTACTCCTATCTGTGGACAATATTTCTGTGAACAACCCTGTTCCTTTTTGGGAATTATTTACTTAGGATAAACGTGTAGAAATGGGATTTCTAGCCGGAGAATAAAGTGTCGTTCAGCGTTGTCTGACTTCGTTACTCCTCTGCCTCCAGCCTGCAGAATCGGTTCCCTTCCTCGGCAAACGCGGCGGTGGATTCCCCACAACAGCCTTGTCGTTTCTGAGGTCCACTCCCTTCCATATCCGTGTGCGCTCCAACTACACTAGGCAGCTAGCCACCCCTGGTGTGTGTGTGTGTGTGTGTGTGTGTGTGCAAAGAGTGTGCAGATGTATGCGCACATGGAGGCCGAAGCAGGACATCGGGTGTCATTCTCCGTGTCTTTCCACCGTATTACCTTTAGACAAGGTTTCTCACTGAACCCCGTGAGCTCCCAGGATCCACCTGACTTCACGCCTCGTTCTGTTGTTTCAGGCCCACACAGGCATGTACTTCATGGTTGCTGGGGCCAAATATCTAACCTACAATCAATCAAGGCAGCACCTTCTACCCAGCGCCATGGTGACTCACTCAAGGGAAAGCTCATGGACTGAGGAGGGCTGGTCAGACTTTGCTTAGAACTTCTGCTAAAATGGACGGGTGTAGAGGAACAGCAGCCTGCATTGGAGCTTCAGGAGGCAGCCTACTGTTCAGCAAGGCCACAGTAGGCTTTTACCTTGGCCTCCTGAGGGATTGTCTCCTGAGTGCCCTTTGCTACTGCTGGGCCTTACCATGCCTGTTGCTACCTTTGTCTCCCTGTCTCTCTTGTGGTGTGAAGGCTCTGTGGGGTCTCTATCCTCTCACAGGGCAGTGTTGCTGGCACACATAACAATGGTGATGATCTTCCCTCGAGCAATGCTGCCTGGTTGAATTGGTGACGCTACTGAAACTCCAGAAAGAAGAACTAAAACACATGTATAGCTGAAAACCGTAGATGCTTTTCACATATAGTTACAGGGTTAAATTAGGATGTTTTGCCAACTGAATTAGAATTGCTAACTTAAGAAGACAACATATTTTTGCTATGGACTTGTTTGGTCAGGGTCGGGAAAGCTAGAACAAAGAAAGCTTAATTGCTAGGGCCCACAGGTCTCACCTATGAAAAGCAGACCCGTGATCAAGTCATAACAAACGAGTTTCAGTGCCCAGTGTTAGGCTTGAACTTCCTCGACCACAAATAAAATTGACTCTTTCCTGGTCTCTATAATTAAAATTTACTGATGAGTTTGGGGTGCACCTTAAGGATATAAAGCTGAGTGGCAGATTCTCCTTTACCTAAGAAAAACAGTAAGACCCATGACTGAAAGTTTTCTAGTTCATAACAAACTTGTTTCATTGTGCTAACTCAATAATCAGTGTGTGAGCCGGGGTGCTGTGCTGTGTACTCGTTTCCTAGTGACTGCAACAGAAGCTGGCCGTGAGAATATTCGGCTTGTTTAAACTCTGTTACTCTAATATTGTTTCTGGAATATCGATGTATTGTGGGGGAAAGTACACGTAAAACTGGGTGTCTGCGCGTAATCAGGTGTGGGAATTGAAAATAATCTGTTTTTAAATATGTAACTTGTAATCATTCACCGGGAAAAATAGGACTTGTGATTATGATGTGATTTCTTCTTATGTACAGGGTATTGTTGAAAAGGTATATAGGCGTGTGGGAAGAAGGAGAGGAAAGGAGAAAAGAAGCTGGTAAGATGTGTGAGTGAGATGTATGAACGCCGCCCTGCAGGAGAAGCGAAGAAGGAAGCTTGCAAGATGTAAGATGTATGGGTGGGATCTGTGTGTGTTAAAGCTTTGCTTCTTCCACAAGATGTACGTGAGAGGTGTGTGTGTGCATGTGTGTGCGTGCGTGTGCGTGCGTGTGCGTGCGAATGTGCGTGTGTGTATGTGTGTGTGCGTGTGTGTATATGTTTGTGCATGTGTGTATGTGTGTGTGTATGTGTGTGTGTGTATGTGTGTGTGTGTATGTGTGCGTGTGTGTGTGTGTGCGTGTGTGTATGTGCGTGTGTTCATGTGTGTGTGTATGTGTGCATGTGTGTATGTGCGTGTGTGTATGTGTGCGTGTGTGTATGTGTGTGTATGTGTGTGTGTATGTGTGTGTATGTGTGTGTATGTGTGTGTGCATGTGTGCGTGTGTGTATGTGTGCGTGTGTGTATGTGTGTATAGGTGTGTGTGTTCATGTGTGTGCATGTGTTTGTGTATATATGTGTGTGTGTGTATGTGTGCATGTGTATGTGTGTGTGTATGTGTGTATGCATGTGTGTGCATGTGTGTGTATGTGTGCATGTGTATGTGTATGTGTGTATGTGTGTGTGCATGTGTGTGTGTATGTGTGCATGTGTATGTGTGTGTATGTGCGTGTGTGTATGTGTGTGTGTGTGTATGTGTGTGTATGTGTGTGTATGTGTGTGTGTGTGCATGTGTGTGTGTGCATGTGCATGTGTGTGCGTGCATGTGTGTGTGTATCAGCAAGCGCCTTTGCCTAGCGAGCCATATCTAGCCCCCGTTTCTGTGGCCCCTCACATAGTGCTCTGGCCTCGGTTTGCCCTTTGAGTTGCCTTTCCTTTGTCATAGGAGCAGCCCAGTTTTGCAGCTGAGTAGCTTCTCTAGAAGTTCTTTGCATTTCCTTCTCTTTGGTTCCTTTCAGTGTACGCTGCAGTGTGTCTACCAACACAACTATTTAAAGTCTATACTTTCTCCAGGAAGCTCATAGAAGGATAATTCCACTCGATGGAAATCATATCAGTAAGTCTCCTTAAGAGTCACTTAATGCTTTGTGTGTCTGTGCGTGGGTACGTGTGTGAGCACAGGTTCCTCTGAGGGCCAGAGAGGCGATGGCATAAGAGATCTTTGTTTTGTTTTTGAGACAGGGTTTCCCTGTAACTCTGGCTGTCCTGGAACTCGCTCTGTAGACCAGGCTGGCCTGGAACTCAGAGATCCGCCTGCCTCTGCCTCCTGAATGCTGGGATTAAAGGCGTGCTTCACCACTGCCTGATTGAGATCTTGTGTTTTAACAGCTAGCTTTACAGTTGTACCTTTGGCGTCAACTGTACCCAGAGAAAGTTTTCCTGGCAGTACCCTGGCTTTGGTCTTTCTTCTGAGGCCCTTTTATTACTTTGAGAATTCTGCGTTGGCTGGAAAGACTGTTCTGGGTTTTGTACTTCCTCCATATTCTGCTTAGGACAAAAGCAGTTGGGCATGGTGACACTAATGACCATGGCACTCAGGAGGCAGAGGCAGAAGGGTTCTGAGTTTCAGGTTGGCCTGTGTAGCCTCCTGGGATATATAATGATAAGGCCAGCCTACCAGTTCAGATGGTGCTGCATCGTGGGCAGCCTGAAAACCAGAATACGCACACACTGTATCTTGAGTTCACAGGGCCGAACTGGCCAAATAGTTTATTCTCAGATTTTTATACCCTTCCCCACCAGGCGAACCAGGTGTGCTTGCAAACACGAGGTTGATGATCACAAGGTAGAAGGCGTACGTACAGTCACATGGTTACAATCAAGGTAAATCAAAATATATACAAAGCATTATTGTTCTGTATGTATGCTTTGTGAGATTAAGAAGGAAGGTCTCTTTAAGTAATCTTTGACTTCCCTGAAATGAGCTGCCTAGGGCTTGTCTTTTTATAACTTAGCCTTGCTCAACAGCTGTCCCAAATGAGAGTTAGCCGAAGGCACACAGCAGAACTTGAGCTCAAGGTCAGGGGGCTCTCCACAGTATAGTTTAAAAAAACTTAATATTTTAATTTTATTATTTTATGTATATGAATGATTGCCTGCATATATGTCTGTGTGCCTGGTGCCTGAAAAGGCCAGAAGAGGACATCAGATCTCTTGGAACTAAAGTTGGAGACAGTTGTGAGCTGCCCTGTGGGTGCTGGGAATTGAACCCTGGTCCTCTGGAAGAGCAGCCAGTGTTCTTAGCCACTGAATCATCTCTTTAGCCACAAGCCTGTCTTAGAAAAAATTTTATGTGCTTGTGCACCATGTGTGTGCAGGTCCCTCGGAGGCCTGATGAGGGCATCAGATCCCCTGGAACTGGAGTTACCGGCAGTTGTGAGCCACTGTGTGGGTGCTGGGCCTCCTCTGCAAGGACAAGGGTGCACTCTCTTACCTGCTGAGCCATCTTTCCAGCCTCCTCAGACTTTGCCTTAAAAAAAAAAGAGAGAGAGAGAGAGGAGGGAGAAAAAAAAATGAAAAGAAAGGATGGGGCTGGAGACTCAGCAGGTGAGAACACTGGCTGCTCTGGCGGAGACCTGGGGTCAGTTCCAGCACCCACACAGCGGCTTATAAGCCACATGTAAGTGCAGTTCCAGGGGATCCAGCGCCCTCTTCTGGCCTCTGCAGGAACTGCACACACGATAGACATATACACATGCAGGCAAAGGACTCATAAGCATTAAAAAGGTCTTGAAAAAGAGAGGAAAGGAGAGGAGAGTCGTTTCTTCTTTAGCCTTGCTTTCACTGTCCACATCTTGGACTAAGCTAACACCAGCAGGGCGTGGCGGTGCCCACTGTTATCCCAGAGCGGCAGAGGCAGGGGACTGTCTCAAGTTGGAGGCTTACACAGCAAGTCCAGGCCAGTAAGGGCTATGTAATGAGACCTGTCTCAAAACAAAACGAAACCAAAATATGACAATTGCCACTTTCAACATTTTGTCTGAAAATTTTAGCTGGAGCCACCAATCGCTAACTTTTCCCACTAAAGATGTTATTGCTGTCATTGCGTGTCCATGTGTCCACGTGGGCGCGCACTGCAGCACACGTGCGCAGGCCGGAGGACAGCTTTTCAGACTGTTTTCTCCTATGTTTGGGTCCTGGGGTTTGAACTCAGGTCTCCAGCTTATGCAGCAAGCTCCTTTAAGTGCTGAGCCAGCTCACTGGCCCAATTATCTCCACTTTTAACATGAGTACAGATCAAAGTTTTGTTAAAGTTCCCGTTCTGTAGCCAGATATGGTGGCACATGCCTTTAATCCCTTTGGAAGCAGGGCTTGGTGGATTTATGAGTTTAGGGCCAACCTTGTCTACACAGCATGTTCTAGATCAGCCAAGGCTACACAATGAGGCTTTGTCTCAAAAGCATGTATAGGAACCTGGAGGCTGGAGCTGATGGGAAGCTGTGCAGGGCGCTGTCTACTGGCTTGCTTATGTTCTTATAGAACCGGGACCACCAGCCCAGGGATGGCCCCACCCACACTGGCTTGGCCCTCCCCCATCAATGCTTTATAGCAGGATATTATGGAGACATTTTCTCAGTTGAGGCTCCTTCCTCTCTGATGACTCTGGCTGTGTCAGGTTGACATAAATATATATACATTGCTTGTACCTATCCACGGGACCCTTCAGGCCGGGGGTAGAGTTGGCGCAGAGGCAGGACACAGACTCTGGGAGTCAGGTGAGTGGTAAAAGGCAGACTCAGTTTATTGCGGGAGGGGAAGCCCTTTATACCCTTCACCCAGCCCAGCATCCCACTGGCTGCCAGACTGCAGCTGCTGCTCCCTGGGTGTGTCCGGGCTGGTCTGGGCAGATCCATCTCTGGGTATGTCCACGTGGGTCTCAGGCCTTGTTCTGTCCAGTAGCAGGTCCAGTTTTCATATATCTATATATATATCTATCTCTCTCTATATATATACCTATTCATCCAAGTCCTGTATTGTACATATAATAAAATTTCCACTGTGTGCTGAGTGCTTATATAGATTCTAATCAAACTGTCCTCACTTTGCCTTGAGCCTTCTGAAGCCCCCCTGAGCTGTTTTTCGGGAGCCCCTCGGGTATCCCCCTTCCCGGTGCCTTGTTTTCCTTCTCGCTGTGGAAGTGCGTCACTGTCAGGTACCATATTCTATATTCCTGTCGCTGCCTGGCAAAGGGCTTCGGACTTGGTGGCACAAACCATGCCTTTCACTGTGCTCACAGGGTCTGTGGATTAGGACCTGGGCAGGACACAGATGCGTGTACCTGCCGTGATGTCTTGGACTTCACCTGGAAGACTCAAATGCCTGGGGGTAGGAAGACTGAAGTTACAGCGACCACTTCCAAGGCGGCTCCTTCCCTCGTGTGGCTGCCATCTTGGTGGGCATGGCGGGGAGGCTGAGCTCCGGGCAGTGTACCTGCCCATGGTCTCCCCAGCATGGCGGCCCCAGGGCACTTGGGCTTCTTATGTAAAGACTCAAGAGATAAAAGGCACTAGAGGGTTATAGTAAGGGACCCAGAGGCTGGCAGTGTTTTTCCCAAAAAAGGGAATGGAGAGAGCTGGGGTTGTGAGCTGGGAAGGGCCTCAGCCTCCCATGGAGTGGGAGGACGCAGTCTGGGAGAAGGCAAACGGGTTTCTGGGAGGAGGCACGCTTGAATAGAGACAGGTGGTATGTGAGCTGGACCAAGTCGCAGAATCTCCCCAGGCTCACTGGGAGCCTGGCAATGGGAACGGAGACTCTCAAACATGGGGGAGTTGTGTGGAGGGAGTGGCTGCGGCCAGAGAGCGTGGATTGTGTGGCTTCCCGGACAGGGGCCCACCTGAACCCCCATGCCGGTGAATGCGACTGTGGGTTGTAATTGGGTCTTTTTTAGATGAGCCCAGCGTCCTGGCCGTGCAGCAGGCTGTAGGTCCAGACACAGCCTTGCCCATCAGAGGAAGGAGGAGCAGAGTCAGGGAAGAGTCCATGTGATGAAGCAGGCAACCGGAAGGTGCCACAGGGCATTAAGGAAAACCTGCAGCCATCAGAGCTTCCAGGGACGAGCAAGGCTTGGGCCTCCACAACCGCGGAGGGACAAACTGTTTCTGTGGTTTAAGCTGCCCAGTTCATGATCGTTTGTCACAGCGCCCAGGAAACTAATGAAGACAGCTGGGGCTCAGGCTGCAGGGCTGAGGATGCAGGGCTGAAGAGGCTGGGGGGGGGTGGCACTGGAGTCCAGTGTCCCTCTCTGCTCCATCCGCCTTCTCCACCCGCCCCTGTTCCATAGCCTCTTCCAACCCAAGGTCTGAGGAGCTCTCCTGGTCCCCCACAGGGACGTATCTCAGCACTGGCTCTTTCTGGGGCTCCACTGATGGACATGTACAGGCTAGGCGGGGGTACACACGTGTAATCCCAGCTCAAGGCAGCAAGTGTGTGACTTCAAGGTCAGCCTGGGCTTCATGGTGAGACTCTGTCTCAGACAAAACGCACAACAAAAAACAGGGAGGGAGGGAGGGGTGGAGGGAGGGAGGGAAGAAGAAAGAAAAGGAAGGAGGGGGGAGGGGAAGAAGGAGGGGGGAGAAGGAGGAGGAGGAGGGGGAGGAGGCTGCAGGGTGTTTGCTACTTAGGCTTGAGGCTGTGTGGCCTCTGGCTGTTCTGTTCCCCTCTGCTTCTTGAAGGCTGTGGAGTGCTTTGTACACACTGGGTGCTTTATGAAAGTTACTCATCTTCTCTTCACCACCTCCTAACTCCCGTTACCGCTTCTTTCCCTGCCCAGGTGAATTTATACTAAAATCTTGTTAGAAAAAAGGAAATACTCCCTTCCAGTACGATGACGATCCCTCCCACGCACCAGGGTGCCCACGTGTCTTAGGGCCACTATTGCTGTGACGAAACACCGTCACCAAAAGCAAGCTGGGGAGGAAAGGGTTTATTTATTTGGCTCACACTTCCACAGTGCTGTTGATCACCGAAGGAAGTCAGGACAGGAACTCAAGCAGGGCAGGAACCTGGAGGCAGGAGCTGATGTAGAGGACATGGATGGGTGCTGCTTACTGGCTTGCTCCCCATGGCTTGCTGAGCCTGCTCTTATAGAACCCAGGACCACCAGCCCAGGGATGGCCCCACCCACAATGGGCTGGGCCCTCTCCCATCAATCACTATTAGGAAAATGCCCGACAGGCATGCCTACAGTCTGATCTTGTGGAGGCGGTTTCTCAGTTGAAGTTCCCCCTCTCAAATGACTTCAGGTTTTGTCAAGTTGACTTAAAACTACCCAACAGATCATGGGAACCTGGTGTCATAATCATTAACGGATTTGCCTTCCGAACCCACGCCGTCAGAAATTTGTGCATGAGCTTGAACCGCACTGAAACTTTTGCTGTTAAGTTTCCTCTTTTGTAAAATAATTGGAGTGGATCCCTCCCTCCTTCCTCTCAGAAGGTGCTTCTGTTCATGCGCTGTAAATTGTGTGGCTCTGCAGAGCACAAGATAGCTTTGGGGGATGTCTGAATACTCCATTTTAAGGAAATACTTGGGGTCAAAATAAGGAAGACCTTCCGGAAGGCGGGGCTGAGCCTGTCTGCAGCAGGCTCTTAGAGAAGGGTGCGCTGAGCAAGAGAACCCCTCATCGCCCCCCAGGAAAACAAAGGTGCGGATTACAGGTAGCTTCTGCTGAGTGACACTTCACAGACTCTGCAAAGCCTGCGGAGGCCACAAGCAAACAGCTCAGGTGTCTTAGTAATTGCTTTTATTCTTGTTTCCAATCAGTCACAGATCCTGGGCAGGCGAGGCCAGAGAAGGGCACACTGGAGAGCCCCGGGGGAGGGCGCTGAGGCCCCGGAGCTGCCCCTGCGGGATGCCTGGCGGATGAGTTCTTGTGCCTCCGACTCGGGAAAAGTCGGGGCGGCGGACTGAGTGGTGGTGGTTTTCGGCAGGCAGGCCAACGGTGTCATTAGAGACGTGCCAATCACAGGACACAAAGGGGCTGCGTCTGCGAGGAAGACAGGCCTCGGATTCTCTCCCTGCGAAGCCAGACTCTTGCTTTTCCCCCGACAGCCAGGAGGGGGCAGCAAGGCGCTTGTGCAAACCCCCAACTGGACCTCTGCCTCCGGTGCCTGTGGGATCCGGGCTGCCAGGAGGAAGGGGGAATGGAAGAGCCCAGCCGCCCAGTCTGTGGCTCCTCGGGCCACCCCGGAAATGAACGGACCGGGAGCTGGTGTGGGGGGTGAGGGCCCAACGTGCCGACCCCTCCGCATCTTCGGCCCACATCACAGACGGATTCCTGGCTCCCTCTGGCCTTCTGAAACCCAGCCTACCCCGTCCTAGGCCCGGCCCCACCCGAGCTAAAAATGCGGCGGCCAGCGGAGTCCTGCCTCCTGCACAGCTTGCCGCACCTGCCCAGCTTGGGTTTCTCATAATCCCGCACTCCTCATAATCCTGCATTCCTGTTCCCGTCCTTCCTCCTGCCAAGGTCCACCCAGGTGCTCCTGGGAGTCCTCCCGGCCCCAGCAGGGGTCCGCACCGAGGCTTTCCCTGCCACTGAAGCAACGCCGGGCCTCCCCACCTCTACAGCCAATCACTGTGACTTGTGCCCGGGTCACGTTATTTATGGCTGAGGGCTTGCCCCTCCCCCAATTTTTTGGAATTTAGCCTTGGAAAAATTGCTCAATCTTCAGTCTCTGCATAAATTATCCCAGAAGAGGAGGACTTGGACAAGTGGATTCTGGGAAGCCGGCAGAGTGAGGGCGGCAGGTCAGTGGGGGAGGGGCCTTAGACCCTTCTAGAACCGAAGCCAGACATCAGGAGAGGCAACTCAAGGTGGGCAACTAGATGAGTCCGTCAGTGGAAGTGTCTGGGTACCTCTCCCTGCCCCACACTGGCACAGGTTCGGGGGTTCCATGTTGCAGATAGGAAGACAGAGTCACAGACTGTTGGCAGCGAGGCCAGGGTCAGAAGCTGGGAACCCAGCCTCCTAGCCGACATCCAGGGATCCTGGGATGCCGCTGCGGTGGCATTGGGGTCACGAAGCCCAGAGATGTCTGGGCTTGACCAGCCACATGTGTGGGCTACACGAGTCCCAGTCCACCCCAGATTCAGTACGGTTCCTTGCGTGAAGCAGCTGTGGGGCTGACCCCACATTAGCCGGCAATGGACGTCTGGCACGAAGCCTTTCTGAGACGCTTGGCGTGGCCTCTGCAATGGGCATGTACTGACCAGCATTGCAGAGCCCCACTTCTGGACCGCAGCAGTGGACTCATTCAGACCAGCGTCCGCCCCAGCTGCCCCTCACCTGCCACCCTCCTTCCCTCCGCAAATATCCACGATAGAACGAAATTTCAAATGCTTCTATAATATTTCTCGAAGGCTGGAAGTAGGAAGGGTGGCGGTGGCAGGAACGGATAGTCTGCCTAGACCCCCTCTCCTGGGACAAACAGAGCCCCTCCATCCACTCCCGGCTCCTAGCCTTCTCCCAGTAACTTTCCACTGGCCTCGAGTTGGCCTGCGTCCGCAGGCCGAATGCTGCCCCAGGTGTGGCCCCTGGTCCCCTCTCAGCAGGCACCGAGCCAGGGCAGGGTGGCTGACGCACACTCTGCCTGAGATCCCAGCCGCCTGGAGGCTGATAAGAGCTCTGGCCTCATCACAGGGGAAGGCTCAAGGGGCCGGCCCTGGCCCTGACCATTAGCTGGACAGCTTCCAAATTACAGAGATTCGGAGATACGGGGGCCAGGGCCAGGGACTCCGGGCCGAGTGGCCAGAGAAGCTAGGGGAAGGGACGTGGCTGCCGTCAACTCCTAGGGCCTCTGAGGGCCTGGCTGGAGATAAGACAGCATGCTGCAGCAGATGGGGGGAGGCTTAGGAAATAGGTGTGGGAGCAACTAAAGGGCAGCCCAGGGTAAGGCCTGGTCCCGAGGCTGGAACCCCTTCCACCAGCCCCCCCCCCACCCCCAGGCCTGAGGGGACAGCCCAGGGTGGAAAGATGGCATCTTGGTTCTGGGTCACACATGCCTTCTCGGTGGGTGGATTGGCCCTCGGTGGGTGGATTGGCCCCTGGCTTGTGAGCCCTCCCACCTGGGAGGGCTCACCTGCCTGGGAGCTCAGGACAGGCTCCTACTTAGCACGTGCCCCTGTCCTATGGCTCAGGAGGGCAAACTGAGGCAAGCATTGGCTTCCTACGTCCTTTATATTATCCGGGTCCCTAGAACAAGCTACTGGTCCTAAGCTGCGAGGGAGGCAGCCTGGGACAGTTCCGCCCTGTGCCACTCGCCCTTTCCTCCCGTCCCAACCCCTCAGCCTCTTTCCTTACAAGGAGTGTCTGTTTGACCTGGAAGAGGAAACGGAGCCCTAGAAGACTCGGCGGGGTCCTGCTGGGGTCCCCTTCCCACCTCTGAGACTCTGATGGGCTCCTCCCACTCACTCTTGGGTCTGCAAGCCCAGAGGTGCCCTCAGCTTTGACGGTCCCGTTTGGAAGCTGTAAATGGGCACCAGGGGCACCCAGGGGACGATGTGGCCACAGGTCTGCAGGGCCCCATGGCGTATATACAAGCGGCAGAGGGTGAGGTGCGGGCTGGCTGCAGGAGGGAGCTGCAGGTCACAAGCTGGCTGCAGCAAGTTTATGTCTGGTCTTGCAGGAGCACAGAGAGGGGCACAGGACGGGGAAGGGGCATTCTCCGGAGGGGGGCGGGGCAGGGAGGGCTCCTCATTCCCGGTTGGTACCGAAAAGCTGCAGGAAGAAGGTGAAGATGTAGATAATATCTAAATAAATGTTGAGGGCTCCAAAAATATACTCCTCGGGACTCAGAGAGTGGCGGCGGCTGCCCATCAGCAGCTGTGTGTCGAATGCCAGGAACTGGAAGAGAGGGAAGGGCAGAGTCAGAGTCAGGCAGGGACACACCAAGGCGTGACACTAAGCTGCCACCCAGAACTTGGAATTTCCCCAACCCCCTCCACCCCTAATTCCATCCATCACCTGTTTACTGAGCACTTATTTTGTTCCAGGCACAGAGATACAGCAGAGAGGCAGGATCCTGCCTCTGAAGCTGAAGGCGGGGTGTGGGGTGTTAGTGGGATGAGAACCCCAGAGAATACCGAGTGGGCTCTGGCAGTGTGAGGTTGACCAGGAACCTTGCCCTGTGCATGTGGTGGCAGCTAGCGAGGGCTTTCCCAGGGCAAGGAGCTTTCTAGTTGAGACAGTCTTGCTGTTGTCCCAGGCCCCAGCTCTGTGTCTGAGGGTAAATGCAGACGTCAGGTAATCTGGGACTTGTCACATGCCTTACAGACTTCAGCTCCGTCCACAGAACTGAGGCCCGAGATGTTAACCATTTGTCTGAGTTTGCGCATGTCGGGAAATGGCAAACCCAGGAGCGGGCTAGCTCCGGCCACCACACTCTTCATTCTGCCCTGTTGCTCTGTGCAGCACCCAGGATTGATGTGTTTCCTGCTCTTCCAGGGGAACCTTCTGGGCCTAACAGTGATTCCCTTAGTCACAGCAGCCCTCTGGCCCCCGCCACCCTGCCAGCCCTTCCCACTGTCCACAGACTCCGCCCCTCCCCCACAGCTTTCCTCTGGGTTCAGTCTTGGGAGCAGGAACCCCTTGACAGAGGCCCCAAAGTCTCCCCGTGTCTGAAAGGGGGAAGAACCATTAGTCCACACAGATGCGACTTCTTTAGATTCATTCACTGTGTGTGCCTAGCTCTCCGTCACTTGCATGAGGAAGGCCTGCATTCCGGTGTCACACGCGTGCGCGGGCGCAATGGGTGACAACTGCAGGCCAGGGACTAAGGGTTGGAAACAATAAGAGACACGATCTGTGTTTGGGCGAGGTTCACTGCTTAATGGGGTGGGGGAGAACTTCAGAAAGCGAGGTCCAGCTGTAGAGAGCTGTGATTGTTCAGGAGGAGGGTGTCCCAGGAGGGAGACACTTCACCTGGGTGTGAGGGAGGAGCAGGGACTGGCTATTCTGGGCAGACCTTGGGAAGCCCTGGGGCCCTGAGGAGCTACTGTGAGCGCCCAGGAGTTGCGTGCAGTGGAGCACTGCGGGAAGGGGCGACAAAGCCACTGTTGCCTGACCTTGAAGCTTGCCCAGAGTGAGGCTGAAAGATGCCTGGTCCCTTCCCTCACCCCGTCTGAGAACTCTTCCACTCCCAGGACCCAGACTCCTCTGAGCTGCTTTAGAGGTAGCCACAGGGGACCCTGGGGGATCCCCGCCCTCCCTGCTAATCACAAAACACACAGACCAGAGACTCCAATGGGGAGCAAGTCCAGCATGTGGACAGGTCACCCTTGGGGGGCAATGGAGGACAGTGATTCTGATCTCAGTCTCCTGATGTGGGGACTGACCTGCTACTCGCTCAGCGGGGCGAATGAACAAGACACTGAACCTCCTCCTGGCCTGCGAATGCCTAGCTGCAAGAAGAGGAGCCGGGGAGCCTCTTAAGAAGCTGTGGTGAGCCTGCTGAGCCTGTGACAACCACACTGCCTGCACCACAGCTGGCCACAGCTGGCACCTAGTGAAGGCCGCTGGGGTTTGCTGACGCTCCTGCAGGGGCAGCGCCTCTCAGAACAAGGCACTAATGAGACTCGGGTGGCTCCCACGGCACACCGGGGAGGCAGAGCTGTTGAGGGGAATCCGCATGGCCTTAACAGAAGGAAAATGGGCAGCCATGGTGAGGGTTGAGGGGGCCCTGTGTGCGCGGGCAGCGGGCAGCGGCGTTAAGGGCAGGGTTCCCCGGAACGCGGACTGAGGCTGGAAGTCTGAGGCCCACGTGCTTAGCCATGTGACCCCAGTGTCCGCATGTACAAAGCAGGAAGGCGACAACCGCCATACCGCGGCCACACCGTCCCTGGCTGGACAGCAGCACGGGCTGCTGGTATTCTTCGCTATCTTTTTGCTCCATTCCACCTGGTAGAATGAGATTTGGCTTCCTAAGAGCAATTTCCTCTTCAAAGGGAGCAAGCAGGTGGGGGGCCGGCTCAAACGCTGCGGGCTGTTTAGCTGCCAAGCGTAAGTTAATAAATCGCTGAGCTGGCTTATCAATCAGCAGCACTTGGTTGATTTCCCAGAGCCTGGTCACTCCTGGGTGAGCTCATGAAATCGAATCTCTCAACCTAGAAGGCTTGGATCTGATCAGGTCTGGGGGCGCCCCTCCAAGGAGCACCCGCCCTGTGTGCTCATCCGCACAGTGCGCGGTGCTAGGGGTAGCTGCAGCTTCACACCTGAGGGCCAATGAGAGCCTTTCACTTACGTGTGCTCTCTTGTATTTGCTGAGCACCTACTATGTTCCAGGGATTTGCCCTCAACGAACTAACAATTCAATGAGGGCAACATCATCAGAATTCCATTGTAAGGGCCGGCAAGATGGCTTGGCAGATAAGGATACTTGCTACCAAGCCTGATGGCCTGAATTTGATCCTTAGAACCCACACAGTGGCGAGATCGGACTGCTGTGAGTTGTCCTCTAATCTGCGCACACACACACACACACACACTGTGGCATGCATGTGCACAAGCGTACACACAAACACTTGTAAAATAATTTTTGAAATCCCATAATAAGCATGCATTACAAGGAGAGAGGAACTGGCTAGCATCTCCCTGGGCGACGGAAAGCATAGCCAACATTCTGAGCTGACAGCAGATTAGCTTGTTTATAGTTAACATACTAGTTGCAAACCAAGGTCAAACTGTTGACACCCGGAAGGGTAACTCATAGTTGAGTTAGAGGCCGGCTGAACACAGGATTCGTGGGACTGGGTGGGATGGGCTCAGAGGCAGTGCAGGACTAGAGCCTGAGTAAGGTGTGCTGGGTGTGAGCGGCAGTGTGCATGTTGATATGTCAGCTCGCTGCCCTGTGTGTGCTGGTGTATGAGCAGCCGTGTGCATGCTGATATGTCAGCTCTCTGCCCTGTGTGCACTGGTGTATGAGCAGCCGTGTGCATGTTAATATGTCAGCTCGCTGCCCTGTGTGCACTGGTGTATGAGCAGCCGTGTGCATGCTGATATGTCAGCTCGCTGCCCTGTGTGTGCTGGGAGGTGGCACTGTCACTGTTTAGGCTATGAGATGGGAAGTCATGGAGAGGGCACAGGGCAGAGGAACTGAGGCCCCTGTCCCGGTTTCTCCACTCAGTAGGGCTGCATCTACACAGACCCTGGCCACGTAGCTGGCCTGACCCTGCTGCACTGGGAATCAAGCTTGTATCTGCTGTCCGTCTTCCTCCAAGCGCGGCCCCTGAGGTGAGGCTGAGGCGCACCGGGAGCCTCATCATGGAAAGGCCGTCAACAGATGAAAGGCTGGACCGCAGTGTGTTGAACCAGCATAAAAAGGAACTCGTGGCAGAGTCCGTCCCACAGGAACGCCAGCACGGTGCCAGAGCTGCGAGCCCTGGGCCATTCTCGCAGGGCAGGTTCTTACAGTGCTTTTCTGGAAACCTCTCGGACTGTCAGCCGCGGCCAGTTAACTAAACTGCCACAGCGCGAGGCGGAAACATCTGATGTCTGCTAGCGTGGAGAAAGCAAGCCGCAGAGAAGTGCTTGTCACGCGATTGCCAGAAGCACACACGTGACCCAGGAGCCCACAGACCAGCTTGCTAGAACAGCGCAGGAAGAGCGCGCACTGTCGCGTCTCCACTGGGGAAGGCGAGGGGTGTGGTCGACACCATCATCCATGTATAAGATTTTAAAAAGCCGAAACCAGGAACTGATGGATTCATACAAAGAATTAAAATAACACATTAGGGGCTTCGACTGTCTAAGCCTGTGACAGATGAGAATCGCTGTCCCCGTTGTCAGCTGACATGACTGAGGCATGACGTGCCCTCAGCGCACAGCCAGAGGATAGCTCAGTCTGCTGACTCCAAATGCCACGAGACACAACGTGTGTGTGTGTGTGTGCACATGTGTGTGTGTGCGTGTGTGTGTGTGCATGCAACATGGGGTGTGTGCATGTGTGTGTGCACGTGGGTGTGTGCGTGTGTGTGCACGTGGGTGTGTGCACGTGGGTGTGTGGGCATGTGCGTGTGAGTGCAACGTGGGGTGCGTTCATGCTGGTGTGTGTGTGTGTGCTGTGTGCACGCATGTGCGTGCCTATGGTAAGAATGAGCTAAGAAGAGAAACACAGGCTTCCTAGCTCGATGGTACAGAGACACTGGGCCCATCTGTGGCCTGCCCCTCTTTTAGAACTGGAGGGTGACTCTGGCCTGCTCACCACCCACCTTCTCTTTGAGATGGGATCTTGAGGTCAGACTGGCCTCCAGCTCTCAGTCCCCCTGCCTCCCAACGCCTGAGTGTTGCCACTACAAGGGCACGCCGCCACCTGGGCTTTGGATTCATAAGAAAAGAAGCCGCCAGGGCCGTGGCATGGCCCTGCAGCAATTCGCTACCGTCTTTTAC